>CM052668.1:3790954-3803801 GCA_028533165.1 Leontopithecus rosalia | reverse complement strand
GGGGAAAAGGAGGCACGGGTGTGGGCCGTGTCCCGACAGAGGGATACAAAGGGACGGCCGAAGAGCCATTTGCTAAAGTGCACACACACGCACATGCGCACACACACATGTGCGCACACACATGCATCTATTTGGTACGTACACATTTTATGTCTGTTTCTGTACCAAATGATGTTCCACAGCAAGACATGCCTCCAAAAGGGAAGCCTCAGGACAGGCAGAGCTCTGGACACCCAGGATTCCCGTCCTGGGGCTCCCACACTCCTTGCATGACACACGCCTCACATTGATGCTGTGAGGGTCTCGTGGACGTGATGAAGGTCCCAAATCAGGTAAACTTAAGAAACGGAGATGGCCAGGTGCAGTGGCTCACGCCTGTAAACCCAGCACTTTGGGAGGCCACAGTGGGCAGATCACCTGAGGTCAGGAGTTCAAGACCAGCCTAGCCAACATGGTGCAACCCCATCTCTACTAAAAATATAAAAATTAGTGAGGCGTGGTGGCACACACCTGTAAGCCTAGCTACTTGGGAAGTTGAGGCAGGAGAATTGCTTGAACCCGGGAGGCAGAGGTTGCAGTGAGCCAAGATGGCACCACTGCACTCCAGCCTGGGCGAAAGAGCGAGACTCCATCTCAAAAAAAAAAGAGAGAGAGAAAGATGATCATGGTGGGCTGACATTCAAAGATGACAGCACGGAAATGGGGCAAGTGTCACTCTGCAGTAGAGACACCGGACAGCCACGCCCGGCTGGGTCACCAGGGCCAACATCAGCAGTGACGTCTCACGGATGGCTGCACCCTGACCCTCGGTAGGATGTTGTGGGAGGACCCTTCACCCCTGAGGTCTTCCTAAAACACGTCGCCCTGGCCTAACCACGAGAAAAACATCATACATGCTGACTAGGGGACATGCGGATTAGGGGATGTCCTATAAAACCCTCGGTCAGCCCCCCTCAACACTGTCCAGGAAGGCCTGAGAAACGGTCGCAGCCCAGGGCCCTATGGAGACGGGACAATGCCACGAGGGAGCCTGGATGGGGGAGGGCAGAGGAAATGCAATTGAAGTTCGGATTTCAGCTGATTGAGTCGGTGCCGGCCCAATGACTATCACAACGCACCTCGTTGATATAAAATGTTCATGCCAGGGAACCCGGTAGGGAACTCTCTGTGCTTACGACCTTGCCAGTTTTTCGGTGAATCTAAAACAGGTCTAATAAAGAGTCTATTTAAAGAGAGAGAAGGGAAGAGAAGACATTACAAAAAAAGCGGGCGAAATACAAGTGCGAGCCTGGCACCACAACCAGAGGAGCAGGAAACCCCCGACACCCGACTGCTGCGGGTGCTCTCCAGGCCGCACCACAGGCCCACCGCCTCTGCTCACTGAGGCCGCTTCCCGGATCTGTGGGAATGGTACCTGCTGTCCAGATGCACAGCAGGGCAATCAATCATCACAACGTCGGAGTGCCCAGCGCAGCCGCGCAGCTCTGGAGGAGAGCTGAGAGTATGATTTTCACACAGCAAAAGGCGACAGGAAAATTGCTCTGCAGTCCCTGCACAAACACCAAGTGTGTCTGTGTCTGTCCCTGCCAGCTCTCAGTAAGAGCCAGGAGCCAGCCCGCTGGGACAGATCCTGGCTGGGACAGGTACCGTGGGAGCCCTGGCGAGCACCCCCACGTGCCCCATGACGCTCCTAGCCGTCCTGGCCCAGAGGCGCCCTCCCAGTCCCTGGGGATGCTGTCACAAAACAGCTGAGGGCCCTGCCTGTCCTGGGGGCACCATTGGGCTGTGACCGCTTAGCACCAGTGAGGCTGGCAGGAGGCTGATCAGGCTGGCGGGAGGGGCTGTGATTCTGGCGCCTGTGCCCCACATGCCGGGCATAGAGATGTAATCCCAGCCTTGCTTTGGACGCCCCAGCATGAGACTCAAAGGTCTCTGCAGCAACAGGAGTTAACTTTTTGAACGTCAAAGCCAGCTTTTGGTGTTCGATTCACTCCCCAATCTTCAGCAGCAGGCCTGGGCTGATGGCATCAGGCGGACGGCGTGGTGTCGAAGGGCAAGGCGGAGGGCTAGATGAGGAGGGCCAGGGAGGGGACCAGGCCAGGGAAGACACAGCTGCTGTCCACAGCTCCCGTGTGCCTGTCCTCCCGGCCGCAGCCTGGACCACTTGTCCAAACACAGCACCAGCACCGCACGCCACGCTCCAGGGCGCACGGCTGCAGTGCCCTGCTGGCAGCTCAGCCCCTGGCCCGGGTTCTCGCAGCTAACTGGATAAAGTTTGTTCTCAGCTGCCCAGCAGAATCCCAGTCTCATCTTTGGCACAGTCCGAGGGGGCCAGACTCCCTTCCAGATAGCCGGTATGACCAGAGGCCCTTGTTTCTCTAGCAAACACATGCACACGTGTACACACTCTCACGCTCTCTTTCTAGGGGGACTGAGCATCACAGTTCACTCATTTGAGCAGGTTCCAGGATATGAGACTTCCAGTTTGAAAACTGGGAAATGGTCGGGCTCACACCTGCAATCCCAATACTTTGGGAGGCCGAGGCAGGAGCATCACTTGAGCCCAAGAGTTCAAGATCAGTCTAGGCAACATGAGAAGACCCTGTCTCAACGAAAAATGTAAACATTTGCCAGGTGTGGTGGCATGTGCCTGTGGTCCCAGCTACTCAGGAGGCTGAGGTGGGAGGATCACCTGAGCCCAGGAAGTTAATGTTACAGTGAGCTGTGATCACACCACTGCACTCCGGCCAGGTGACACAGCAAGACGCCATCTAAAATAAAATAAAATGAATAAAGCTAGGAGAACCAAGCTGGTCACTCGGACCCAGTCACACATACTTTCAGACACGTGGTCAGGCACGCACAGAAATAACCACTGCACTGATGCTGTGGCCACGTCACCACCAGAAGCAGAGGATGGGGACAGGTGACCACAAAGGAGCTTCCTGCCTGCCCAATGCCATGCTCCTCAAACAGAAGCTGGGCACCAGGTGTGCCTGGACAGACGGCAAGCCACATGAACCCGGGGACAGCCAGATGGGATGCTGGGCCCCTAGCTGCTGCTGAGCACTGCTGGGGGACAGTGGCTGGCCGGGGCATTGGGCCTGGGGGTCTCACTCATCTGTGACAACTGTCTTCACTCAAAAAGAGGTGCCTTCTGCAGAGGTGACACCCCCACCCCATCAAAAGCCTCCACAGGTAACTTCGTGCAGGCTAGACGGTCATTTCCACAAGCATATGGCTCCCAGGGACCCTGGGCTGGGGCCACTACAGTGGGTCTCGGTGCGCTGGGGAGGAAGTGCCAAGCCCCTGGAGGGCAGGAACCCGGGCCCTGAGCAAGTGGCCTTGGTCCTGACACCTTGTCATTTCTGATGAGCAGGGTCCCTCTGCCTCCCTGCTGGATCTGATCTATTCTCCGCAGCTCTCTGCTCCAAACAGCTTCCTCCTTTCCATTTCTGTCACCCAGGCTCCGCATGTGTGGCTGGGAAAGGCCTGGCTGCGGCCCCTGCCTGCGTGCAAGACACTCACCGGCCACCTCATCAGCCTGGCGGGGTCTTCTCCGTCTCAGCTCCTGGGCACCACAGCCGTTCTGAGCTGCCAATGCAGCTCTGTCTCCAGGCACCCTAGCTGGGGTTGGGCCTGGGGTGGCAAGGAGGGGAACTATCTCGCTCCTGCATATTGTTCTGGTGACAGGGTGCAGTGTGGGGAAGCTGAGTTCTTAAAGCCAATCTGTGAAGAGTCAGGCTCCGGGCGATCTCCATTGGAAACCAGTGCTCAGCTCGGGATGCCACCCCCATGGGGTAGCCATCTCTAAGGCCACCAGACCCCCTTCGGCCCAGCCAGAGCAAGGTGGCTGGGAGGAATGCCTGGGTCACTGGAGGGGCCACGGCTGAGGGTCAGTGGACTGGGACCCCCGAGTCCCCACTGCTGGTGGGACCACCAGGTGCTGGCTCAGAAGCTGGAAGGCCCAGTGGCTGGCTCGCCAGCAGCAGCACAGACCCACAGGGGTCCCCAGGCACCAGCATGCCACCCCGCAGGCCCATGGCTACTGCCTTCGATGGGCTTGCCAGCTCCATCACCCACCAGACTCCCGGGTCCCACGCCAGAGGGCAGGGCGGAGGCAGCTGTGGGGTCAGCATCGCCACCTGCAGCCAGGCTGAGGGAGCCTGTGAGGGAGGGAGAGGTCTGCCCCTAGGCAGGAGCTGCCAGCAGGAGATGCAGCTGTGAGGCAGGAGGGCCGCTGCCTTGGTGTCGGCTTCAAGGAGGTCCTGAGGCGCAGTCAGGTGGGCGGCAGAAGGGTGAGGGAGCAGCCCTGAAGCCTCCACCCTAAGAAGAGCCTGGCTTGGCAACAGACCCATCGACCCCATGGTCTGCCTCCCCCAACCCACAGCCACAGAGCAAGGAGCCCGGGCTGGCCCACTGCAGCCTGGTACCCACCCCACTCCCAGCCCCGGGAGCAAGGCTCCTCAGTGCACGCACACGCCCACACACACGCGCACCTCCAGGGACACTGAGGAAGTGAAAGACGGCTGTGCGCACTAGGAGTCCAGTTTCCCTGGCAGCAAGAAGAAAAGATGCTGTGAAATTCCCCTGAGTGAAAACACCAGAGAGAAAACTCGAGGTACAGCTGAATCAAAAGGGAAAATTCTCAGCCTGCGGCTCCTTAAAGGTCAAGGAGGCTGGAGGAGTTTTCTGATAATCCCCTCTCCACCGCGCTCAGGAGGGTCGGGCTCCTGGCAGGCCAGGATGGCCATGAGCAAGTGGGGGCTTCTCAGGAGCACAAGCTGTGAGACCCTCAGCTCCTGCACCTCAATGGGGGACTGAGCATGTCCAAGGTAAATGAAGGCAGGAGGGGGCGGGCAGAGAGATGCCAGAGGAAACAGCCAGAGATGAGACCCTGGGGGACCTGCATCCTGCCCAGCGCAGTGGAGGACTGTCAGACCGCTGCAGGTCATAGGCAGGTCAAGGTTACAGTCAACACAAGCAATTCTCCACCCCACTGCTCTTGGAGGCTTTACCTGGGCGCAAGATGATGCCCCTCCTGACAAGTGGAGCTGGAGGGAACCTGGGACCCTCCCCCCTAGGCCTAAGCAGAGGCCTCTGCGGCTGCCACGTACCATCACTGCCCCCCCGCCCCGCAGCATTCCTCAAAAGGGCCTTTCTCTAGCTGCCCTAGAACACGGGTGCAAGCAGCTGGTCACATCCCATCAGCTCACGACATCCCTGGGAGTCCCTACAGCCGCAGGGACTCGCTGCTTCCCCATCTGGCTTCCCTGCTGCAGTGAGAGCCAGAGATCCTGCTTCTGGCAGTGGCCCACAGCCCCTGCAGCCCCCAGCCACTGCCTGCAGGGTCTCTGACGTGTTGGGGCAACAGGGCACCTGAAGCCTCGGCCAGGCCCCAGCCCAGCCCGTGCCTGCACAGGACTGCAGTGGGCACTGTAGGGCAGCATGGGCCGGGGCCCTCGAGGGGTGACAATTGCTCCACTCTCCTCTTTGGGGTACACAGCACAACCCGAATGGCCCCGAAGTGCCCTGGGGCCAGCAACTCCCCTAGGGCTGGTGGAGGCCCGACGTTCTCCCACCCTAGCCTGCAACTCTCTTCGAGGGGCCGTGTGGCGTGTGACGCCTCTGCTCAGCCTCATGGGGACGTGTTTAGTGCCTGGGCCAGGCGGCACAGGAGGGTGAGCACTGCAGGAAGGGGCTGCCACAGTGCAGCGGGGGGAGGGGAGGCCTGCAGGGAGCAGCGCCGGGTCGGCCTTGGAGGGTCAGCTCGGCTGAATCACCCCACCCCGGGCCCAGGTTCCAGGATAGTCTTTCTTTTTTTTGAGATGGAGTCTTACTCTGTTGCCCAGGCTGGAGTGCAGTGGCTCCATCTAAGCTCACTACAAGCTCTGCCTCCCAGGTTCAAGCCATTCTCCCAGCTCGGCCTCCCGAGTAGCTGAGATTACAGGCGCCCACCACCATATCCCGCTATTTTTTTTTTAAGTAGAGACAGGGTTTCATCACATTGGCCAGGCTGGTCTCGAACTCCTGAACTCAGGCAATCCGCCCGCCTCGACCTCCCAAAGTGCTGGGATTACAGGCGTGAGGCACTGTGCCCGGCCCCAGGAGAGTCTTGATCCAGGGCAAGGAGTGCAGCCTGAGACAGTGGGTTCTACGGGGCATGGCCTTCAGGACACCAACCCCAGGCCACCCCCAACCCCAGGAAGACGCAGGGTCGGGTGGAAAGCTCGGACCCTCTCCACGCCCACCTGCACTCCGGCCCCGGCCCGGCTGACAGAAGGGACTGTGGGCAGCCCAGCGGGGGAGATGCAGGTGCTGGGTCTGGCTTCACAGAGATTTTGAGGCGTTCAGTCACTTCAGATATCCTCAGCCCCGCTGCCTGTGAGCACCACAGAACACCGGCCTTTTGAAGAACATTTCTGTCTGTTACCGACACCAGGCTGTTCACGTCGCTTTGACACAAATCAAGCTACCAAAGTAGCAACAGACCCAGAAAGGTTTAATAAAATGCTGTAAACCTGTGTACATCGACACTTCTTTTAAAATGACACCGGGATACTCTGAAATGGTTGCCATTCAGCGGCTGCAGAGGCAAGCAAAGCGGTGTAATTAGGGAGCCAGCCAGCCAGATGGGGCATGGCCTCGGTGATCAGTCTGGGTGGCCCACCTACCCCCAGGGCCTGAGGAGGGGAGGAAAGTGCCTCCCGAGGCCCTAATTAGCTTCCTGAAACCCAGCCCAGGGACCGGACGTCGGGCACCTTTTCCAGGTACCTCCTCCCCACCCGCTGCAAGGGCAGCCGGGAGGGGGAGTCAGCTTCCACAACACACAGTGAGGATCTGAGAGCCGCTTTGTGCCAGCCCCGACTAGCAGTTGGGACAAGGGGTGACCAGGGCCGCCACCATCTGCTGGAGAGGGCCGATGACACGCAGTAGACCTTGGCTAAGGCTGGGGTCCCCTGGTCTATGTCTGCCCTAAGGACAGGCTTGGGTGCTGTGGGAACACCTGGGCCCTGCCTCAGCCCTGGAGAGAGAGCAGGGAAGGGACCCCATGTGCTAAGTGGGCTGAGCTGACTGTGGGGGCAAGGAGGGAGCTCTGAGGGGTTGGAGAAAGGCCCTGCAGATCAAGCCCACATTGTGGCACCTCTCAGGCCCCTTCTGCCAGGCCACACTTGGACAGCATGGGGCCTCACCCCTTCCTAGGCAGAAATCAAGACCAAGGTCAAGGCGCTTCCACAATTTCCCTTCCCAGAAGAGCTGCTGCATAATCAACGCTGCCCTTGCCGCCGGCTGTCTCCCCTGGGCGATCTCCCACATCGGGTCATAGGGAAGCATGGACAGGGGGTGACAGCTGGACACCTGAGGCACCAGGCGAGGCGGGGGTGGGGGTAGGGGTGGGGGTGTGTGTGGTAAGGGGCAGTCAGGAAGGGGTGTGGCAAGGGGCAGTCGGGGAGGGGTGAGGAATGCCCTCAGTGGCTGCATCCTGAACGAACCAGCTCAGGAGGGGCGCTTGGCTCCTGGTGTATCCCTGTTAGTCCCTCTGACAGCCTGTGGCCGGGTCCCTGCAACCTCCAGAGAGCCACTGTCCCCTCCTCCTGTGGAGACCCCCGACCAGTCAGCAGGGACCCCCGGCATCTGACCCACTACAGCCCCAGCCACAGGGCCTACCCCAGCCCAGGCTCCAGCGACCGCCAGCAACTACCAGGGCCCCTCACAGGAGATGGAGCCACTGGTGCTGCTAGCTTTGGTGCTAATGTCCTCATGTCTGACTCATTGGCCAGTCCCCCACCTCCAACATCCCTGACCCCCTGCCTCTCTGTGTGGCTGCCAACGGGCCTGACTGGCTGCTTGCCACCTGCTGCCTGGCACAGACTCCGTGCAGGGCAGACAGTCCCTCCAGAGGTACAAACCTGTCCACGCCTTGGGCTCTCCACCACTCATGCACCCCTGGGAGGCCTCCCTTCACCCCAAGTCACAGGAGGTCCTCTACAGGACCTCCCCCTCAGGCTCCACCTGCACTCGGGAAGCGAGTGAGGGTACACACGGCTTACCCCTTCCTGCTCTTTGTGCTCGGTGAAGGAAGAGGCAGAGCATTCTCCCCTGCTTACAGCCCCAACCCAGGGAAGGGCCAGGCAGGGCGGTGCTCCTGAGCCCTCGAGGCAGAGGCTCTGCCCTCCTCCGGAGCCAGGATGGCCACGGAAGATTCCAGGAGTGAGCGTGGCCCTGGGAAGGGTGGGAGCGCCACCTAGTGGCCTTTGGAGGGCAGCGCAGGGAAGCCCCGCCACATACCCAGTAGGGTTTCCAGTCACCAGCGAAGCCCAGCAACACAGCCATGAGCGCGCACATACACACACACACACACACACACACACACACACACACACAGTCACATGCACGCGCACTCACGCACACACCGCACGCCCTCGCTGCGGACGTGCACAGGGAGCCAAGAGACGATCCTGGAACACAGCCCACTGCAGCAGCACCGCGGCTACGCCTGTACCTCCTGGGAAGGGGCATGTCCACTGAGCTCCACACGTGGCTGTGGTACCCCGCCCAGCCCTCCTGCCTGCAGGGCCTGGCCCAGACGTGCCAGGGCAGAGGCTGCGAGGGAGCGGCTGCAGGGTCATCCTGGCCAGGCCCCTTCTGGGCAGTGCGGACGGTGACCCTTCACCAGGGATCGTCACCACTCAGCCGTGAGGTAGCACAGCCTGGCAATCAGGGGGCTCTAGACCGCGCTCCTGGCCTTGGGGACACCTGGGGCCACTCACAGCTCAATGGGAGGCACTGTGGGGTGCAGAGCACAAGCGCTGGGAGCTTGGGCTCTGGGGATGCACATCCCCCTCCGCAAAGCTAGTGGGTGACCCCGGGTGGTCCGGAAAACCTCCAGCCCTCACACCCCGACCTTTGCCGGCCTCACCCTGCCACCACACCCAGCCACGTACCCAGGATCGACCCTGTCCTGAGGGGCTCCAGGCCGGCAGGCCACAGACACTCACCAGGACTTGGGCTCCCCGAAGTGCAGGTAGTTGATGCTATACAGGTCCATGTCCTCGGTGTGCCAGGCGAAGGTGGTCTTCCACATACCGAAGTACAGGTAGGGCGTGTTCACACCCTCGATGATGGTGCCGCACTCGCGCTCCACCATGTCCAGGATGGTGCGGAGGCTGCCGATGTTCCACTGGGCCACGTCCTGCAGGGCGGCAGAGCAGCATTGGCAACCACCCGGCCACCCCCAGCGCCTGCAAGGCCCAGGGGGTCGCTGCCTGCCTTGGCCCTCCCCAGTGCCTAAGGCCCCCAGGGCTGGTGACACCCTACAGAGTTCTACATGCTTGCTTTCTCTGCGTGAGACTCACCCCGGCTGGAATGCAGTGACACGAGCAGAGCTCGCTGCAGCCTTGACCGCCCCTGCTCAAGTGATCCTCCCACTTCAGTCTCCTGAGTACCTGCGACTACAGGTGCAGGACACCATGCCGGGCTAATATTTAGGGGTTTTTTTTGTAGAGATGAGGTCTCACTCTGTTGCCCAGGCTGGTCTCAAACTCTTGGGCTCAAGTGTCCCTCCCACCTTGGCCCCTCTAAGCACTGGGGTTGCAAGCATGAGCCACTATACCCAGCCTAGAAACCTTTTCTGAAGGGCTCAGTGCCAACCTGGCTCTTCCAGGAAAGGCCCCAGCACACATGCCAATGTGCAGCAGGCGGGCAGGGCCTGCCAGGCCTGCCAGACCCCCCGGAGCCGCGTGCTTCCTGCTGGGTGAGGCCTCAGGTCGAAACCTGCAGTTTGCTTGTGCATAATTAACATGCCTCTAAGTCAATGACACGGAAGGAGAAAAACAGTCACCACATGGGGCTAACCCAGCCATGATACCGGAGCTGAGGCTCAGTGACAGCCTTGCCACAGCTTCAGACCGAGGGGACGAAGAAAGCTTTCAGAACCAGGCAAACAAAGACGAACACCCACCCACCAGGCACATCTATTCTTAATGCCACAAGCAAACAAACCCCGTCCTGTCCTAAAAGCTCATAAAATACACATTAGTCACTGCAGTCTCCGGAGAGGCTCATGGCCTGCTGAGAGGCCGAGAGGAACCTAGACACGCCTGGGAACCTGAGCTCCTCTCAAAGCTGGAATCCACCCCACACCAACTGTTCCCGTGCCAGCCTGACTGACCCTGGGACTTGGCAGGACCAGGGGTTCCTTTGCAAGGTGAGCCCTGGCAGGAGCCCAGAGAGACACGGAGGGAGGCAGAGAGGGAGGCAGTGAGGAGACCCCAAGCAGAGGAGGGAGGCCCCGGGCCCCGGCTGATCCAGGTGAGAATTCATCCTGGGACCAGATCAAGTCGCTTCTCTGCTCTGGGCTGTTTCCCCAGCTATAAAAGGAGACTGGTGCATAGGTCAGGCGTACCAAATATGTGCCAAGGAGGCCCCGAAGCTTCCTCTGGAGCCTGTGGCGGGTTGGCCTGGGCCCACACAGCCTGTGTGTGGCTGCAGAGTCAGCCAACCCAGAGGCTCTCCTGCACTGGGCTCTGAGGCTGGACTTTTACTCAAAAACAGTCAGGCAGGATCCGGAACAGAAAGACAAGCCCCAGACCAAAAAGAAAACTTGCAAGACACAACTGATAACCGAAATACACAGCAAACTCTCACAACTCAAGCAGAAGACAACAAACAGCCTAGTTCAAAAGCTGGGAAAAAAACGGCCAGGTGCGGTGGCTCACACCTGCAATCCCAGCACCTTGGGAGGCCAAGGTGGGAGGATTACTTGAGCCCAGGAGTTTGAGACTGGCCTGATGAACATGGTGAAATCTTCTCTCTAATAAAAATATACAAGTTAGCCAGGTGTGGTGCGCGCCTGTAGTCCCAACTACTCGGGAGGCTGAGGCAGGAGAATCGCTTGAACTCGGGAGGTGGAGGTTGCGGTGAGCTGAGATCGCGCCACTGCACTCCAGCCTGGGCGACAGAGCGAGACTGCGTCTCCAAAACAAAAACACACAAACACACAAGAAATGTACACGGCCACACTGTTCATAACAGGCAGAGAGAGGACGCAATGCAAACGTCCATCAGCACACGAGCCGACACACAACGTAGTGCGCAGTGGACGCTTCTGCCCCCAGACTCCAAAATCCACAACGCACCAAGGCCCAAAACGTCCTGAGTCCAGGCAGGACGCCACAAGTGAACACTCCGCAGCTGACGTCATGTGGCCAGTCACAGTCAAGACACGGCCAAAACTTCGTTTCACACACAAGAGTATTAAAACCTGCATGTTTAAAGTACATACGAAACGCAGACTTTCATACGGCTCGGCCCCGCAACCCCACTAAATCTCACATCAACTGCAGGTCTCAATGCTGCGTTGGGCCGGGTGCAAGGTGGCCGGATCGTGGGGGTGGATTTCTCACGAAGGGGTTAGCACCATCCCCTTGCTGCTGTTCTCACGATAGTGAGTTCTCGCAAGGCCTGGCTGTTTAAAACCACCTGGCACTGCCACCCACTCTCATCCTCCTGCTCCTGCTGTATAAGACGGCTGAATCAGCCCCTCCTTCACCTTCCGCCACAACTCCTGAGGCCTCCCCAGCCATGTTTCCTGCCGAGCCTACAAAACCATGAACCAATTAAAGCTTTTCGTTACTCACTACCCAGCCATAGGTCTTTCTTTTCTTTGCCTTTCCTTCCTTCCAGAGACAGAGTCTTGCTTTGTCACCCGGGCTGGAGTGCAGTGGCCAGACTGGTCTCGAACTCCTGACCTCAAGTAATCCACCCGCCTTGGCCTCCCAAAGCGCTGTGAGCCGCCATGCCTAGCTGTGGTGTTAGTATTCTTTTTTCTTTTTTTCTGGAGTCTTGCTCTGTCATCCAGGCTGGAGTGCAGTGGTGCAATCTCAGCTCACTGCAACCTCCGCCTCTGGGGTTCAAGCGATTCTCCTGCCTCAGCCTCCCGAGTAGCTGAGATTACAGGCGTGCGCCACCACGCCCAGCTCATTTTTTGTTTTTCAGTATAGACGGGGTTTCACCATGCTAGCCAGGATGATCTCGATCTCCTGACCTCACCATCTACCTGTCTTGGCCTCCCAAAGTGCTGGGATTACAGGTGTGAGCCACCGCGCCCGGACTCTTTTCTTTTTTGAGACAGAGTTTCGCTCTTGTCACCAGGCTGGAGTGCAGTGGTGCCATCTCAGCTCACTGCAACCTCTGCCTCCAGGGTTCAAGTGATTCTCCTGCCTCAGCCTCCCACCATGCACCACCTCAGCATGCACCACCACGCCCAGCTAATTTTTTGTGTTTTTAGTAGAAATGGGGTTTCGCCATGTTGGGCGAAACCAGGACAGGCTGGTCTCAAACTCCTGTCCTCAGGTGATCCAGCTGCCTCGGCCTCCCACCGTGCTGGGATTACAGGTGTGAGCCACCACGCCCAGCCTTGGGTACTTCTTTACAGCAGTGCAACAACAAACGACCACAGACTTGGTCCCATCTTCAAGATATCTCAGTATGTATGTGGGAATATTCCAAAATTTAAAAAAAAAAAAAAAATTTGAAATACCCTGGACTCAAGTATTTTGGATAAGAGATATTCGACCTGTATATCCCTGCAGTGGAGTATCATTCAACCATGAAAAGGAATGGGGCTCTGACACAGGCCAGAGTGTGGATGAACCTTGAAGGGGTCACACTTGGTGAGGGAAAGCAGACAGGAAAGGCCACGCAGCGTGTGGTCCCGTTTCTATGCAATGTCCAGGACAGGCCCATCCAGAGACAGGAAGAGGATGTGTGGGTGCCAGCCTGGGGGTGACAGGGAGAGCAGGGACAGGGTTTCCTTTCGCAGCAATGGAATGTTCCAGAACTGACA
>CM052668.1:3757413-3790454 GCA_028533165.1 Leontopithecus rosalia | reverse complement strand
TAAACCCCCTCTCTATCCCGGTTTAAATTAACCCCCCTCTCTATCCCGGTTTAAATTAAACCCCCTCTCTATCCCAGTTCAAATTAAATTAAACCCCCTCTCTATCCCGGTTTAAATTAACCCCCCTCTCTATCCCAGTTTAAATTAAACCCCCTCTCTATCCCAGTTTAAATTAAAAATGCCAAGCCTCAGTCGGGCACAGAGGATCACGCCTGTAATCCCAGCACTCTGGGAGACCAAGGTGGGCAGAACACTTGAGGTCAGGACTCCGGGACCAGCCTAGCCAACATGGAGAAACCGTGTCTACTAAAAACACAAGTCAGCTGGGTGTGGTGGCAGGGACCTGCAGTGAGGCACAAGAATCGCTTGAACTCAGGAGGCGGAAGTTGCAGTGAGCCGAGATCCTGTCACTGCACTCCTGCCTGGGCAACAGAACGAGACTCCATCTCAAAAAAAAACAAAAAGAAATCCTTGAGGAGTTCAAGACTGGCCTGACTAACAAAGTGAGACCCCATCTCTATGAAACTGTTTTAATTATCCAGGCATGGTGGCACGCACCTATAGTCCCAGCTAGTCCAGAGGCTGAGGTGGGAGGATCACTTGAGCCTCGGACTGGGAGGCCGCAGTGAGCTATGATTGTGCCTCTGCACTCCAGGCTGGACAAGGGAGTGAGACCCAGACTCCGGCGGGGTCAAGAAAAACTAGAACTCCCCTATATCGCTAGTGGGATTGTAAAATGGTAGGCCCTTTTGGAAAACAGTCGGCAGCTTCTCAGTGGGTTAAACGTGGAGTCAGCATGGGACCCAGCAATTCCACTCCTGGTATCCAGCCAAGCAAGGCGCACGTGCCCGTCCACGCGAAGACTCATACGGGAACGTTCACAGCAGCGTCATTCACAGTCGCCAAAACGCGGGAAGACACGCAGCAGCATCCAACTGTGGAAGAACGAGAAACTAAGGGTGGTCCTTGCAGATGCTGGAGTGGGACCCAGCCACGAAGAGGAGTGAGGAGGCTCTGACACAGCCCACGGCACGGACGCACCTTGAGGACGTCACGCCCAGTGAGACACGCCAGACACAAAAGGCCACACCGTGTGTGATCCCATTTCTAGGAAATGTCCAGGACAGGCCCATCCACAGAGGCAGGAAGGGAATGTGCGCCGACGGGCTGGGGGAGAGGATGGGGAGTGATCGCTAATGGAGATGGGGTTTCTTTTTGAGGTGACGGGATGTCCTGGATACTTTAAAAGGGCAAACTGTATGCCATATGAGTTATACTTAATAAAGCTGTTATTCAGAAAAAAAAAACAGAAAATAAATGTCTACAAGCTCTGCAAAGCTCTGATCAATACTTCAATGCTACCTGGAAGGTTCAATGACATGAACCCAGAACCCTGCAGCCTCTCACTCTCCTGATGCCCAGAGGTGCCTGCTCCCTCGGCTGCCTGGCACCCTGCTCCTGTGCCACTGTGACTGCCACCACACAGGCCACATCCCAGGCTCTCAAATGAACGGTCACAGCCAGCAAGCAGGTCTGCGATGCCACCCCCAAAGCCCATCACCCTGGTGGTCTTTGGTGCGTTTCCCTCTTGCTGATTTGGGGCTTTCTTATACTACATGCTCCTAAAAACCAAAGACCTGCCTCCAGCCAGGCGTGGTGATGCACGCCTATAATCCCCACGCTTTAGGAGGCCGAGGTGGGAGGATCACTTGAGGTCAGGAGTTTGAGACCAGCCCAGCCAACATGGCAAAACCCTGTCTCTACTAAAAAATACAAAAAAATTAGCTGGGTATGGTGGCGCACGCCTGTAATCCCAGCTACTCGGGAGGTCGAGGCAGGAGAATCGCTTGAACCCAGGATTCTTGCTTCAGGATACAGAGCAAGATTCCATCTCAAAAACAACAGAAAAAACACACACACAACATACAGAGACCTGCCTCCAAGTGGGTGAAACCCACTGACACAGATTTGGAGTCTTGTGTCAGGAACAGAGCCACAAACTCATCAGCTTCGGTGGTACAAGGGAGATAAAAAAAGAGGCCAAAAAACCTGAGGAGTGGGAAGACAGGGGAGCCAGGGTCCTTCCCAAGCCCTGCTCCAAGACAGCAGGGTCTCCAGATGGTTTTGATGTTCACAGGTCCTCAGAGGGCTTTGATGTGTTCATTTCACCGAGTGTGAGGAGGAATGAGCAAAAGAAGGGGCACCCATCAGGCAAACACATCAGCATCCTTGAAAACGCAAGCCATTTAGCTGATTAAGTGAAATCCTGATTGCTAAGCACAGTTCAAAGGGAATACGCATAGCTTTGCGTCAAACGACATTGGGACTCTGAAGTCGATTCTCAGAAGTAAAGATGCCTGCAAGACCGACAGCAATCACTAAGAAAATACTTCCAAAAATATGGTGCGAACAATCATGAGAAGAATTAAAATACTACACTAGAAAATATTTGCTTAACGCAAAAGAAAACATCAACGGGGAAATAAAGGAACAAAAAGACAGAAAACAAAAAGGGAAATGGCAGATATAAATCCAACTATATTAATAATGACATTAAATATGAATGGATTAAAAATATAATCAAAAGATAGAGATTGTCAGACTGGACTTAAAAAACAAGATCAAACTATATACTATACTACATGCTGTCTTCAGGAGACACTCTTTAGATTCAAAGATATAAGGCCAGGCGCGGTGGCTCACGCCTATAATCCCAGCACTTTGGGAGGCCGAGGCGGGTAGATCACGAGGTCAAGAGATCGAGACCATCCTGGTCAACATGGTGAAACCCCATCTCTACTAAAAATACAAAAATTAGCTGGGCATGGTGGCGCGCGCCTGTAATCCCAGCTACTCAGGAGGCTGAGGCAGGAGAATTGCCTGAACCCAGGAGGCGGAGGTTGCGGTGAGCCGAGATCGCGCCATTGCACTCCAGCCTGGGTAACAAGAGCGAAACTCCGTCTCAAAAAAAAAAAAAAAACAAAGATACAAACAGGCTGAAAACAGCTGGGCATGATGGCTCACACCTGTAATCCCAACACTTCAGGAAGTCGAGACAGGCAAACTGTTTGAGCCCAGGAGCTGGAGACCAGTTTGGGCAACGTAACAAAACCTGTCTCTACAAAAAAAAAAAACACACAAAAACTAGCCAGATATGGTGGTGCATGCCTGTAGTTACAGCTACTTGGGAGGCTGAGATGAGACTGGGAAAATCGTATGAGCCCAGGAGGTCAAAACCCTGTCTCAAAAAAAAAAAAAAAAAAAAAAGAAAGAAAGAAAACAGGCTGAAAATATAAAAATTGAAAAAAAAACATGTAACATGCAAACAGCAACCATAAGAAAGCTGGAGTGACTACACTAACAACAGACAAAACAGACTTTTTAAAAATGCGTCAGGTGTGGTATAGCAACTCATGCCTGTAATCAGAGCACGCTGGAGGCCAAGGTGGGAGGATCACTTGAGCTCAGGAGTTTGAGACCACCCTAGGCAACGTAGTAAGATCTCATCTCTGCTAAAATTCAAAAAAAATTAGCCAGGCGTGGCAACACACACCTGTAGTTCCAGCTACTTAGGAGGCTGAGGTGGGAGGACCACTTGAGCCCAGGAGGTTGAGGCTACAGTGAGCCATGATCATACCACTGTACTCTAGCCTGGGCAAAAGAGGGAGACTCCAAAAAAACAAAATGGCCTGGTGTGGTGCCTCACACCTGTAGTCTCAGCACTTTGGAGGCCGAGGAGGGCAGATCGCGAGGTCAGGAGATCGAGACCATCCTGGCCAACGTGGTGAAACCCCGTCTCTGCTAAAAATACACAAATTAGCTGGCCGTGTTGGTGTGTGCCTGACAGTCCCAGCTACTTGGGAGGCTGAGGCAGGAAAATCATCTGAACCCGGGAGGCGGAGGTTGCAATGAGCCAAGATCGCGCCACTGCACTCCAGCCTTGAGAGAGCGAGACTCTGTCTCAAAAAAAAAGAAGTTACCAGAGATAAAGAGGGACATTTTATAATGACAAAAAGGCGAATCTATTAGGAAGGTATAGCAATTATAAACATATGTGGGTCTAATAACAGAACCCCAAAATACATGAAGCAAAACACGACAGAAGTAAAAGGAGAAAAAATTCAACAACCGCTGGAGACGTCAATACCTTCACTTTCCTTTTTTTTCTTGAGGTGGAGTCTCACTCCATCGCCCAGGCTGGAGTGCAGTGGCGCCATCTCAGCTCACTGCAGCCCCCGCCTCCTGGGTTCAAGCGATTCCGGTGCCTCAGCCTCCTGAGTAGCTGGGACTACAGGCGTGCACCACCACACCTACATAATGTTTATGTTTTTAGTAGAGACGGGGTTTCGCCATGTTGGCCGGGCCAGTCTCGAACTCCTGACCTCAGGTGATCCACCCACCTCGGCCTCCCAAAGTGCTGGGATTACAGGTGTGAGCCCCATGCCCGGACCGTACCCTCACTTTCAATAAAAGACAACACAACTAGGCAGAAGAGCAAGAGAGAGACTTGAGCACCCGAAGTCAGAAGAATCTATAGAACATACTTTCTTCTCAGTACACACGGAACATTCTCCAGGATACACCACACATGAATCCATTAAACAAGCCTCATTAAACTGAAAAGAATTCAGATCATCCAAGGCAAGTTCTGCAACCACAACGGAAGTTAGAAACCAACAACAGAAAGGAATTTGGAGATTGACAGTACATGGAAATTAACCAACACGCTCCTAAATAATCAAAGGGCTTAGGAGGAAGAAAATAACAGAAAGCGTTTCGAGGTGAATGAAAATGAAGTCACAACAAAGTAAAACTTAGAGGACGGCCAGGCACAGTGACTCACACCTGTTATCCCAGCACTGTGGGAGGCCAAGGTGAGAGGAATGCTTGAACCCAGGAGTACAAGACCAGCCTGGGCAATATAGTGAGGCCCCGTCTCCACAAAATTATTTTTAAAATTAGCCGGGCATCGTAGCACATGCCTGTGGTCCCAGCTACTTGGCGGGCTAAGGCAGGAGGACTGCTTGAGCTCAAGAGGTTGAGGCTGCAGTGATCTTTAATTCCACCACTGCACTTCAGACTGGGCAACAGAGCAAGACCCTATCTCAAGGGGGAAAAAAATGTAAGTTGCAGTTAAAGCAGCACTTACAGGGCAATTTATAGGTGCCTATATAGTTTTTTTTAAAAAGCAACATCTTAAAATATTAATTTAAGCATCTACCTTAAGACACTGGAAAAAGAAGAGCCACTGAAAATAAGGCAGACGGAGCACAGTACATAACAAAGATAATGAGCAGAAATCAACAAAATAGAGACAGTGAAACCAAAAGTGCGTTCCTTGGAAAGATTAACAAAGCTGTCAAAGGTAAAGGTCTTCTGACATTTTGTTATCTACAGAGATTCCCGGAACCAGCACTGCAATCAGATACAGAGATGTTCTGTCAACACAAAGGAACTCACTCTGCTTCCACTCTGTCGCCCCCAGGCCCTGGCAACCACGGAGTGCCCTGCATCTCTGCAGAACTCAAATTGCTAAAATCAGGAACGAGAGAGAGGACCTGACCACTGCCTCCCGTCTCACAGAAATAAGACGATGAGCAAATAGCATCCGTATGGAGTACTACTGAGTAATCAAAGAAAGTAAGGACACGACGACTTGACATGAGTGAGTGCTAAAACTGATGAAGCCTACGGAAGGTCTGAAGCTATCGTGTCCTATGTCAATGTCCTAGTTTTAACAGTACATAATAAAGTTACATAAAATGTTCCCATTGGAGAAAGCAGGGTGAGGAGTGGGGACACCTCTTTATTATTTTTGCAATACCTTGGGAGTCTACAATTCATTGTTATTTTTACTTTTGTAGAGACAGGGTCTCATTGTGTTGCCCAGGCTGGTCTCGAACGCCTGGGCTCAAGTGCTCCTCCGGCCTCAGCTTCCCAACGCGCTTGGATTACAGGCAAGAGCCACCCACTGCACCTAGCCCAAACTCTTTCTAAAGGAGACTAACAAGGGGTAACATTAAAAGAAAGGAAGACTTAGTCTGACGAGGTGGCTCATGCCTGTGATCCCAGCACTTTGAGAGGCCGAGGCAGGTGGATCACCTGAGGCCAAGAGTTCAAGACCAGCCTGGCCAAGAAAGTGAAACCCCATCTCTACTAAAAATGCAAAAATTAGCTGGGCATGGTGGCACGTGCCTATAATCATAGCTACTTAGGAGGCTGAGGCAGGAGAATAGTCTGAACCCAGGAAAGGCTGCAGTGAGTCAAGATGGCATCACTGCACTCCAGCCTAGGTGACAGAGTGAGACTCCATCTCAAAAAAAAAAAAAAAAAGAAAAAGAAAAGAGAAAGGAAGACTGGTGGACACAGCCAACAGCACGAGTGAACACAGCAGACCCTGCCCCACCATCCTTAAAGAGGTGAGAACCAGCAGCGCAAGCGGCTCCCACCCCAGGCCACAGGCCCTTTGCAGCTCAGCCCACCAGTCCCCCCAGGCCAGTTGACACCTCCCTCTCGTCCTCTCATCACAGATAAGGCAGCGGAGCCAAAGGACGGGCCCAGTGAGACTGTGGAATACATATTTGCTCTCTGTCCTGCTTCCTGGAAGTGATAAGTGTCTTCCGGTGTGCTAATGAAGTGGCTGAGGGCTGGCAGCCCTAGGGAGCTACAGGAAGGTGGCTGGTGACTGAAAAGACCCAGGCGAGATGGGAGGGGCGGGGCATGGAGCTGCAGAGTGAGCCGATCACCCAGGCCACACCCTGACATAATCCAGGAAGCCAAGGTAAAAGCCCGGAGGTCTAGGGGTGGGAGCTTCCCCACAGCTGAATTCGTGGAGGTTCTTGGAGGCGGCTGGCCCAGGGAAAGCGGGGAGGCTCTGTGCCCCTTCCCACATCCCTCACCCTACACACCTTTTCATCTGCCTCCTTTGTAAAATCCTTTCTAAGCAAGTGGTAAATGTAAGTAACAGCTGCCCTGAGTTTTGAGAGGTGCATTAGCAAATTAAGCAAAACAAAGGGGTCATGAGAAGCTGATTTCCAGCTGGTCCCGCAGCACAGGGCAAAACCTGGGACTTGTGGCTGGCAAGGGCTGTGTGGGGCAGGCTTGTGGGGAGGGTCTTCCCGGGGCCACCAGTTAGGAGTGAACTGAACGGAAGCCCCTGCTCCTGCCCCTGCAGCAGAATCCACAGAAGTGCTGACTTGCTTGTGTGCGCCAGAAGGGATGTGACTGCAGCGGCAGCCCAGGAGAAACTGAGCTTGTTATTCCCACGTTCTCAGGCCCAAGACCACAGAGCTGGGGAGGAAGTGGCCGAGCCGGGGCGTGAAACCAGCTGCTGCCACCTGGAAGTGGCAGTGATCCCCTTCCCCCACAGTGAACCTGCTAGCCAGGCCTGTCCTGTCTGGCTCCAAAAGCCACACCCAGTCCAGGCCACAGCCGCAGCCCCAGCCCCAGCCCCAGCCCCAGCCCAGAAGCCCTTCTCCAGAGCCTATCATACATCACCTGAGTTTCCCAACAGGTCCCCCGCTTTCACTCTTGACAGCCACCAGATAGGTCTTTAAAACACACACATCAGCCGGGTGCAGTGTCTCATGCCTGAAATCCCAGCACTCTGGGAGGCCTGACAGAGCAGGAGAGTGGCCATCTTGGTCAAGCCTCTCATCCTAAAACTTCGCCTTAATAACAGACCACTTAAATCCAAAGCATCAGCCTAATGGCTAAGGTCAGCATGACCATAAGCCACAAATAACATCTCCAACCAGAAACACTCCACACTCCTCCCCAGCCAGAGACACTCCAGCCCTTCTATAAGCCCCCTCTGGCTGGGAAGATGCTACCAGTGAGATAACCCCTCCAGGCCAGAAAGATGTCTGTCCCAAGATAACCTGCCCTCCTCCCAGAGAGATTCCAACCCCCCCCCATAAGCTTCTCCACACACATAAACATTCCTAGCTGTGACACGCCCCCTCACTCTAAAACCAGTATATACTCTTAGTCTCTAAGAGAAAGCGCCCCTGACCACAATGGTCCAGGAGCACCTCCCAGGTTTAACTAAAGAAAGCCTGTCTTTAACTGTCAGCCGCAGTTAAAGTTCCGTGGTGTTTCTTTCCCCTTTAACTCTCACATTTGGTGCTGAAACCCAAGATGGGTGCCAGGGGTGGGGTGATGGGGGTAGGCAGAGGCTCTCTTACAACCCAAGAAGCTGCAGGCCACAGCAGCTCGTCCTGAGTTAACTCCTGGACACTGAGGGTCTCTGGCCACAGCAGCTTGTCCTGAGTTAACTCCTGGACACTGAGGGTCTCTGGCCACAGCAGCTCGTACTGAGTTAATTCCTGGATCCTGGGGGTCTCTGGCCACCTGCCCTGTCTTTTCTCTCACTTTACTTTTCCCTCACCCTCCCTTTTTTTTTTTTTTTTGGTCTCTCTTGCATCCTCATGCATCTGCAGTCCAAGAGGCCCTTTGCCAGTTCCAACTGGAACATCCAACATCAGACACTCAACCAGCCTACTGGTAAGAATGGCTCCCGCCTCCCCCCTCACCCCAGTTTCTCACGGTACCCAGGAAAAGTCAGGTCTGCCGTCCTGGTCCTCGGAGGACCAGCAGGACTAAACCAGAGGAAATCATCTTGGGGACACCCTGTTTCTTCTCAGCTTGACCGTCATCTTTAGAAAGAGAATCCAGGTGTCTGTCTCCATGTCTGATTTCTCACAGATCAAAGTTATGAGTATATTCAAAAGGCCTTTATATTTTTCTCTTCATCACTCTTGCTTTCCTGGAAAAGGTTTTTTTTTTCCAGTTAACTGAATTGGTTTTCTCCACTCTGTCTTCCCACTCTTGGTGCACATATAAAAGACCCTAAAATAAGTTCTGGTGGCCTGGGACTCCTTGGGAAAACAGAAAAGATGCCACAGATCCCGTTCTGGGAAAAATCTGTTTTCCTTATGGAACCTCTGGAATTAAAGGTGCATAAGTCCCTCTCAAAATCTGTCTTTGTCTTCCAGCTATACTTGTTTATTAGGCCCTGGAAACTTTTCCTAGCCCTGTTCTTTTCTTTGGAGACCGAGTCTCACTCTGTCCCAGGCTGGAGTACAGTGACACAATCTCAGCTCACTACAACCTCCGCCTCTCAGGTTCAAGCAATTGTCCTGCCTCAGCCTCCCGAGTAGCTGGGAGGACAGGTGCACACTGCCACGCCCAGTTACTTTTTGCATTTTAGTAGAGATGGAGTTTCACCGTGTTGCCCAGGCTGGTCTCGAACTCCTGAGCTCAGGCAATCTGCCCACCTCTGCCTTCCGAAGTGCTAGTATTACAGGTGTGAGTCCCTGTGCCCAGCCTCCTAGCCCTGTTCTTAAAGGACCTCACCCGAAGGCAAATAATCCAATTGGGAAATTAGCAGAAAAAAGAAAATCTTGTAACTACTAACTCTTCTGGTTGTCTGTGTGGCTACGTATGTGCAACGTCTAGTAAAAGAGCTCTAATTAATTGGCCTAAGGAAAATAAGCTCAGCTGGGCAGGGTGGCTCACACCTGTAATCCCAGCACTTTGGGAGGCCAGGGCAGGCGGATCACCAGGTCAGATCAAGACCAACCTGGCCAACGTGGTGAAACCCAACTCTACTAAAAATATAAAAATTAGCTGGGCATGGTGGCGGGTAACTGTAATCCCAGCTACTCGGGTGGCTGAGGCAGGAGAATCGCCTGAATCAGGGAGGAGGAGGCTGCAGTGAGCCGAGATCGCGCCATAGCACTCAAGCCTGGAGACCAAGCAAAACTCCGTCTCAAAAAAAAGAAAAAAGAAAAATAAGTGCTTAAATCAAATAGTTTTAAGAAAAAAGTAAAAGCTGTGGAAACTTTCAGTTCATGCGACTGTAATTT
Organism: Leontopithecus rosalia; assembly: GCA_028533165.1. Classification (NCBI taxonomy): domain Eukaryota; kingdom Metazoa; phylum Chordata; class Mammalia; order Primates; family Cebidae; genus Leontopithecus; species Leontopithecus rosalia. The sequence goes on along the minus strand of CM052668.1, from coordinate 3,780,585 downwards.
GAAACTTACTGGTACAATAAAATTAGGAATTAGAGTTGCCAGCATACATTTTTGTTTGCATTTATTAATCAGGCATCTTCAAACTTATCTCTGCCAAATACTATAGGGTGTCAAAATTTGGCACAGAGGCTACAAAACTATAACTCAGCCTAAGCAAAATGATCTTCGCTTGTGTAGGTTTTTAATAAATAAAACATTAATTCTGGTTTAATGAAGACAGCTGTATCTTATACTATTTAAATACCCTGACTTCTTATCCTGTGGCCTTAGGCAGTCTAGTCTAGACTAGACTAGATGGAAGTTTATTTTGGGAAAGGACAGTTCATCATCTTTGACATTAATGAGAAAGGAAGTTTATATTTAAAAAATCGTATGTGGGAAATTCTTTTCCTAAAGTAAATTAACTGGTTGTTTAAAGAATCGGATTTAAAAAAAAAAAATTGAGACAGAGTCTCTCTCTATGACCCAGGCTGGAGTACAGTGGCACCATCTTGGCTCACTGCAACCTCTGCCCCCCGGGTTCAAGTGATTATCTTGTCTCAGCCTCCCAAGTAGCTGGGACTACAGGTGTCCACCACCACGCCAGCTAATTTTGGTATTTTGGGCAGACATGGGGTTTTACCATATTGGTCAGGATGGCCTTGAACTCCTGACTTCAGGTGATCTGCCTGACTCAGCCTTCCGAAGTGCTGGGATAACAGGCATGAGCCACGGCACCCAGCCAAGAAAGGAATATTTACAACAAACAAGTCAGAAAGTTGATGCACAGCAGAAATTGTCTGTGAAAGTTGTGAAAAATTTTGTAAAAGGGAATCTATGCAAGAACTGTTGTACAATTTAGAAGTGATTAGGCCTCTTGAGTGCTTTATAAAGTGTCACTATAACTCTTCGCTGTACAACCCACCTGCTTTGCAGCCTGGGACACAAGGAGTTAAACGCTGGGATGAGCCAGACCTTACCTACACTTCCGTCTAGGTCCTGGGCTCCACCCCTAGCGCATAATTAAAATCCCAAACTTACCAAGGTTTTCAACAAAGGTAAGGTTTGCTAAAAGCTAACCGTGTAACATGTGTTTAAAATGATTGAAGAGACGGCTAATGTGCAAGGTGTGTAAGAAAAGTAAAATGCACTTTTGGGAGAAAGATTATAGGAGGCATAAGAATGTGGCTTTTTGCCGATATTAAAAGGCTGAAGAATCCCTCTGAAAGTCGGAGAAAGCCTAGGCAGGTTAGTTGGAAAGGAAACTGTGTGTAAGCATACTGGCTAAGGTTAAAGGGCTGTCATCCAAGTTTTCTGTAAATCGAGCATCAATAACTGCTCTTTAACAAAAATGATACAGGGTTAAACAGGGTCTATAAGGGTCTTACCCAGTGGTCAGACGTTAACATTAGGTAAATGTGTCCACAAGGGTTTATTCAGATTTGAGCTTCATATTAGTAGCACACCAGTACAAAGGTAAAGTCTGGCTTCTTTGATATAAAATCATACCGGAAGCACTGTCACGTCTAAAACGGCGTTTGGCTTTCTTTGGGCTACATTTGTATAAATATGTTATTGGTATGCATCCCGAAGTTACGGGAGACTCCTATAATTCTGATATATCTTAGTGTGTGTTTCGGTAATAATTGTAATTGTGACGTTAAAACTGTGTGCCACAGAAGTGACAGATATCCTTGTCAATTGTGTCTTTAGCTACGGCTACCCTAAAACGTTCTGTCATCCAAAACCAATTCCTGTCTTGTTTGGTCCTCTTGAAAAGGTGGTTTTATAGCCAGCTGCAGAGCTCTATCAGGTGCTCCTGAATGCGGGTTTCTGATGACTTCGGAGGTTGTAACATCAGAAGAGAGGAGAAATGCCCAGGGCTTCTGAAGAGCTGAAACCTTCATTAGCGTCCAGCAGGACAGGTAGGAACCGCAAGAACCAAACGCACAGGAGACTGAAGCAATCTTTTTAACGTTCTGCTGCAAATACTGCTGACCCTTTGTTTTGTCTTTCAAAGTCAAAGAAACTTCTCTTTTTTGAGCTATTAACAGCTTCTAACAATTCAGTATACTCCCATGAACAAAATCTGGAACATACTTGTTTCTCTCTGCCTGATTTTCCCCAGAATTTGAACACTATCTGTGAGTATTCTGAAGTTATGGCAATACACCTATTTGCGTTAGTGCAACAAGAATCTGTTTTCTTTTGCAACAGGACGCAACTGGAAAAACGGTCAGTTTTACCAAGGCCTTAACTGGAATGGCGTGCTTTCCTTTATGGAATCAAACTTGACTTATGGAGCCAAGAAAGCCCTTGGAAACTGCCCTCTTACTCCGTGTACACAGTCCCTGTACAGGTTTTCTGATCTGTGGTGAGTAAAGGTCACTTTCTGGCAGGCCAGGAGCCCTAAGTTATCTTGGGACCTCAAAAGGAAAGGAATTCACCCAACTCACAGGTATTTGATGGTACAAATCCCTGGCTGGGCTTGGGTTTAAAAAGGTCTTATTTCACATTCCTTCTATGGAACAAAGTTCCGTCAAAGCCAATTTAAAGGGCCTATGTAACAAATAACGATTCTTGCTGCACCATATGCAAATAATCAAACGAAGTATAATAAAGCAAACCAATCCTACCATGATTTGTCTTCTAATAAAAATGGAGGGCTGGGCACTGTGGGTCACGCCTGGAATCCCAGCACTTTGAGAGGCCGAAGCGAGTGGATCACCTGAGGTCAGGAGTTCGAGACCAGCCTGACCAACATGGAGAAACCCCATCTCTACTAAAAAATACAAAATTAGCCAGGCCTGGTGGCACGTGCCCGTAATCCCAGCTACTTGGGAGACTGAGGCAGGAGAATCGCTTGAACCCGGGACGCGGAGGTTGCGGTGAGCCGAGATCGTACCACTGTACTCCAGCCTGGGCAACAAGAGCAAAACTTCCATCTCAAAAAAAAAAAAAAAAAAAAGCTAAGTAACTAAGTGAGAACTACTCATGGGACTCCGTCCCACCTCTACCCCACCAGATACTTTTGTCATTCCCACCTCTCCTTTTAAAGCACCTGTTATGACTTTCTAATGGAAATTACCGATTAAATTATACAGACCCGCCACACACAGTGGACTGACTAGAGCAGGGCCGCCCTGTGGGAACCGCTTCAGTCACTGCTGTGCAGCAGGTCCAGGTACCGCAGCACCCCCGGTGGAAGAGCAAACAAAACCCTCAATCACTGTGGCACTTTGCTGAATGATTATCCTTCTGGCAGGATAACGGTTACTAACCGAAAAGAACCCATGGGCCTTTCCGAACACGTGCCTCTGCCTCTCATTAGCCTCTCTATCAGCCAGTGGAGCCTACTAAAAACCCTGCTAAAAACCCAGAAGGCTGAAAAGCCAGGGAGCGCCAAATAACCAAGCACGCTCCCGGTGTGGAGACAACCACAGCGTGGGGCGCCCCATTCCCGGTGCCTGCACTAATGCTCTTGCCCTGCCAGATGAACCTTTTTCAAAGATTTTTAGCCGACAGGATCATGGCCATTTCACAGACAACTCCCCAAATACATCTGCAGACGGCACTGCTCCTACAGTCAACCCAAGGCCAGAAAACTGTTCGTCCCTTGTCGGCAGGAAGTAGCCAGAAAGAACAAGCCATCCCTCCTCCTTTTTATAGCCTTGGGGTCTGGACCGACAGAGGAGGAGCATCGCCATCTTGGACAAGCCTCTCATTTTAAAAGTTCACCTTAATAAATCCAAAGGGCATCAGCCTAATGGCTAGGGTCAGCATGACCCTAAACCACAAGTAACATCTCCAACCAGAAACATGGCAAACTCCTCCCCGGCCAGAGACATGCCAGCCCCGAGATAAACCCCCTCCAGTCGGGAAGATGCCAGCCAGAGATAATCCCCCTACTCCCAAAGAGACTCCAACCCCACCATAAACTTCTCCACCCACATAAACATCCCAAGCTTGTGATCTGACCCCCCTCAAAACCAATATATACTCTTGGTCTGTAAGATAAAGCATTCCTGACTACAGTCAGCCGGGAGCACCTTTCGGCTTTAACTGCCAGCTGCATTTATGTTTCTTTCCTCTTTCTTTAACTCTTACCAGGCCGAGGTGGGCGGATCACCTGAGGTCAGGAGTTCGAGACCAGCCTGGGCAACATGCTGAAACCCCATCTCTACTAAAAATACGAAAATCAGCCAGGCACGGTGGTGCACGCCTGTAATCCCAGCTACTCCGGAGGCTGAGGCAGGAGAACTGCTTGAACCCAGGAGGCATAGGTTGCAGTGGGCTGAGATGGCACCACTGCATTCCAGCCTGGGCAACACAGTGAGACTCCACCTCAAAAAAATAAAAACAAAAACGCATACATCTCTGAGAGCAGGGCCTCCGAGCTTCTCTCAGCTTTGCCCCTCCTGGCTGACTAGGCAGCAGGCACTGCTGCTCCGGCTCCTGTTTTCGCTCCTGCCAGCTCAGTGACCTACACCTCGCTCCGCCTCAGGGCCTCCGCACCTGCTGCCTGCACTTCCCCTGGAAGGGAACAACATGCTCTTGTCCCAGATCAGATCCTGGAAGGTGAGCAGCTGGGCGTCCTCAGAGGCCTCTGTTTGAAGGTCACCTGCTGGGCGCGGCCTTCCCTGTCCCCCCAGCTGAAGCAGCACCACCCCTTGAGGGCCCTAATCCAGTCTCTTCCTTGTCCTCTTGTGTTCCTTGCTGGCTCCTCAGCACCTGGCCTCATGCAGTCAACATGGAGACGTTGAAGGACACAGTCTCCCGAGCCCTTCTCTGTGCCCTGCGACCTGCCATGGCAGGGTGCAGGTGCCTTCGCTGTCTTCTGTTGTCAGGGATGGCAGAGTCAGCTGACATGAGGAGCACCCCTGAAGCTTGTACTTGACAGCCAGGACCGAGAGCCCCCACAGCGAGCGCTCAGTGACCATCACCGTTCACCCTCACCATCGCCCCGCAGGGAGGCACACGGAGACACTGCCCCAAGTCAGTGGCACTGACAGAGTTCGTGAGCTCTCGTCCCACGCCAAGCTCTAGCTCTAGACTTCAAACCAAGTGTTGTCCCAGATGTGGTCCAGGAAGCCCCTGGGAACCCACATATGTGCTTGCCTCTGGTGAGCGCCATGGCTAGGGCTTCCTGGCACACGGGGCACTACAGGACCCTGAATCATCACTACTTCCTGGGGGCACAAGAGAGGGGACCAGTCAAAGCCAGGCTGGGGAGCTTATTCCAAAGAGGATCTCTTTCGGCTCAGGCTGAAAGAGATCCAATTTCTCTCCAGGGCTGCTCCGGGACCAGCGAGGGGAGAACCAGGAGATGGCTGGCGCAGAACACGTGGAGGTGGAGGGCCAGGGTGCCGGGGTCCCGGGGCAGCTTCCTGAGATGCACACAGCCTTGGCTGGAGACCGACAGTCCCGACCTGTGTTCCTAGGCTGCGCTCCTGGAGCCCGTGCTGAGGCTCAGGCCAAAACCAACTGCCCACAGGATGAGCAGACCTGGCCCAACGCTGCAGGCGGTGAAGGCAGGTCTGGGTTCCAGCAGGCGCGGCTCATCCAGTCACCACGCGGGCTTCCTCTGCACACCTGGCCTCCAAGCCTCCTGTCATGCTCAGACTGCCGCGCACCTGGCACAGCCCACGGGGGCCAGGTCCCTTGATTCCATCCTCACCACACTCAGCTGCAAGCCTCCCATGGCAGCCCCGGCCTGCACAGCAGGGCCCTCTGCCTATCCGTTACCAGATGGCATCGCAGGTCTGCACCCGGGAGTCTCACAGAGCCAGAACACCCCACCACCCCCAACCAGCCCCCTGGAGCCCACGGAGGCCCCTCCCAAGCATGCGCACGGATGGAGCGGAGACCTTGGAAGCTCCCTGGAGATGACGGCAGCTTGTACTGTTTGGATTTCTCTTCACTGTCATTACTGATTTTTTTTTTTTAAGAGACGGAGTCTCACATGTCACCCAGGCTGGAATGCAGTGACATGATCTCCGCTCACTGCAACCTTCGCCTCACAGGCTCAAGCGATTCTCCTGCCTCAGCCTCCCGAGTAGCTGGGACTACAGGCACCCACCACCACGCCCAGCTAATTTTTGTATTTTTAGTAGAGACAGAGTTTCACCATGTTGGCCAGGCTGGTCTCGAGCTCCTGACCTCAGGTGATCCACCTGACTCGGCCTCCCAAAGTACTGGGATTCTAAGAGTGAGCCACCACTCCCAGCCTGTCATTGCTGAGTTTTAGACCATAGAATAAATGATGTTTCTAATGAACATCCCTTTAGAAAGCCTGTTAGGGTAGCAACCACTTCGGCCCAGCAGCTCCCAAGGCCGCAGCCCTCCCTTTGGCTGAAGGCCAAATTAATTAGTTCAGTGAGACCTCGGGTTTCACGGAGCAGGCCCTGGACCCCCAGGTACATTACCAACTCCTTGGCAGTGGCATCTGGTACCCTGAGAAGTGGGGGTTGCAGTAGGGACACCTGTGCGTGAGCCGGGGGACAGCCCAGGGGCACAGAATGTAAACAAATCCTTCTCACCAAGAGCAGAGAGTCTGCGAGAACCAGTCACACCCTGAGCCCTCCCAAGGGCCCAAGTGGCGCCATTCAGCAAAGGAACATGTTCTCCGGATCAGTCACTCCCCAGTAAACCCCAGGTTCACCGGAGCAGAAAACCTAACAAGGCATACAGAACAGGCTGGAACAGGCCGGAACAGGGGAGACGCAGAGTTCTGGTCTTGAGGTCAACGCTGCCTCCGGTCCAGCCTCCCCCAGAAACCCCCACGCCTGCTTCCCGGCCCATAAAACCCTGGTCAACCCACCTGGCTGCCCCGTTATAATAAAGAGGCCGCAAAAACGACCATTTTCAAGTTGCTTTATGAACACGCTTCCACAGCTCCTTAACTTCCTTCCCAGCGCAAATACGAAGGGCAGCATAAATCCTAAGCTACCTTGGAATGGAGAAAGATTTTAGAAACTTCTAGCACAACATCTATTCATAGAGAAAAGAAACAAACCCAGAGAAAAATCGGTACTGTTACCTCCCGGGGCCCGCCTGGCCACTGCCACTCTGGGTTGGGGCCTCAACCTCTGCTCAGTGGACGCTGGCCTGAGCCTTCCCTGGGATGAGGCCACCCTGGGCACTGCAGGGTGCTGAGCAGCGTCCTTGGCCTCCACCCACCCCGCTCCAGGAGCACTCCCAAATCCTGACTATCGCAAACATCCCCAGCTGTGGCCAGGCATTCCTTAAGAGACAGAATTGCCCCTGGGTGAGAACTACTTCCCCAAGGGGTTTTCACATAGGAACTCAGTTAACCTCACCCAGCCTTGAAGCGCCGGAGAGCTACCCTAACTATGGAAATAAAGACACAGACAGAGGAGAGGGGGATCTGAGCCCGGCGGGCCAGGCGCGTGGGTAACAGGCCTCCGGTGCCCATTCTCCTCCTGACAATCCTCCCGCAATCCCACCCCCGCCTCCTGCTGCCGATCATGCAAGCCCTTTGAAGCCGCCTGTGGCACTAGGATATTATTCCCGAGCTGTGTTGATCCACAAGTCTCTCTTCTGTGCTTTCTGACAGCCAAAGAAGTACTCCAACTTCCTGCCATTCTCTTCCCGGAAACACTTCCTCAGGGCCAAGCGCCTCCTAAGCCCCGCCAGCCCCACACCTCCCCATCAGCCGCAATGCCTGAGGCGCTGCCAGGGCTGGGCCGCCAGGACCCTGTGGCCACTCAGGACCAGCACACGGTTCACTGCTCCCCAGCAGAGGCAAGAGGCTGTGGGCAAGGGTCCGCAGGGAGGGCAGGCCCAGGGCCCCGCCAGAGACTGGCTCTCCTTCAGCCGCACCTGCCACAGCGCCTCCTGCCATTGCTGCTGAATGTCAGGTGTGCCTCATCTCCCCAGCCAGACACCGTCTGAGCCATTCCTGCCTGGGGTAGGCGGAGGCAGGAATGGGGGGGCGGAAGAAACATGGGCCCTGGTCTGCTGAGCACCAGGCCCCCCATCTACAGCATCCAGACTGGCACCATGCCCGGTGCATCTGGGCCAGGGCCCTCCCCAAATCATCAGCGGTGTAGGGCCAGCTCTCAGGGAAAACACACGATAATGTCAGACAGCACCACAAACACCAGTGTGAAGCATCTCACCAACAGTTTCCACGACTACATGTCGAAATGGTAACACTGGGGGTATACTGGGCTCAATACGATATGCTATTATAATTAATTTCCCCCGTCTCTCTTCACTTTTTTTGGGGGGACATAGTTTTGCTCGTTGCCCAGGCTGATGTGCAGTGGCACAGTTCTCCAGCCTCAGCCTCCCGAGCAGCTGAGATTACAGGAGTCCACCACCACACCCAGCTAATTTTGTATTTTTAGTAGAAACAGGGTTTCGCCATGTTGGTCAGGCTGGTCTCAAACTCCCGACCTCAGGTGATCCACTCGGCCTCCCGAAGTGCTGGGATCCCCGTGCCCGCCCCTCTCTTCACATTTTAACTCAGCTATCAGAAAATTCAGACACAGCCTTGCTCTGCATCCTCATTGGACAGCGCTGCCTTAGAAAATATATCACTTTTAGGCCTCATGCGGTGGCTCATACCTGTAATCCCAGCACTTTGGGAGGCTGAGGAGGGCAGATCACTAGGTCAGGAGTTCGAGACCAGCCTGGCCCATATGGTAAAACTCTGTCTCCACTGAAAATACAAAAATTAGCTGGGCATGGTGGCAAGTTAGTCCCAGCTACTCAAGAGGATGAGACCGGAGAATCACTTGAACCCGGGAGGTGGAGGCTGCAGTGAGCCAAGATCACACCACTGCACTCCAGCCTGGGTGGAGCAAGATTCCACCTCAATGGGGCGACACCAACAACAGGACAGGGAAGGGCAGGACAGCCATCGGGCCCTGTCTGATAGACTCAGGGGTCCTGTGCACCAGGGATGACCTTACAGGACACAGCAGAGGGCGGGGCAGAGCTGTGATGAGCTGGGGCCACGCTGCTCTGCAGAGCAGGGACACGGGAGCCCTGTGGCTGCATGCACACTTCCACAATGGGCTAGGCTCTGTGCAGCCCTGTGGCTGCATGTGCCCCAATGGCTGGGGCACATGCCCAAGTGGGACCCAGTCCAGCTCAAGCTGGAGACAGCCCAGCACAGCGCAGAGAGGAGGCCTGTGCCCCAGACTCACCACTAACGACCTGGAGCTCAGACCCTGTGTCCTCACATGGCACCTGTGCGCCCCTGCAGGCCAGCCAGACCACTGCGCCTCGAAGCCCATCTACAGCCCAGCCTCTGCCAAGCTACCCCTCCCCACCCCAGCCCAGCCCCTAAGACAGCCCCACAAATAGTTTCTATGCTGTCTTTGCTCCGGGCCAGCTGGGCCGCCAATCTGCATGGTACAGCACAGGAATTTCTGAGCTCTGCAAGGGACCAGAGAGGGGATGGGGCTGGAAAAATGAGAAACAACTCGAATGCCCACTGAGAAAAATGGATAAACAAAACAAGGCCCTTCAGCACAGGGGAGTAGGTGCAGCAATGAAAGGGGCAGGCGGGCCAGGCGCAGTGGCTCACGCCTGGAATCCCAGCACTGTGAGAGGCAGAGGCGGGTGGATGACCTGAGGTCAGGAGTTCGAGACCAGCCTGACTAACGTGGTGAAACCTCATCTCTACTAACAGTACAGAAACTAGCCGGGCATGGTGGCGGGTACCTCTAATCCCAGCTACTCGGGAGGCTGAGGCAGGAGAACCGCTTGAACCAGAGAGGTGGAGGTTGAGGTGAGCCGAGATTGCACCACTACACTCCAGCCTGGATGACAGAGGCTCCGTCTCAAAAAAAAAAAAAAAAAGAAAGAAAAGAAAAGGAACGAGGCTGACACAGGCCATTCGTGGACGCACCTTGAGCACGCCACCCCCACTGAGAGAAGCCAGACACAACAGCCACACAGCATGTGACTCCATCCCTATGAAATGTTCAGGACAGGTCGACCCAGAGACAGGAACGGGGCATGTGGGTGCCTGGGGATGGGGGAGGGATGGAGAGTGAGCGCTGGTGGGGACAGGGCGTCTTTGAGTAATAACAGGAATGTTCCAGAGTTTGACAGTGGTGATGGTTGCACAGCTGTGAATGTACTAGAAACCACTCAGTTGTATAATATTTTATTTTGGGGATAGGGTCTCACTCTGTCACCCAGGCTGGAGTGCAGTCCCATGATCTCGGCTCACTGCAGCCTCCACCCCCTGGGTTCAAGCGATTCTCATGCCCCAGCCTCCCAAGTAGCTGGGATTACAGATGCCCGCCACCACGCTGGCTAATTTTTTTGTATCTTCACTAGAGACGGGGTTTCACCATTTTGCTCAACCTGGTCTCAAACTCCTGGCCTCAAGTGATCTGCCGACCCCAGCCTCCCAAAGTGCCAGAATTGGAGGCATGAGCCATAGTGCCCAGCCTGAACTGTATACTTTAAAGAGATGAATTTTACAGTATGTGAATGATATCTCCATTAGAAGTATTTTTTTAAATACAAAACAGTATTTTTTTAAATGGGGAGGCTGTCCTAGAAAACTCAGAACCTGGTGGGTACACCAAAGCCAGCAGTCAGGCAACTGTGAGGCAGCTCTCCCCGGTGACGGGAATGGCTTCTAGACTCACCAACTAGACCGTGAGCTCCTGGAGGACAGGGCTGCCTGCCGCCTCCTGTCTCCAGGACCACACTGGTTCCGGGGAGCCTCCAGAGACGCCCCAGAACCTGGGTGCCCGGCTGCCTGCAGCATGCCAGCTGGGCTTCACCCTGACCCCATCGCTCTCAGGGCTCCCAAGCCACAGCCCCGAGTCCCCTCCCTGCTCTCTCTGCTCCCAAACTCACAGTTGTCTGTGACACTTTCACAATGGGCCATGCTCTGTGCACACAGCAGTTCCTTCTGGAAGGCCCTGCACACTGGCCTGCCCAGGCTGCGTTTTCTGTTTTTTTCTGAGACACGGTCTTGCTCTGTCGCCTGGACTGGAGAGCAGTGATACAGTCATGGCTCACTGCAGGCTCAGACTCCTGGCCTCAAGCAGTCCTCCCGCCTCAGCCTCCGAGTAGCTGGGACTACAGATATAGCCACATCTGGCTAATTTTTTCTAACGTTTGTAGAGATGGGGTCTTGCCATGTTGTCCTCGCTGGTCTTGAGCTCCTGGCCTCCGGCAATCCTCCCGCCTCCGCCTCCACCTCCCGCAGTGCTTGGTTACAGCTGTCCAGCACCCGGGCTTGGTTTCTAGCATTCTTGGCAGCTCTTCCCTATCTCCTTCCACCAAGAGGCCCTGCGGGCAGGAGACACTGGTCATTTGGCCACCCTGAGCCCCTGACCAGGCACGCATGAACTTGACAACTGTCACTCAGAGCTGGGCAACGCAAACCCACTCAGAGGAGCCGAAGACGTGGCGCCACTACAGCCACACCTCCCGAGCTCCCAACGACCACGCTCCAGCCTGGGTCTGACCACACCTGCTGGCTGCAGCCCCTCCCTCCTCCCTCCCCTGGGCCACTGACAGGCACAGCAGCACACAGGAGCTGTTCTGATGAACACTGCTGCCCTTTAAGCTGTAGCTGAGAACTTCCTTTGGGGTACGCAGGACACCCATGGCTGGAGGGGCCAAGAAAATCCTGTGGCTTCCGCCAACTCCAGCCCAGACAATAACACAAGATGCCTTATGTTCTTTTTTCCAGGACGGAGTCTCACGCCATCACCCCACCGCCCAGGCTGGAGGGCACCACTCCAGCTTGTGGTCGGCTCCCCACAACCTCCGCCTCCCAGGTTCAAGCGAGTCTCCTGCCTCGACCTCCCGAGTAGCTGGGACTACAGGCACCCGCCACCGTACCCAGCCAATTTTTGTAGTTTTAGTAGAGACGGGGTTTCGCCACATTGGCCAGGCCAGACTTGAACTCCTGACCTCAGGTGATCCACCCACCTCAGCCTCCCAAAGTGCTGGGATTCCAGGCGTGAGTCACCGTGCCTGGCCAAAATGCCTTATGTTCTGAGGGCTGTCAGGAGAGCAACTTCGTCCACCTGTCCCTGCCCTTCCTGGGGGAAGCAGTCGGAGTAGAGTGGTGAGAGGTTACTTCCCACGGGCTGTACTCAGGCGCGCGCTAGAGATGGCACTCCTCTCTCACGACCAAGATAATGAGACCCACACAGCCCAGCTGCAAGATACGAGGCCTGCTCTGCTTACAGCCGACTCCGTCTGACAGATGAGATTTTAGGGGAGAGAGAGGGACAATGGCAAAATGACGCAACTGCCCCAGCCCAGCAGCCCGGTTTGGGTCCTGCTCGCATTGCAGGGAGCCCAGGGTGCCACCCCCTCACTCAGGGCACCCAGCCAGTGTCCAGGGCTGTGGCCAGGGTGCCTGGTCTGGCCAGCTTCCGGGCTGCTGCCTAGACATGCCGCGGTCCTGAGTCCTGGCTGAGGACCCGGCCCATTTCCATCCCGCCTGACTGAGGAGTCCACAGCACCTGTGGGTGGTTTCAGGCTGGCTCTGTGGTCAGAAGGGACCCCTGGGACCCATCACACAACGTGAGACTCTGAATTCACGTCTGGTTCATCTTACACAAATCATCTGTCTCCATGTTCTCTCCCTGGAGACCAGGACAGCCACAAAAACAAAAATGTGCCCACCGCCACCACCCACAGCCCGGAAGGTGCCATCACCTGGGTCCAGCTATGAATGCTCAAGGGAGGTCTGTGCAGGGGAAACCCTGCCACCGGGCCCTCAGCTCATATTTTCACAGGGCGTCGTACAGGCTTGTCTGAAAAACCGCAATGGCGGTCGTGCCTACCAGCAAACGGGGCCAGGTCTGCGCGAGTGACTGTCGCTGTGCACCTAAGGGCCCCCCGGGTGCAGCAGGCATTGGCAGTGGGCCTCAGGATTCTCAGCCTTTGTCCACTGAACAAACACGATCCCAGTCCAGAGCCAAAAAGAAACTTTGCGCTCGGCCACAGCGGCTGTGCCAAAGAGGCACGGCCCGCCAGCGGGGCGGAGACGGCTGGATGCAAACTTGTCATCCATCCCCTCGTGTTCACTGAGATCACCGAGGTGGAGAAAGAAAGAAAAAGCAGGGAAGGGCGGGAGAGAGAGAGAGAAGCAGGCAGAGACAGCGGGCAAGCAAAAAAAAACAAAAAAAAAAGAAAGAAAGAAGGAAGGAAGGAAGGAAGGAAGGAAGGAAGAAAGAAAGAAGGAAGGAAGGAAGGAAGGAAGGAAGGAAGGAAGGAAGAAAGAAAGAAAGAAAAGGCAACTTTTGAAAGCCAAGAAATTCTGAGCAAGTCTCTCCAGACTGTTTATTTCAATCAAGGAAAGAAAGCATGACCGTAAATTAACGGTACGATTTCTTGACAAGTCAGAACGTTCCTGGGACAGGCCCAAATCGAAGATGCCAAAGACCTACTTGGCTCAGAAAATGCCTGTCAGCCAGGAGAAGAGCAAGACAAAGGAAGTGTGGCCGGGCACCGTCCCCTGCTCGGCCACGAACCAATGGCCACGAACCAGTGGCGCCTGCAAAGTGGCGCCTGCCACTCACTCTACAAAGCTGAGCTGTGCACCAGCTAAGCCACCTTGCTCTTGATTCTGTGCTCGGGGACAGCAGAAACCACCATCTGCGACTCCCTGCCCCTCCCGTCGGGGGCGCTAGCACTGGTAACGAGGGGGTTCAGATGCTTGCAAAACAAAAGCTTTGTTAGATTGTGCAATGCCGTCTTCCTTTTAAATAAACCCTCATTCCTGACAGGTCACACTGAACTCCTCAGGCCGAGTATGCGGTTCTGAGGCTCGCTGAGTTGTAACAGAAAGGCGACCACGTGAACCCCAGGCCAAGAGAGTCCAGCATCTCCAACAGCCAAGCATTCCCCCGACCTCCACTGTTTGTACCGGCTTTTTTCCTCCTTTATTGTGAAGCTGTCTGGGTGGATATCAGTACCACATTTTTCTTACATTCCAGCAGTTTTAATGATCCTCAAAATGACCCATGACCCAGTTTTTTTTTTTTTTTTTTTTTTTGAGACAGAGTTTCGCTCCTGTTGCCCAGGCTTGAGTGCAATGGCAAGATCTTGGCTCACCGCAACCTCCGCCTCCCAGGTTCAAACGATTCTCCTGCCTCAGCCTCCCGTGTAGCTGTGATTACAGGCACGCACCACCACACCCAGTTAATTTTGTATTTTCATTAGAGACCGTATTTCTCCATGTTGATCAGGCTGGTCTCACACTCACGATCTGAGGTGATTCAACCCACCTCGGACTCCCAAAGTGCTGGGAATACAGGTGTGAGCCACTGCGCCTGGCCATGACCCATTTCTTTTTTTTTTTAAGTCTAGACTATGACTCTAAATGCTTTGAAGTTGGAAAGATACAAATTCACTAATTCAGGTCAAGCGGGATGGTTCACACCTGTAATCCCATCACTTTGGGAGGCAAAGATGGGCGGACTCCCTGAGGTCAGTTGGAGACCAGCCTGGCCAACAGAGCGAAACCCCATCTCTACAAAAAATACAAAGATTGGCCGGGCGCGGTGGCTCACGCCTGTAATCCCAGCACTTTGGGAGGCCAAGGTGGGTGGATCACGAGGTCAAGAGATCGAGACCATCCTGGTCAACATGGTGAAACCCCGTCTCTACTAAAAATACAAAAAATTAGCTGGGCACGGTGGAGCGCGCCTGTAATCCCAGCTACTCAGGAGGCTGAGGCAGGAGAATTGCCTGAACCCAGGAGGCGGAGGTTGCGGTGAGCCAAGATCGCGCCATTGCACTCCAGTCTGGGTAACAAGAGCGAAACTCCATCTCAAAAAAAAAAAAAAAAAATTAGCCAAGCATGGCGGCATATGCCTCTAATTCCAGTTACTCGAGAGACTTAAGCAGGAGAACTGCTTGAACCCGGGAGGTGGAGGTTGCAGTGAGCCGAGATCACCCCACTGCACTCCAGTCTGGGTGACAGGGCAAGACTCTGTCTCAAAAAAAAAAAAAAAAAAATCCATTCCACAAGGAAATGTCCCCTGAACATCTACCACGTCCCAGGAGCTGCCCTATGTCCTGGGGGGTCGCGAGACTGACGCCATTTCCATAGTTTTCCATGGTGTGGCCCTCACGCCCTAGCCAGGTATTTGGAAACTACTGCCCACAGGTTCAATCCCGCCCGCCACCTGTTTCTGTACAGCCTGCAGTCTAAGAATGGTGTTGGCATTTTTTAATGGATGGGGAAAAAAGTAAAAGAAAAATGTCTAATCATGTCAAAACTGCATGGGATTCACATTTCTGTATGCATAAATAAAGTTTTATTGAAACATAGGCACATTCGCCCACGGGAGCTTTCTTGCTACAAAGGCAGAGCAGTCAGGACAGAGACAACCTCTGGCTTACAAAGCCAAAACTGTTTACTCTCTGTCCTTCCAGAAAAAGCCCCTGCCCTAGTGGATGAGAGAAACAGATACATAAACAGATTAACACCCAGCTCTGATCATGCAACATGCAAAGGAGAAGCAGGGAGGGGAGGTGACTGGAGTGACAAGGAGCCCCAGGCAGCAGGCACAGCAAGTACGCAGGTCCTGGGGCAGGGAAGGTGGGGCAGGGAAGGCCGTGCTGGGAAAGGAGCCGGCGAGAAAGGGAGAACGGGAGGAAGGGAAGGAAGAACAAGGCCACAGATGACAGAGCAAAGGCGCCACATGTAGGGGTCCGGAATTTTTCCCAAGGACAATAGGAAGCCGCTGGAAGGTTCTGAGCAGGGAAAGACCTTTTGGCTTTTTTTGGTTTTTAGTCCTTTAACTTTTTTTGTTTGTTTGTTTAAGACAGTGTCTCACTCTGTCGCCCAGACTGGAGTGCAATGGTGCGATCTCGGCTCACTACAGCCTCCACCTCCCAGGCTCAAGCAATCCTCCTGCCTCAGCCTCCCGTGCCACCACACCCAGCCAGTTTTTGTAGAGAGAGGATTTCACCATGTTGGCCAGGCTGGTCTCAAACTTCTGACCTCAAGTGATCCGCCCACCTCAGCCTCACAAAGTGCTGGAATTAGAGGTATGAACCACCGCACCTGGCCAGTTTTTTTTTACATTTTTATTTTATTAATTATTATATATCTATTTTTTGAGATGGAGTCTTGCCCTGTCACCCAGGCTGAAGTGCAGTGGTGCGATCTCAGCACAATTCTCCTGTCTCAGCCTCCCAAGTAGCTGGGACTAAAGGTGTGCACTGCCGTGCCCAGCTAATTTTTTTTTTATTTTTAGTAGAGACGAGGTTTCACCATGTTGGCCAGGCTGGACTCAAACTCCTGACTCAGGTGATCTGCCCGCCTCAGCCTCTCCAAGTGCTGGGATTACAGGTGTCAGCCACCACACCCAGCCAGTTTTTTTTTTTTTAATATAATTCATTTTAGGGAGCAGTTTTAGGTTCACAGCAAAACCAAGCAGGAGGTAGAAACTTGCCATGTTCCCCGCTCCCCCAGGGAAGGCCATTTTCCAGGCTCCTCAGGAGGGAACGGACGGACAGGGATCTCACCAAGCCCAGCATCCCAGAACAGGCCAAGCCACACAGGGAGTGAGCTGGAAAATCAATTTGTCTAAAAACCAAAAACATCAATTCGTGAATCCACTCCTGCCTCAGCATTTGGGAAGATACAAGTTTTTGAATATAATGGTTCAGCTCATTTGAATGTGTATTAGTAAAGGTATGTGCAGCGTGGCCGGGTGCGGCGGCTCAGCCCTATAATCCCAGCACTTTGGGAGGCCAAGGTGGACAGATCACTTGAGGTCAGGACTTCAAGACCAGCCTGGCCAAATGGTGAAACCCCGACCCTACTAAAAATACAAAAATTAGCTGAACGTGGTGGTGGGCGCCTGTGATCCCCGCTCTGGGGAGGCTGAGGCTGGAGAATCTCTTGAACTCAGGACGCAGAGGTTGCAGTGTCGAGATCTTGCCATGTACTCCAACCTGGGCAACAAAGTGAGACTCGGTCTCACAAAAAAGTATTTGCAACTAGCACATTAACGTCCCATGGCTTTGGGGACATTACTGGTCAGGAAGAGGCCAAGATCAAAGAGGTGAGTCATTCTACAACGGACTGCAAGAAACCTGTCCAGCAAACTGCCAGGTCAGGGCTCTGGTGACAGGATGTCACCATAGAGCACCGCCTCTGGGGGCAGCCAAGCAACCCTGGGCAGGGACCTGCCAGAGCCCAGCGGCTAGAGAGCAGCCAGGAAGACCCCATGGGTGCTGGGCTGCCCCTCAGTGCAGGGGAGCTGGGGGTTCTGCGGGGGGCTCCTCTCCTCTCAGGTGGAAGCTGCTACCCTGAAAGGGCAGAGGGACAGTCACGGAGAATCTGAACAGACAGGCGAGGAGTGTGGCCAGGACAAACTGCAAAGAGGAGCCACTCACTGTTAAAGGGTGAGGCGGGAGGCGGCAAAGGGAACTGAGGCACATCAAGGTCACAGCACAATATGAGCTGCTGCAGGGCTCACGGCCAAGACCGAGGTTCTCACCGGGGGGCAACAATGCTTCCCAAGGGGCACTTTTGGTTGCTACAGCTTAGGGGACAGGGTGCTACTAGCCTCTGCTGGGTGGAGACCAGGGATGTCGCTCACACCACCCTACAGCACCCAGGACAGCCCCACCGTGGAATGGCCCAGCCCAGAACATGGAGAGGGCAGAGGTGGGGAGACCTAACAGGACAGCAGGGCCTGCGGCGTAATGAACCGCTCAGAGCTCAGAGCTCCTGCCCGTGAAGCTTCAGTGCCTTTTACCTGCTTTGATCCTCACAGCCACCCAGAAGGGAGGTTTTCCCATTACACCCATTTCACAGATGAAGAAAGCAAGTCCCAGAGAGGGAAAGTGACCACCTCAGAGGAAGGGTCTGAATGGAGGTCTCTCCACCTCTGAAGCCCGCGTGGGGCGTGGGATGGAGGGCAGAGACCTAGAGACGTCCAAGACCACCGGATGAGAACGGAGCCCGGGCTGGGCCCCTGCTCCCCTGTCCAGCATCTAAACCAGGAGCGGAGGCCCCTGGGGCAGGAAGGGGGAAGGCTACGGCCTGAGCTGCCTCAAGGCAGGTCCCTGGAGCTGAGCCAAGAGCCCAGGCCAAGGCTGTGGGTGAGGACGGAGGATCTGTCACGGCAGTGAGCAGCGCAGGTTGCAGATTTGCCCCCCAGCC
Organism: Leontopithecus rosalia; assembly: GCA_028533165.1. NCBI lineage: Eukaryota > Metazoa > Chordata > Mammalia > Primates > Cebidae > Leontopithecus > Leontopithecus rosalia. The sequence continues at coordinate 3,762,458 of CM052668.1, read as the reverse complement.
CCCACCTCGTTCATGAGCTCTTGGATCTGCCGACCAGTGGGCTGGTAAAGATTTAGGGCGCCCTGACCTCCTTTGTTCCCACACAAGTGACTGGCCCAAGGTCACCCAGCTCTGACCCCCCAACTCTGCTCCCTGATCCAGGGAAGACAGCCACCTACAAATGCCCCTGGACCGCACCGCAGGCATCTCAGCCCCCATTAGTCATGCCTCGTCCTGCCTGCTCCCTGAGCTGGGCCTGAGGGCAGCAGACTGCCTACCACCATTCCATCCGTGACCAGACCCCGGGCAGGCAGCTCGCCCTCTCCCCCACTGCACTCTAAACCCACAAGAGCCGGGGACTCCTCCCAACCCGTCCCGGCAAGGCACTCAGCACTTGAAAGGCAACAGCCCGAGGCCAGGTGAGCATATGACCCCAACGCCCATCCCCACAGGGGTCAGACGGAACCCAGACAGATGGGCTCCCCGGCCAGCTCATCGAAGGAGTGGGTGGGGCACAGGACAAATGGGGGCAGGAAACCAGCAGAGGAGACACAGAAATTAGGAATGAAAGTACAGGCAGAGTGGTCAGGTGGGAGAGGACACAGGATGACCCCTGACCACCCGGGAGGGCTCCCGCAGGACAGGACAGCGACTGAAGACGGGGCAGGAGGCTGAGGAAGGGTCTCTTCCACCAGACAGAAAAGCACAACAAAGGCCAGGCCGGGAGCTGTGCAGTGGCTGATCAGCTATACCTTAAGCACCAGTAGCTAACGCCACCTTAGCAGCCCCTCCCCAAAGATGAAAGGGTTAGTAAACGGGTAAAGGGATTGTTACCCAGACATGCATATTTCAGTCTCAGCAACCACACACACACACACACACACACACACACACACACACGTGCACACGCAGGCACCCGCAGCTCCTGACAGGACAGCCTGTACACCAACATCCATCTGCGCAGCAGAACCTCTGTAGCCCCCTTTGCCTCCCCAGCGGCGATCTCCTCCAGGCCAGGACAGTCTGACCCGTCCTGGTGTCCCCGGCTCAAGGAGGGGGAGCGCCCAGACCTGCCAGGTGTCCAATCAGACACACGGAGACCGGGATGCGGCTTGCAAGTCCCAGAAATCCTCAGCTCAGATAATCAGAAGTTGACTCTACCACGGCTTCACGCTCCGACCTTCAGGGTTTCAAAAAATAAACTGCAAAGAGGAGAGAGGCAGCCCACTGCTTCAGCAGGGGCTGCAGGAGAAGGCTGACCCAGTGTGTTGACAAACTCTCCCGGTGGCTCATAAGGAAGCTATTATTGGGGAATTAAGGGAGTCATTAGCTCTTGCTCAGCTGTGATAAAAGCCCATACGACTCATCTAAGGAGCCTGCTGTAGGACTGGGGCTGTTTTTAGGAGCATTCTCCAGCCAGGGGGCAGTCCGATAAATGGCCATTGAGGCACAGGGGTGGGGCAGGGAACCGATCCCTTAAATTCAGCCCAGTATCCAGAGACCCCAAGACAGTGCCGGCCCCTGGTGGGACCCAAATCAACTCGCTGTAATACATGCCCCCCGCCCCCGCCAGAAACACATGGAAAAAGACGCTCTTCACATATGACAGGATCGCTGGGCTCCACGGAGCTGAACCACCTTCTCACTAGTTTCACAACTCGGGAAACACTTCCCCACAAGGTGCGGTCGGATTATTAAAACAAAAGCATCCTCCCCCAAGCAAACACATAGGATGCACCCAAAAGCAGTCCGTGCCTCCACTGGCCCCCGGGGTGGGGGAGAACAGGCCCCTTAAAACCTTCCACCGTCCCTAGGTGGACAGAGACCCCGTCCTGCCTAATGTCTTGGCCACCACTGAGCGCAGACCCCGGGCCCTGGCAAACCCCAGGTCAAGCAGATTTCAGGGCGAGCCCGTCCCCGGCTCCCAAGGGGATGTCCACGGGGGACGCAGGAAAGGGGTCTCCGCGGAAGCAACTCCTCAATTCATTTCTATAGAGCAGGGGGCTTCGTTCGAGATGGCGATCAGGCTGGAAAGGGGAGGGACGGGGAGACTTGTGGAGGCTGCCATCGCACAGCAAGATGATTTCCTTTTTCTAAAATCCAGATTGCATATGCCTATGGGGGTGGGGGGTTTCGGGGACGTTGAGGGGGGCAAGTTTGGAAGCCACCAATCCACAGCAGGTTGATCGGGGGTGGGGGCTGTGCAGGAGGAATGATAGGCATTTAGGGGGCACCCCTGGGCGTCCGGCTGGGGGGCTTCCACTTAGCCCCTCTGGTGCCCCAAGGGCCAGAAACGCAGGCGAGGGTTACCCAGGGACTGGGTTATTTTTTTTCTTTTTCTTGCTCTCTCTAAAAAATAATAATAATAGGCTGAGGGTTGTTCTGGGTGATAAAAGGGCCCGGCCGGGGCCACCCACGCTGTCATCTTTTGTGCGGGGCGGCGGGGCCGTCTGGGCCCAGCCCCCCGCGCGCCCCCGGCCCGAGAAGGGGCCCCCGCTCCCGCCCCTGGGCGCGCCCCGCCATTGTCCGGCCCCGCTGCCCCCGCCCGAAAGCCCGCGGGCGCCCCCGGTCCAGGCGGTTAACGCCCCCAACCGCCCCGCCGGCCCGGACAAAGCGCGAGGCCCGGCCCGAACAGGCCGCGCCCGAGGCCTGGGCCTCGAGTCCCGGGCGCGCCCGCAGCCCCGCGCCGCGACGCGGGGGCGGCCATGGCGGCGGGGTCCGCGCTCGGACGCGGCCGGGCGGCCTCCCCGCGGGCTCACCTGAGGCGGCGCGCGCGGCCCGGTCCGGGAGCAGCGACGCTCGCTCCCCCGCCCTCGGCGTCGCACCCCCGGGCCCCGCTCGGGCCGGGCCCCGCTCGGTAGCTGGCGGCCGAGCCCTCCGCGAGCGCCCGGAGCGGGGGGGCTTATAAGGCCGCGCGCCAGCTCCGCCCCGGCTGCCATTGGCTGCGGGACCCACGCCCGCGCGCCCATTGGCCAGAGCTGACAGCTCCGCCCCTCCCCTCAGCCGGGCCCATCAACACCGTACGGCCCGCCCACCGCGCGCCGCGATTGGGCGGGAGCAAACGCCGGCCTCGCCTCTTCATTGGCAGACCGGCTTGGACACGCCGGCGCCCACCCACGTGCCCGCTGACCGGCTCCGTTCTCATTGGAGGCGGCGCACGCCAGCCAAATCGCTCGTGACCAACCCGACGGCGGCTGGGCCTCGGATTGACAAGGGACCCTCGGGGCCCGCCCAACGACCGCAAGTATTGGCTTGCGGGGTCAGCCCAAGGCGCGGACAGGCTGGGGCCGGTGCCAATCACTGCCCCCAGCTCCGGGCCCCGCCCTGGTTATCAGGCGGCTGCTGAGTACGTGAGACCCAGCACAGCTTCAGCACCGGCCGGGGACGTGGGGGCTGGAGGTTCGAGACCCGAGGCCGGAATGTGGGAGTAGCCTTCCCCAATTTGCAAAGTACCAAGCAAGGAGACGTAGCAATCCGTTTTGCTGAGGAGGAGAACCGAGAACGGGATAAATATAGGGTAAAACAGAAAGCGCTTCCACCCCGCCCCACCGGCAATCCATCACAATCAACACACCTTTGCCAAGGGGCAAGGCCTTCCGAATAAAGTTAGGGTTTCTCTCCCAGAGTTCTCTAAAATGTATGGGAGACAACGAGCTTCAGTACTCCCTGAACTGGGTTCAAAGCTCAGCCGGGCCCCATGTTTCACTGTGCTTGCCCTCTAGCAAAGCAACCTCGCTGAGCCTCAGTTTCCAGCTGCAATGGATATGATAGCCATACTCAATCTACCCGCCTCTTGAGAATGTTGCAACAATTAAGGGGGACGAGGCAGGTAGAAAGGTTTGACCCTGTGACTTCACAAAATGAGCATTCATTGTGTACTGAACCACGCAGGGGTGTGGGCACGCCCCCATTTGGACTGGCAGGAGTGTCAATTGGGCAATTTGACATTTTCTAATAACATTGTAAGTGCATACACCCTGTAACCCAGCCAGCAGTTCTTGGAGGTGATAAACCCAGAGAAAAGGTCTGGAGCTTACACACAATTCAAGATGCCCAGGGCTGTCTGCAACTGTTTCCAGTGTTTTGCACTAGGTATCTATCAGTGGGGATTAGAGAAGTAACTTAATAGCCATCAGTACTATGTAGCAATTGAAAAGGGGCTGGGGGCCGGGCGCGGTGGCTCACACCTGTAATCCCAGCACTTTGGGAGGCCGAGGCGGGTGGATCACGGGGTCAAGAGATCGAGACCGTCCTGGTCAAAATGGTGAAACCCCTCTCTACTAAAAATACAAAAATTAGCTGTGTATGGTGGCGAATGCCTGTAAGCCCAGCTACTCGGGAGGCTGAGGCAGAAGAATTGCCTGAACCCAGGAGGCGGAGGTTGCGGTGAGCCGAGATTGCGCCATTGCACTCCAGCCTGGGTAACAAGAGCGAAACTCCGTCTCAAAAAAAAAAAGGGGGCTGGGCCAGGCGGCTGACGCCTGTAATGCCAGCCCTTTGGAAGGCCGAGTTGGGCGGATCACCTGAAGTCAGTTCAGTACCAGCCTGGCCAACATGGCAAAACCCTGTCTCTACTAAAAAATACAAAATTAGCCAGGCGTGGTGCCACGTGCCTGTAATCTCAACTACTTGGGAGGCTGAGGCAGAATTGCTTGAACCCGGTAGGCGGAGGTTGCCATGAGCCAAGATCACGCCACTCCACTTCAGCTTGGGCAACAGAGCAAGATTCTGTCTCAAAAAAAAAAAAAGAAAAGTAGGCTGATCTGTATGCAGTCATGAAATATCTCCCACTTGCTGAGCAAGGGACAGTGGTCCAGAATCCTCCCAGCTATTCAGGAGGCTGTGGCAACGGATCACCTGAGCCCAGGGAGGTGGAGGCTGCAGTGAGCCGTGATTGCACCACTGCACTCCAGCCTGGGTGACAGTCAGACCCTGTCTCAAAATAAAAAGTAAAATTTAAAAAAAGATTGGGTGCTCTTTGAGGCTCAAACCTGTAATCCCCAGTCCATCGGTGGCCAAGCTGGGAGGATCACTTGATCCCAGCAGTTTCAGGCCAGCCTGGGCAA
>CM052668.1:3737619-3757313 GCA_028533165.1 Leontopithecus rosalia | reverse complement strand
CTGAGGAGGAAAGATCAGTTGAACCTGGAAGGTCGAGGCTGCAGTGAGTCATGTTCACACCTTGACACTTTTTTTTTTTAATCCTGTTTTTAAAAACAAAGCAGGGGGGCAGGGGGGAGGCAAGGTGGCTCCTGTAATCTCCCGATTAGTGCCTGTAATCCTAGCACTTTGGGAGGCCGAGGTGGGTGAATCACGAGGTCAAGAGATCGAGACCATCCTGGTCATGGTGAAACCCTATCTCTACTAAAATACAAAAAATTAGCTGGGCATGGTGGCGCACACCTGTAGTCCCAGCTACTCAAGAGGCTGAGGCAGGGAAATTGCTTGAACCCGGGAGACAGAGGTTGCAATGTGCCAAGATTGTGCCACTGTACTCCAGCCTGGAGACAGTGCAAGACTTCGTCTCAAAAAAAAAAAAAAGCAATCATAAAAGGACGGGGTCCCCACCCCACATACACATGGCTCTTTGTTCTACTTCCAGGTATATTCTGCGAGACAGTGAAGGTATGTAGGTTTCACAGGCAACATAAATGTTTTTAACTGAGGAACCTAAACGGGTTCTCAACTCTATTTTGCTTAAAGTTTTAACGGCATATAGTATGAGAAAGACTTAATCCGAGAATCTAGAAGGTGGGTATCTCTGAGGGTTCACCATGTGATTCTTTTCAAGTTTTGGAAACTTTTCACTTTAAAATGTAAACACACTATAATTGCTGTTGGGTAAGTAGAAACCCTCACACTTCAAAAAGGAAGGAAACGCGCTTTGGAATTTTTTTTTTTTTTTTTTTTTTTTGAGACGGAGTTTCGCTCGTTACCCAGGCTGGAGTGCAATGGCGCAATCTCGGCTCACCACAACCTCCGCCTCCTGGGTTCAGGCAATTCTCCTGCCTCAGCCTCCTGAGTAGCTGGGATTACAGGCACGTGCCACCATGCCCAGCTAATTTTTTGCATTTTTAGTAGAGACGGGGTTTCACCATGTTGACCAGAATGGTCTCTGGAATATTTTAACCGACAGATTCGCTTAGGGAACACTCACCTGTGGCCCTGCTATATCTCCCGTTCTTTGCAGTCAGGTGCAAATCTCATAGGACTGGGGCAGGGAAAGCTGCTTCTGCACCTCCCACTAAACAACACGAAGAGGAGTGGCTTTCAGACATCAAGCACTCCTCAATTAGCAGGCCCAGGGCTCAATTTCTGACTGGTCTCCATCAATCTTTCTAGACAGGCAAGGTGTGGAGCACAGAAATGACCGATGCTTTCACAGATTCCCTACGGGTTGGTCTGTTGCACTAACAAATTGAGATGGGAGGCCGGGCAGTGGCTGAACAACTATAATCCCAGCACTTTGGGAGGCTGAGGCAGGAGGATCACTTGAGCCTGTGAGTTCGAGACCAGCCTGGCCAACATGGCGAACCCCATCTCTACAGAAAGTATAAAAGTTAGCCCGGTGTGGTGGTGCATGTCTGTAGTCCCATCTACTCGAGAGGGATAGGCACGAGAATCGCTTGAACCCTGGAGGCGGAAGCTCTAGTGAGCTGAGACTGCACCACTGCACTCCAGCCTGGGCGATGGAGACTGTCTCAAACAAATAAAAAAATTAAAATTGAGATGGCAGCTGGGCTCCACGGCTCATGACTATAATCTCAGCACTTTGGGAGGCAGAGGCAGGAGGATCCCTTGAGCCCAAAAGTTGAGGCCACAGTGAGCTGTGATCACACCACTGTACTCCAGCCTGGATGACAGGGTGAGACTTTGTCTCTTAAAATAAAAAACAAGTCAGGTCAGCAGCAGTGGCTTATGCCTGTAATCCCAACACTTTGGGAGGCCAAGGTGGGAGAATCGCTTGAGCTCAGGAGTTTGAGACCAGCCTGGCCAACATGGCAAAACCCCGTCTCTACCAAAAATACAGGGAGGGTGGCCCGCACCTATAATCCCAACTACTCAGGAGGCTGAGGCAGGAGAATCACTTGAACCCAGGAGGTGGAGGCTGCCAAGGAGTGAGCCAAGATTACGCCACTGCACTCCAGCTACAGAGGAAGACTCCATCTCAAAAAAATTAAAGTTTTAAAAATTATAAAAATAAAAAGCAAAAAACAACTCAGGCTGGGCGAAGTGACTCACACCTATAACCCAAGTACTTTGGGAGGCCAAGGTGGGCAGGTCACTTGGGGTTGGGAGCTCAAGATCAGCCTGGCCAACACAGTGAAACCCTGTCTCTACCAAAAATACAAAAAATTAGCCAGACATGGTGGCTTGCGCCTGTAATCCTAATGGCTGAGGAGGCTGAGGCTAGAGAATCGTTTAAACCCAGGAGGTAGAGGTTGCAGTGAGCTGAGAATGTGCCACTGCACTCCAATCTGGGCAACAGACCAAGACTCCATCTTTAAAAAAATAAAAAGCAAGTTAAACGGGGATTACAGAAAGGTGGTCTATCCATAGAGTGGAATACTACTCAGCCCTGAAAAGGAATGGAGCTCGGATACAGGCTACTATGACTTGAACCTTGAAAATTGCATGCTGAGTGACAGAAGCCAGACACAAAAGGATACGTAGTATATAATTCCATTTATATAAAATGTCCAGGGCAAGCAAATCCATAGGGACAGAGCGAGCATCAGTGGCTGGCGGGAGCCTAGGGAGGGACACAACATGACTGCAGAAGGGTGTGAGGTTTCTTTTTGAGTGGATGGAAATGTTCTCTAATTAGATGGTGGTGCTGGCTGTGTAAATGTATGACTACACTCAAACCACTGAGCTGGCCAGGCACGGTGGCTCACGCCGGTAATCTCAGCACTTCTAGAGGCCGGGTCGGGCAGATCACCTGAGGTCAGGAGTTCGAGACCAGCTTGACCAACACAGTAAAACCCATATCTACTTTAAATATGAAAATTAGCCAGGCGAGGTGGTGCATACCTGTAATCCCAGCTACTCGGGAGGCTAAGGCAGGAGAATCACTTGAACCCAGGAGCCGAGCTCGTGCCACTGGACTCCAGCCTGGGCGACAGAGTGAGACTCCTTCTCAAAAAAACAGAATAAAATAAGATAAAACCACTGAACTGTACATTTAAAAAGCGTGACTTTTGTGTCACCTAAACTATTGTCTCAGTAGAGCTGTTAAAGATTTTTAGGCTAGGCATGGTGGTAGCTCACACCTGTAATCCCAGCACTTTGAAAGACCCAGGAAGATGGCTTGAGGTCATGAGTTCCACACCAGGCTGGACAATACAGTGAGACTTCTACTTTAAGAAAAAAAATTAGCCAGGCATGATGGTTCATACCTCTAGCATTCCCAGCTACTCAGGAGGCTAAGGTAAGAGGATTGCTCGAGCATGGTAGTTTGAAGCCACAGTGAGCTGTGATCACACCACAAAATGAGATCCTGAATCAAAAACACAATTTTGGTTTTTTTTGGAGACAGTCTCACTCTGTCACCCAGGCTGGAGTGCAGTGGCATGATCTTGGCTCACTGCAACCTCCCCCTCCCAAGTTCAAGCACTTCTCCCGCCTCAGCCTCCAGAGGAGCTGGGATTGCAGCCACCACCACACCCGGCAAATTTTTGTATTTTTAGTAGAGACGGGGTTTTGCCATGTTGGCCAGGCTGCTCTCCAACTCCTGACGTCACGTGATCCGCCCACCTCGGCCTCCTGAAATGCTGGGATTACAGGCGTGAGCCACCGCGCCTGGCCAAAAAAAATTTCTTTAAGTGAACCGGGGAAGAAATATGCCCAACATTAAAGTCAGTGGCAAAACAGTTCCACAAATACTTTTCTGGGTTTTGCTCACTTTTTAAACATGACATTGTTCTTAATCTTAAAGTGAGAGAAAAATGAAAAAGGCAGCAATCTCAACAATGAACCCGCAGTGTTTTCTAGGAAGGACCCACCGGGGACACGTACAGAGTGGCCTTCAGAGCCGGGCATCTTTCCCATTTTCACGTTCACACTTGACATATTTCTGGTATGATCCACGTACCATCCAATTCACCCGCTGAAGTGTCCAATTCTGTGGATTTTAGTACATCCAGACATGTGCAACCATCAGTTTCACAACATTAACACCTCACAGAGAAGCCCAGGCTGCACGTGGTGGCTCACGTCTGTAATCCCAGCACTTTGGGAGGCTGAGACGGGAGGATCGCTTGATCACAGGAGTTGGAGACCAGCCTGGGCAACATAATGATACCCTGTCTCTACAAAAAAAAAAAAATTAAATTTGCCAATCATGGTGCTGCAGGCCTGTGGTCACAGCTACTTGGGAGGCTGAGGTGAGAGGATTACTTGAGCCCAGGAGATGGAGGCTGCCATGAGCTGTGATCACACCACTGCCCTCCAGCCTGGACAACAGAGCAAGACTCTCTCAAAAACAAAACAAAATCCGCCCACGTGGTTACTTAACCATCAATACAAGTTCCCAGTAATAGGTTGATGTGAATTAATTCCCCTGCAGGACAGAGCCCCTTTACCAACCCTGGAGATTTAAAAAACAAAACAAAAACCTTTTTAAAGACAGCATCTCATTCTGTTGCCCACGCTGGAGAGCAGCAGTGCAATCACAGTTCACTGCAGCCTCCAGCTCCGGGGCTCAAGCCATCAGCCTCCTGCCTCAACCTTCTGAGTAGCTGGGACTACAGACACCACCACACCTGGCTACTATTTTTTTTTGGTACACTTGGGGTGTCTTGCCATGTTGCCAAGGCTGGTCTCAAACTCCTGCACTCAAGCGTTCCTTCTGAGAGAAGGGACCAGCAAGCGCTGCTGCCCAGCTAGTTTTCAGCTCTGTTCCAGATGGTTTCTGCTGTACCTCCTCAGCACAAATGCCATCGTATGCACAAAGAAACAGCTGTGGTGGTGTCAATGAAACTTTATTTGCAAAGACAGGCAGTGTTCTGACTTGGGCCCCATTGGCTGTGATTTGACTGCAACGTCAGTGGCTATAACCTCAGCCCATACCTGTCATCTCCTGGGAATTTCGTAAAATACCGCACAAAAGTGCACAGAAAGCTCCAAAGCAGTTTGCAAATACGAAGACACAATCACGTATGTCTGTGAAAAACATTTATTTTCTGAGAATCTAAAACCTGGACAAAGAGTACTGGACTTTAGAAAAAGCCTACACAAACTTGCCTCCTTTCTTCCCTAATACATTAATCATCTAAGAATAAGGAAGTGAAAAAAAAACCTTTAAAAATAACATTGCTCCAGTCGGTCTGCAGGTATGTGATTGAAAATATCCCTGTTCTATTGAGGTATCGGCTGCGAACTTTGGTAAAATTAGAAAAATTAACAAACCCTTTCAAAAAAAAAATACAAAAACAGAAACAACCAACCCCTGACGTTATATCTTTCTCGGTACATATACAGTCAACTACAAAAAAAATTCATTTAGAAAATGTGTCCGTTAAAAAAAAATCCCGCTTGTAAGTTCTCAATTGCAGAGTTAAAAAACTGAATTTAAATGATCTGTAAGACTCAAACTGTTCCCAAGCACCCACCCGGTGTCAGGAAGAACTGGATGACCGCAGATTCTAGAATCTGGTTGGCATTTTCAACAATTCAGTGCTAATGACAAAGACTGTCGTCTTTGCAAAGGAGGAAGGAACCAAAGGCACTTGAACGTGGCTTCGTGTGCTGCCGTCCGTCCGTGGCCACCTTCGCCGGACAGCATCAGCCACGCGCCTGGCCCCACGTGGAGCAGAGTCCCCTCGAGGCCATTTCTGTGCAGCCCCAGCGCCCTGCTCGCGTGGGCAGAGGACTTTTCACGTGGATCTCAGATGCCAAGCAGTCTGGCGGGGGATGGCTTTGAAGGAAAGGTTTGAACCGGGCCCGAGGTGTTTTCTCTTTTCCTTGCGACTTCAACAGACAGCTGAGCCACGCCATGCCACGCCACGGCCACCACGGGGAACCATGTCACTGGACTTCAGATGCTACAAGGCCGTCAGGAAGATGCTTGCTCTGACCTTGGGGGCCAAACCCACAAACCCGGAAGAACTGATCCCTCCACCTTCTTAGAGCCGGTGGCAGCAGCTTCTGAGAACCTGACATCAGAAACGTGAGCAGCCTCCACGCCACGAAGTTTCTGATTCCATCTTTAAAAAAGTCTTATGCTGTTTTGTTGAGAAATTGCAGGCTTTTATGTTTTCCAAAATAAACGACACCAAATACTGACAAGTCCAACTTTTAGCCAGAATACATAAATTCCTGAAAATGTATAGATTTGAAAAATAAAAATAAAAAAAAAAAGGAAGACGAACCTTTTTAGGGAACGGAGAGGACACTACCTGTTTAAGTTAAGCCCACTAAGAAGAACACCGAGGCCGATGAGATAGCCCTCCGACACATTTTCAGCAAAACGCCTGTCAAGAAGTGCTTGGAGATCACCGGCCGTTCCCGTAGCCGGGGAAGAGCTGGTTGAGGACGGTCTGCAGAGGCTGGTTCACCTGCATGGCGTAGCTCCGGCCCAGGTCGTAGCGGCAGGCAGGGCAGCTGAACACCTGTGCCCGGAACGACCTGTCCAGGCAGTCCTGGAAGACACCACGGCCGAGTGAGAAGCCATCCACACCATGGGGTTTGCTCCCGGGGACAGTCTCACGAGGTCTAGAGGCCCCTCCTGACCTTCAGTCTCACTTTCCACCTGCTGCCCAGCACCAGCCTGGCCTCACCCAGCCTCTGGGCTATTGTCCCTGGCAGGTCACGTGGCTTCACAGGTCTACTCACCCTGAGGCTCTCATCAGTAAAAGCTTGGCTCAGGCCACCCCCTCTAAGGGGCCTTCCCTGACACCTCCCTAGAGTATCAGAGGCAGTTAGTCCTATCGCCTCGCCCCGTTCTGCCTTCACAACCGCACCTCTCCCTCAGCCTGTGGAGCCGTCTTACATACTAACATGCTTATCTACCTACGACAGGCCAGAGGCTCCCTGAGCTTTGAGGCTGTGTTGTCTCTCAGCACCAAGCACGGTGTATACAGTAGGTGCTTAATGAACACACACATCAGGCCGAGCGTCTTGGCTCACGCCTGTAATCCCAGCACTTTGGGAGGCTGAGGCAGGCGGACCAGGAGGTCAGGAGTAGAGACCAGCCTGGCCAACATGGTGAAACCTTGTCTCTACTAAAAACACAAAAAGTGACCAGGTGCGGTGGCACATGCCTGCAATCGCAGCACTTCGGGAGGCTGAGGCGGGTGGATCACCTGAGGTCAGGAGTTTCGAGACCAGCCTGTCCAAGACGGTGAAATCCTGTCTCTACTAAAAATTTAAAAATCAGCCAGGCATGCTGTTGGGCGCCTGTAATCCCAGGTGGAAGTTATAATGAGATGAGATCATGCCACTGCCCTCCAGCCTGGGCAACAAGAGTGAAACTCCATCTGAAAAATAAATCTTCAAAAATTAGCTGGGCACAGTGGCACATGCCTATAGTCCCAGCTACTTGGGAGGCTGAGGCAAGAGAATGGCTTAAACCCAGGAGGTGAAGGTTGCACCGAACTGAGATTATGCCACTGCACTCTAGCCTGGGCAACAAGGCAAGACTCTGTCTAAAAAAAAAAAAAAAAAATTAGCCAGGCATGGCTGCTCTGGAGGCTGAGGAGCCCAGGGAGGTAGAGGCTACAGTGAGCCACAGTCACGCCACTGCACTCCAGCCTGGGTGACAGACCAAGACCTTGTCTCAAAAATAAAAATAAATAAAAAGGCCGGGCGCGGTGGCTCAAGCCTGTAATCCCAGCACTTTGGGAGGCTGAGGCGGGTGGATCACAAGGTCAAGAGATCGAGACCATCCTGGTCAACATGGTGAAACCCTGTCTCTACTAAAAATACAAAAAATTAGCTGGGCATGGTGGCGCGTGCCTGTAATCCCAGCTACTCGGGTGGCTGAGGCAGGAGAATTGCCTGAACCCAGGAGGCAGAGGCTGAGGTGAGCCGAGATCTCGCCACCGCACTCCAGCCTGGGTAACAAGAGTGAAACTCTGTCTCAAAAAATAAATAAATAAATAAACACACACATAGGGCCGGGTGCTGTGGCTCACGCCTGTAATTCTAGCACTTTGGGAGGCCGAGGCAGGTGGAGCACCTGAGGTCAGGAGTTCAAGACCAGCCTGGCCAACGTTGTAAAACCCCATCTCTAAAAAAAAAAAAAATGATAAAAAAAAATAAGAAAACTTTAAAAAATAAACACACACATCACTGAGGACTAAGGGGAAAAGGAGGAAGGAACCAAGTCTGGTGGATTAAGACTCCTAAATTCAAGCTCAACTAACCAAGTCGGGCATGGGGAAGAAAGCCAGGAGACAGAGCGGAGAGGCCTGGGGCCGCCGCTTCCCAAGCAGACAAACAGGCAAGACGCCACAGGGCTGGCTGCATGCCAGGCAGGAGTGAGACAGCGCACACCTGCGTGGTGCCACATGCCTGCAGGATGATGTCACACAGCTGGACGAGGGCAGTGGTAACGCGGGGGACACGCCCAGTGACCAGTGAACAGTCCTGTGCCCCTGGCAGCCTGTGGCTTTTGTTTGGTATTTTTGAGATGGAGTCTCACTCTGTCACCCAGGCTGAATGAAGGGCTATGGCGTGATCTTGGCTCACTGCAACCTCCACTTCCTGGGTTCAAGGGATTCTCGCGTCTCAGCCTCCTGAGTAGCTGGCATTACAGGCACCCACCACCACACCCAACTGATTTTTGAATTTTTAGTAGAGATTCATCATGTTGAATTCATCAGGGTTTTACCATGTTGGCCAGGCTGGTCTCAAACTCCTGGGCTCAAGTGATCCACCGGCCTCAGCCTCCCAATGTGCTGGGGTGACAGGTGGGAGCCACCACGCCTGGACATTGTTTGCTATTTTTAAAAACTCCTGGATGGGCATGGTGGCTCACACCTGTGATCCCAGCTGTTTAGGAGGCTGAGGCATGTGGATCACTTGAGCTCAGAAGTTCAAGACCAGCCTGGGCAACAAGGTGAGACCCCCACCCAATCTCCACAAAAAATATAAAAATTAGCCAGTCATGGTGGTGTATGCCTGTAGGTCCAGCCACTCAGGAGGCTGAGGCAGGAGGATCCCTTTAGCCCAGGGGTTGAAGGCTGCAATGAGCTATGACTGTGCACTCTAGCCTGCAAGACAGAGCAAGGTACTGTCTCTAAATGTTTTTCCAATTTTTTTTTGAGACGGCGTCTCACTCTGACGCTGAGGCTGGAGTGCAATGGCGTCATCTCGGCTCACTGCAACCTCTGCCTCCCAGGTTTAAGCAATTCTCCTACCTCAGCCTCCCGAGTAGCTGGGATCACAGGGCCTGCCACCAAGCCCAGTTAATTTTTTTATATTTTTAGTAGAGACGGGGTTTCACCATGTTGGTCAGGCTGGTCTCGAACTCCTGACCTCAACTGATCTTTCCACCTCGGCCTTCCAAAGTGCTGGGATTACAGGTGTGGGCCACGACACCCAGCCTCAAGTTTTTAATTTAAAAAGATCACTGTGGAAGGTCACAGCCTTTTTCCCAGAACTCCTCAGATGCTAAGCTTCTCAAGTCGGAACAGAGCACCAGGGACAGATGGTGGGGACACGGTGACGCTGGTTAGCCCCTTCCTCTACATCCTCAGCACTTCCGCGTGCCTTCACACTAGGTGGTTTCACAGCATCCCACAGTCCTTCCTACAGCCACGGGGCTCCCAGGTGTCCCTCTTCTAAGCACCCCCCGCAGCCAGGCCTCTGCCTGTGCCCACCTCCCGAGCACCTCCTTCCTGCCAGGGGCTGAGCCGGGACCTTCACGACAACCTGGCAGCCAGCACAGTGTCCTCAGGTCCCTTCTCACTCTTGGCAATTGAGGCTTGGAGCGGTCAGTAGACATTCATGGCTGAGAGGTGAGAGATGACCCAGACCGGGACCACCGGCCCCAAAGACGCCACGGCCTCTCGCCCCTTCTGCCACCTCACTCAGGCCACTCAGCAGCCCACACAGATGAAAGGACTCAGGCCAAAGGGCGAAGGAGGTAGAGGCGGAGGAGGCAGAGAAGCCATGGGGGTAACCGGGGACACCATCTCCTGACCTGCCCTGATCTGTCTCCTGCCGTGAAAGCAAATACGGGCTCTGAGACCCAGGCGTATGCGCTGAGGCTGAGAGGAGGATTGCGGGACTGCAGTTAAAAGAAAATACGCCAGCGACTCAGAGGCCAGGGGAGAGCCGAGTGGGGGCGGGGTCAGTCCCTTCCACACTTGTCCATCGGGACTAGCAGCTCTGGCCAGAGGTCACAGCAGAGGAACCATCACCCAGACCCACACTGCCCAACTGGGCAGTTATGCCCCCAGGGTACACTGGGCGGTGTCTGGGGGCCAGGGATGCTGCTCAGCACCCTGCAGTGCCCAGGATGGCCCCACCCCAGAGAATGATCTGGCCCCAACGCCCACAGCACAGAGAAGAGACCCTGTCCTGCCCAAGTCAATCTCTTTGAAAAGCATCAGTAGGGATGTTTCCCTCCTAAGACAGACCACCTGTCCTGAGCCTAAAGCCCATGCTGGGCCACCACCCCAATCCCCAGAGTGACCGCAGGCCCCGCTGCTGGCTTCCCACCCAGGCCTCTTCATCACCTGCTGTCCCAGGAACCTGGGATGCCACTCCATAACACCACCTCCTCCAGGAAGCCTTCCTTCCTGCCCCCTAGGGGATGTGCACCTCACTCACACCTCCCTCTCCAGACCCTGGGGCAGGGCTGTGGCCCATCCTCTCCCACCCCGGCCCCTAGGTCACAGGGCTGGGGGGTAGAATGTTCCAGGCCTCCATCACAATACAGGCCACCCGGAAAGCAGTCATCAAGGCCCCGAGAATGGCTGCAGAGCGAGCGGGGCAAAGCCAACGAGCCCCGATCTGCAGCAGCGGCTATGGGAACCGGAGGTCAGGTGATCCTTCCAGAACTTTCCGCCCCGCTCCCGCAGCAGTCCCGCTCACCTTGCACACATTGTGCTGACACACGGTCGTGATGGGCCGGAACACCAGCTCCTGACAGCAGATGCATTGGAACGCCTCCTCCACTTTACCGAGGAACACCTGGAACTAGAGGGAAGCACGTGTGAGGCCAGCAAAGACCCGGGGACCGGGGCTCCCAGAGCTCTGCAGCCTCCTGCTAGGCATGCACCGGGGTCCTCTAATTCTGTTCCCAGCCTTCACTCCAGGAGGCGGGGGCCACAATCGCCCCCATGCTGAGATGAGAAAAACAGAGGCTCACCGGGCGCGGTGGCTCACGTCTGTGATCCCAGCACTTTGGGAGGCCCAGGCGGGTGGATCGCCTGAGGTTGGGAGTTTGAGATCAGCCTGATCAACATGGAGAAACTCCGTCTCTACTCTACTAAAAATACAAAATTAGCCAGGTATGGTGGCACATGCCTGTAATCCCAGCTACTTGGGAGACTGAGGCAGGAGAATCGCTTGAACCCAGGAGGCGGAGGCTGCAGTGAGCCGAGATCACACCACTGCACTCCAGCCTGGGCAACAAGAGGGAAACTCCATCTCAAAAAAAAAAATAAGGGAAAACAGAGGCCCAAGAGGCATGAGCCTCACCAGAAATCCCCAACACCCCAAGTGGGGAGGATGGGGTGGAGCTATTGCAGCGACATGGGCCTCCATGGTGCAGGGAAGGACCCAGATTTGACCAACTGGCACCACCAAGCATGCCCACACTGAGTCAAGACAGGGCTTTTGCCCCTGGCCAGGCGCAGTGGCTAATACCTGTCATCCCAGCACCTTAGGAGTCTGAGTCAGGAGGATCTCTTGAGCCAGGTATTCAAGACCGACCTGGAAACACAGTGAGCCCCCATCTCTACAAAAAAGTTTTTAAAAACTAGGCTGGGCGCGGTGGCTCACGCCTGTAATCCCAGCACTTTGGGAGCCGAAGCGGGTGGATCACCTCAGGTCAGGAGTTCAAGACCAGCATGACCAACAGGGTGAAACCCCGTCTCTACTAAAAATACAAGATTAACCAGGTGTGGTGGCAGGTGACTGTAGTCCCAGCTACTCGGGAGGTTGAGGCAGGAGAATCGCTTGAACTGGGAGGCAGAAGTTGCAGTGAGCTCAGATCAGGCGATTGCACACTCCAGCCTAAAACAACAGGAGCGAAACTCCATCTCAGCAAAAAATAAATAAATAAATAAATAAACAAATAAATAAATAAATAAATAAATAAATAAATAAAAGTAGGCATGGGCTGGGAGTTTGAGGCTGTAGTGAGCTGTGTTCATCACTGCACTCTAGCCTCAGTGTTTGACAGAACAAGATGCTGTCAAAAAAAGAAAGAAAGGTTCTCCGGAGGCATGGGTCTCTGCTCTGCTGGCATAAGGCACACTGAGCACCCACACGGGCCACCAGCAGCCCAACTGCGGAGGACTTGAAAGACACCTCCTCCTGCTTGGAGCTGAGTGTGGGGACCAAAGTGGGGTCCTTCACACAAGTGAAGGGTGGGGGTGGGAGAATGCAGCCGAGACATCGAGGGGCTGCCCCAGCGTGGAGTGGGTGGGGGTGGGGAGAAAAGCCTGTGAAGAGTATGGCCTGAAGGAAATGGGAGAAGAGGAACCCCGGAGATGACCTTGGCCACAGCTGCATCCTGGGACCTCCAACTATGTCACCATCCACAGCCAAGGAGGAATGGCGCGCGGGACTGAGTGAAGGATCTGGAGCTGAGAGAGCATCCTGGGTGAGGCGGGGGGCCTGATGTCACCCCGAGGTCCTCCCGAGAGAAGGGAGGAGGGTGAGAGACTGGAAGAGCATGCACTGTGGCTGTGAAGGAGTGGGGAGGGGCCCTGAGCCAAGGGAGACAGGTGCCCCTAGATGCTGGCAAGGCTGGAATCGAGGTCTCCCCTGAAGCCCCCCGGAGGGCCTGGCCCTGCCGATGCCCTGACTTTAGCCCAGCAAGGCCCGTGTCGGGCACCCGGCCCCAGAGCTGTGACACGTGAGTTGCTTTGCACTCTTAGGCTTGGGGTCACTTTCCAACAGTCCCAGGGGACACAAACAGAAAGGAGGACAGCAGGGGCCAGGGAGGGGGTGACGGGGCCGGGGAGGGGGTGCCGGGGCCGGGGAGGGAGTAAGGGTTTCCTGGGGCCAGGGTGTCCTTCTGGGGAGAAGAGAAAGTTCTGGAGGTGATGATCGTGATGCTTGCAAAACTACACGGACATGCTGAGTGCCACTGAGATGGTGAAAATGGTAAATTTCCCGTGCAAATCAGGGGGGCAAGTGAGCCGCGCGTGCCTACCGGGCTGCCACTCGCTGGCCGGTCCTTGAGAGACGCCAGGACCTCATTCCAGAGCTTGGCATTGCTCTTGTCCTCTCTGATGAGGCTGCTCTGCTGGGCCGTGAGGCTGTAGGGCTCCACCTTGCTTTTCTTGGACAACCGGCGCGGGGACCCAGCCCTGCCTGGGCCACCTCCTAGAAGACAACAGAATGCGTGAGGGAGGGGCGAGTCACCAGAGCTGCCAGACACCCACCTGCCCCACACCCACAAGATGCCTACCTGCTCCCGTGCCCACAAGACGCCCGCAAGATACCGACCCTGTACCCCCACAATGCCCACCTACTCCCACGTCCACAAGACGCCCGCCCCGCACCCCCAAGATGCTCACCTGATGACTTCCGCTTCCATTTGCCCTTGCCCGTCCTGGAGGCCGAGAAGCCCCCCTCCTGCTCCTCCTCCTCCCTTTTCCTGTTCTCCTTCTCCCTCTCTCGGTTGGCCAGGGCCTCCAAGTAGCCTTCTGGATACTGCAGGAGAGGAGGACGAGCGCCAGTCAGCCTTCCGGGCCATTCGAAACGGTCCCCAGGCTACCTAGAGCCCACTCTTCCCGCCCCCTTGCCAGGACTGGGTTTCACCTGACCCCCGATCCCCTGAAGAGCACAGGGGAGTCCTCCTTTATCCTGTTTTAATGAGGTTTCAGTGACCCAAAGTCAACTGAAAATGTCACATGGAATATTCCAGAAACAATTCCTAACTAGTAAATTGCACACCGTTCTAAGTGGTGTGATGAAACACGGCATCGTCCCGCGGGGATGTGAACCCTCCCTTTGTCCAGCGTCTCCCAGCTGTCCCAGCTACCCGCCCGGCAGTCACTCAGCACCTGTCTCATCGAGGTATCTGTGTTCAGGAACCCTCATTTCACTTAATAATGGCCTCTGGCCCATTGCCAAATAATAATATATTATTATTATAATCATGATTAAATATGATTTAGCATTAAATATAAATCTTCTTTTTTTTCTGAGACAAAGTCTCACTGTTGCACAGGCTGGAGTGCAATGGCAGGATCTCAGCTCACGGCAACCTCTGCCTCCCGGGTTCAAGCGATTCTCCTGCCTCAGCCTCCCGAGTAGCTGGGATTTACAGGCTAAATATAAAATACTAATATTAAACATTATGCTTTTTACTAAAGAAGTCCAGTACTTTGGGAGGCCAAGGCAGGGAGTTTGAGACCAGCCTGGGCAACCTAGCAAGATCCCCTCTCTACAAAAACTACAAAAATTAGCCCAGCGTGGTCGCATGCGCCTGGAGTCCCAGCTACTCAGGAGGCTGATGCAGGAGGATTGCTTGAGCCCAGGAGTTCGAGGCTGCAGTGAGCTATGATTGCACCTCTGCACTCCATCCTAGGCAACAAAGCAAGACCTGGTCTCAAAAATAAAAATAATAGGCTGGGCACGGTGGCTCACGCCTATATTCCCAGCACTTTGGGAGGCCGAGGCAGGTGGATCACGAGGTCAAGAGATCGAGACCATCCTGGTCATCTTGGTGAAACCCCGTCTCTACTAAAAATACAAAAAATTAGCTGGGCACAGTGGCACGTGCCTGTAGTCCCAGCTACTCAGGAGGCTGAGGCAGGAGAATTGCCTGAACCCAGGAGGCGGAGGTTGCGGTGAGCCGAGATCGCGCCATTGCACTCCAGCCTGGGTGACAAGAGCGAAACTCCGCCTAAAATAAATAAATAAATAAATAAATAAATAAATATAATGGCCCGAAAGTGCAAGAGTTAGGACGCTGGCGACTTGGATATGTTAAAGAGAATCCAAACATGTGAAGCAGAAGATGCGAATCTCATACTGTGCCTGATGTATCGGTGAAACTTCATCACCCACATATCATATATGTATACAAAAAAACATTGTGGGCCGGGCGCGGTGGCTCACGCCTGTAATCCCAGCACTTTGGGAGGCCGAGGCGGGTGGATCACGAGGTCAAGAGATCCAGACCATCCTGGTCAACACGGCGAAACCCCGTCTTTACTAAAAGTATAAAAAATTAGCCAGGTATGGCGGTGTGTGCCCGTTGTCCCAGCTACTCGGGAGGCTGAGGCAGGAGAATTGCTTGAAATCGGAAAACGGAAGTTGCAGTGAGCCAGGATCATGCCACTGCACTCCAGCCTGGCGACAGAGCGAGACTCTGTCTCAAAAAAAAAAAAAAACATCATGTCTGGGCCCGGTGGCTCACGCCTGTAATCCCAGCACTTTGGGAGGCCAAGGCGGGCAGGAGTTCAAGACCAGCCTGGCCAACATCAGGAAACCCAGTCTCTACTAAAAATACAAAAAGAAACTGGGCGTGGTGACACGTGCCTGTAATCCCAGCTACTCGGAAAGCTGAGGCAGGAGAACTGCCTGAACATGGGGAGGTGGAGGTTACAGTGAGCTGAGATCGCCCCACTGCACTCCAGCCTGGGCAACAGACGAAGACTTCCTCTCAAAAAAAAAAAAAAATTCTGTATCTAGGGTTCAGTATTCTCTCTGCTTTCAGGGCATCTGCTGGGGACTCTGGTAAGTGGGGGACACCTGTGGACTCAGCTCATCCTTAACTGTGGAGCCCCGAGCAACGGCTAATCCTGTCTAATCCCAAAGCTTCACTGGGAACAGGAGGAGACAGGAAGTAATCGGCCAGGCTCCACCTGGCAGGGCCCGGTTAAGCGCATTTAACGCGGGCGAAGGCTGGTGACGTGTCCAGCGTCACATCCCACCAATAAGAATCTGTTATCTTTGCCATTTACATGAGGGCGGGCACAGATCGGCTTCTAGGGCCCCCAGGGTAAATGTTTTCCAGCCTTACGGGTCTGGACCTCAAGCACAGGGCAGGTTACTACAGTGAAGGAGCATGACTGCTTCTCCAGAAACTTCAGACGAACACCTGACCCAGGGCCTTAGTTTATCAAACTCTGATTGTTCCGAGGACTCTGGCCCTCCCTGTCCTCACAGGGCATCATGGCCCTATCTTGAGGGAACCTACAGTCACATGTGACTCTCCAGTGGCTCGATAAATCCTCAGTATCCTTTCACACCCTTTAAGTTGCAATGAAGATGACCGTCATAAAAAAAAAATCCCAGCCAGGGTCAGTGGCTCACACCTGTAACCCCAGCACTTTGGGAGGCTGAGGCAGGCAGATCACCTGAGGTCAGGAGTTCAAGACCAGCCTGGCCCACATGGTGAAACACCATTTTTACTAAAAATACAAAAATTAGCTGGATATAGGGGTACATGCCTATAATCCCAGCTACTTAGGAGGCTGAGGCAGGAAAATTGCTTGAACCAGGAACTGGGAGGCGGAGTGCAGTGAACTGAGATGACACCCACCAGCCTGGGATATACAGTAAGACTCCATCTCAAAAAAAAAATAAAATTCCTGGCCAGGGTCAGTGGCTCATGCCTGTAATCCCAGCACTTCGGGAGGCCGAGGCAGGTGGACCACCTGAAGTCAGGAGTTCAAAACCAGCCAGCCCAACGTGGCGAAACCCCACTACTAAAAATACAAAAATTAGCCGGGCATGGTGGTACATGCCTGTAATCCCACCTATTCAGGAGGCTGAGGCAGGAGAATCACTTGAGCCTGGGAGGTGCGGGTTGCAGTGAGCTGAGATCATGCCACCGCACTGCAGCCTGGGCAACAGAGTGAGACTCTGTCTCAAAAAATAAACAAAATTAAAAAATGGCTGGGAGTGGTGGCTCACGCCTATAGTACCAACACTTGGGAGGCAGAGGCAGGTAAATCACCTGAGGTCAGGAGTTTGAGTCAGCCTGGCCAACATGGTGAAACCTCATCTTGACTAAAAACACAAAATTAGCCGGGCGTGGTGGCACATGCCTGTAATCCCAACTACTCAGGAGGCTGAGGCAGGAGACTTGCTTGAACCCGGGAGGCAGAGGCTGCAGTAAGCTGAGATCGCGCCACTGAACTCCAGCCTGGGGGACAAGCCAAACTCCATCTCAAAAAAAAAAATCCTACTCCCACCAGAAGCTGAGGCTTTCTCTCTTGTTACTATTTTTCTCCCTAGTTCCTCAGCTTGTGAAATTCCCCACTGCACAAACCTGTCCAAACGACAACCTTGGTGACTCCCTCTGGGAGGCGATATCAGGCTCTCTAAGCAATTAACGTTCCCTAAATAATCCCACAACGATTCATCTGCTGGAACGCAACTCCGCGCAGCAGACAGAAGACACCCCAATTGTGGAGCAAAAACCCTGCACTGCTCGCTGAACGAGCTCTCGGCAGCCCCCACAGCGGCGGCGGGGAGGAGGTGGGATGGCTGGGGGGTGCGCATCCTCTCCATGCTCCCATCCGGACCTCCCTGGATTCCACTGATTTGGCTGCTTTGTTTCCGCCTTTCTTTTTTTTTGGATGAGCCAAGTGAAAACAGAAGAGACCAGATGCCTGCCTGATCTGCAGCGATCCCTTTACAGACAGAATGAAGAGAAGCGAGTCTGCTTTTACACTCAGATGCGGCAGGCGGAGACGCAAATGTCATCTGTGCCTTCCCATCAGCCCCTGGCTGGGGGATTTATATAGGACAGCTAAGGCGGTGCCATCAGCTGGGGCCCTGGAAAACAGGAAAGCTGGGGCCCAGGACAGGAGGCATCCCAGACCATGAGCGCCACACGCTCAGGGCGGGCCCCTTCTGTGACCGCAGTGACGAGCGCCTCCAAGCATGGCACGTTGGTGCCCAGGCTGCCCAGATGGGAAGTGCCAGAGCTATCACGGAGCCTAGTGGTGCCCCTATTTTTGAGACAAAGTCTCGCTCCGTCACCCAGGCTGGAGTGCAGTGGCACCATCTCGGCTCACTGCAACCTCCACCTTCCGGGTTCGAGCAATTCTGCCTCAGCCACCTAATAGCTGGGATTACGGGTGCCCACCACCATGCCCAGCTGCTTTTTGTATTTTTAGTAGAGACGAGGTTTCACCACGATGGCCCGGCTGGTCTTGAACTCCTGACCTTAAGTGATCCATCCACCTTGGCCTCCCCAAGGGCCAACCCCCATCCCGGATGCACCTGCATGGTCAGCCCCAGCTTCTTGATCCGGTCCTTCCCCTCCTTCGTCCAAGGGCCGGGCTCATCATCGTCCCTCCGCAGGAGATAGCGCCACACAAGGAACCCGGACTTGCCCTTCTCCGGCCAGTACTTCACCACCTGCGGGGAGCGGGCAGCAGCGTCATCAGAGGCAGCCCCGGCGGGCATGGATTCCCCGGCCTCCCTGAGGGGCACTCACCTTGTAGATGCCGTCGTAGCGGTTGCCCTCGGCGGGGGCGTACTTGCTATGCTTCCCGCCCTTCATGTTGCGCACCACCCTGACTGGCTTCCCCGACCGCCAGTCCTTGGCCTCCGCCCCTTCTTGGTCATTGATGGGAGCAAAGCAATTGAGAGCCAGCGCCCTGAGGGGACAACCAGGACCACTGCATTACAGGTGAGGGTATGCCACACAGAGGGGAAAGCGGGACCCGTGCATTATAGGTGAGGATATGCCACACAGAGGGGAGAACCGGGACCCGTGCGTTACAGGTGAGGGTATGCCACACAGAGGGGAGAACCGGGACCCGTGCGTTATGGGTGAGGATATGCCACACAGAGGGGAGAACCGGGACCCGTGCATTATGGGTGAGGATATGCCACACAGAGGGGAGAACCGGGACCCGTGCGTTACAGGTGAGGGTATGCCACACAGAGGGGAGAACCGGGACCCATGCATTATGGGTGAGGATATGCCACACAGTAAGGAAGCATGAGGGCCGTTTACGGTGGCTCATGCCTGTGATCCCAGCATTTTGGGAGGCTGAGGCGGATGGATCACTTAAGGTCAGGAGTTCAAGACCAGCCTGGCCAAGATGGTGAAACCCTGTCTCCTATGCTGGGAACTTCGTTGAGAGAGGAAAAAAAAAAAAAGAAACCCCCGTCTGTACTAAAAATGTAAAATTAGTCGGGTGTGGTGGCGCATGCCTGAAATCCCAGCTACTCAGGAGGCTGAGGCAGGAGAATTGCTTGAACCCAGGAGGCGGAAGCGGCAGTGGGCCAAGATCATGCCACTGCACTCCAGCCTGGGAGACGAGAGTGAAACTCCATCTCAAAAGAAAAAAAAAAAGACAGGGTCTCACTCTGTCATCCAGGCTGGAATGCAGTAGCTGACCATGCCTCACTGCAGCCCCCTGGGCTCAAGTCATCCTCCCACCTCTGGCTCCCAAGCTGGGACTAGAGACCCATAGGACCACAACCAGCAAACTTTAAAAAAAAAAATTTTAGAGCCGGGCGCGGTGGCTCAAGCCTGTAATCCCAGCACTTTGGGAGGCCGAGGCGGGTGGATCACGAGGTCAACAGATCGAGACCATCCTGGTCAACATAGTGAAACCCCGTCTCTACTAAAGATACAAAAAATTAGCTGGGCCCGGTGGCACGTGCCTGTAATCCCAGCTACTCAGGAGGCTGAGGCAGGAGAATTGCCT
>CM052668.1:3724408-3737519 GCA_028533165.1 Leontopithecus rosalia | reverse complement strand
GGAGTGAAACTCCGTCTCAAAAAAAAAAAAAAAAAAAAATTTTAATTCTAATTTTTCATCATTTTATGTTACACAAGCAGGTCTCAAACTCGTAGCCTCAAGCAATCCTCCCATCTCAGCCTCTCAAAGTATCTTAGCCTCCCAAAGTGCTGGAACTACAGGCATGTGACACACCACCCCTGGCCCATCCCTTTTTTAGATAGTGTGTGTGTGTGTGTGTGTGTGTGTGTGTGTGTACAGGCATGCTGTTTCAGATAATGGTATGGAAAACATTACTACCTCTTACATTTTTACCTAGCGATAGGCCTCTTAAACACATTTTTCAAAGCAGAATTACACGGTCATGAGCAGATCATTTGTAAAGCTCTTCAAACAAACAGGCAGAAGAGATTTCCAGAAGGACAGTCCCAATTTGTGTTTCTCCCAACAGTGGAGTGACAGTCTACTCCCTGACCTACCTCGACCTTTTAGAATTCTTGGCCAACTTTATAGGGGAAATAAATAACGTCTCACCATGGCCTAGTTTTTATTTTCTTTCTTCTCTGAGTTTCTTTTTGTGTGTTTTTTTTTTAATTTTAGATGGAGTCTCTCTCTGTCGCCCAGGCTGGAGTGCAATGGCTCCATCTCAGGCACCGCAACCTCCGCCTCCAGGGTTCAGGCAATTCTCCTGCCTCAGCCTCCCGAGTAGCTGGGATTACAGGCACCCACCACCACACCCAGCTAATTTTTGTATTTTTCGTAGAGACAGGGTTTCACCACATTGGCCAAGTTAGTCTTGAACTCTTGACCTCAGGTGATCCGCCTGCCTCAGCCTCCCAAAGTGCTGGGATTACAGGCGCGAACCACCGTATCTGGCTCTTCTATGAATTTCTTGATTTGCAACAGCTCTTTACATAGCAGACACAGTCATCACGTGTCACATCAAAGGCTCTTCCTACTCATCTGCCTTTTAACTTCTAGGGTTTATTCATGTAATATATTCATAATATTTAGATAATCGAATTTCTTTTCCTTTGGGGTTTATGATGGTTTTTATGCTGAAAAAGTCCGTCCCCATCCTGTAATCAGGGGCCAAGCAAATGCTGACCCATCACATACTTTTGCAAATAAAATTCACAGGAACGCGGCCTTATCTATTCACTTACATATGGTCCATGGCTGAATTTGTGCTAAGACTCAAGAGCTGAACAGGTTCTCTGAATAGACTGTGTTACCTGCATAGCTGAAGAAATCTATTTTGGAGGTTTTGGTTTTTTTTTTTTTTTTTGAGACAAGATGTCAGTCTGCTGCTCAGGCTGGAGTGCAGTGGTGCAATCTCAGCTCACTAAAGCCTTGACCTCCTGGGCTCAAGTGATCCTCTTGTCTCAGCCTCCCGAGTAGCTGTGACTACAGGAGCGTGCTAACAAACCCAGCTAATTTTGTTACTTTTACTTTTCATAGACAGGGTCTCACTCCACTGCTCAGGCTGATCTTGAACTCCTGCACCTGAGCGATCCTCGAGCCTTGGCCTCCTAAAGTGCAACAATTACAGGCATGAGCCACCGGGCCCAGGGTCATGCCTGTAATCCCAACACTGGGAGGCCCAGACAGGCGGATCATTTGAGGTCAGGAGTTCGAGACCAGCCTGGCCAACACGGCAAAACCCTGTCTCTACTAAAAATACAGAAATTAGCCAGGCAGGGCGGCAAACACTTGTAATCCCAGCTACTCATGAGGCCGAGGCAGGAGAATCCCATGAGCCCGGGAGGCCGAGATTGCAGTAAGCTGAGATTGTGCCACTGCACTCCAGCCTGGGCAACAGAGAGAGACCGTCTCAAAAAAACAAACGAAAAATAAATACCTGTTATCTGGCCTTGTATAGGAAAGTTTGCTTTCATCCATCTGCATGGCTCACAATGTGTGGCACACAGCAGGCTCACTGGTTCGCACCTGTGATTCCAGTGCTTTGGGAGGCCACAGTGGACGGATCACCTGAGGTCAGGAGTTCAAGACTAGCCTGGTCAATATGATGAAACCTCATTTCAAGCCGGGCGCGGTGGCTCACGCCTATAATCCCAGCACTTTGGGAGGCCGAGGCGGGTGGATCACGAGGTCAAGAGATTGAGACCATCCTGGTCAACACGGTGAAACCCCGTCTCTACTAAAAATACAAAAATTAGCTGGGCATGGTGGTGCGCGCCTGTAATCCCAGCTACTCAGGAGGCTGAGGCAGGAGAATTGCCTGAACCCAGGAGGCGGAGGTTGCGGTAACTCCAGCCTGGGTAACAACAGTGAAACTCCATCTCCAAAAAAAAAAACCTCATTTCAACTGAAAATACAAAAATTAGCCAGGCATGGTGGCATGTGCCTGTAATCCCAACCTCTCAGGCAGGAGAATCGCTTGAACACAGAAGGCGGTGGTTGCAGTGAACTGAGATCCCACCACTACACGCCAGTCTGGGGAAAAGAGCAAAACGCCATCTCAAAAAAAAAAAAAGACAAGGGAGGAACCAAACAGAGGCCATCTCTATGTTCCACCACGCTCCTAATGAGACTATCACTTGCTGGCCGTGAGGCCCAAAACAGAACCAAGGACTGCGCAGATGTGTGCCGCGAGGAGTAAGAAGGCCGATTCCACGAACCTGTTGGTGTTGGTGAGTTTCTGATCACAGGACTGTTCCGCGGTCCTCTTGTTGCCGGAAAGATCTCGGCCACCACTACCTGTGTATGTGAAAAAATTCCCATGGTCCTGAAACAGACAAGAAGGCTGGGTGAACCCTCTGCAGAGGCCAAAAAGAGACTCCATTGAAAACCAACCCCCCACCCCCAACGGCTACTTTCAAAGAAACAAAGTAACAAGCGTTAGTAAGCATGAGGGGAAAGTGAAGCCCATCGTGAACCGCTCCTGGGAATGAAGAACTCCAAAGTGGCTGTAGAAACAGAGTGATGTGTCTTCAAGAAACTAAACGGAGGGCCCGAACGCGGTGGCTTGCACCCGGAACCTCAGCATTTTGGGAGGCTGAGGTGGGAAGATCGTTTGGGCTCAGCAGTTTGAGATCAGCCTGAGCAACATGGTGAAACCCCATCACCACAAAAAAATACAAAAGTTAGCTGGGCGTGACGGTGTATACGGCTGTAGACCCAGCTTCTTGGGAGGCTGACCTGGGAGGATCACTGAAGCCCAGGAGTTCGAGACCAGCCTGGGCAACCTAAGGAGACCCCATCACCGCAAACAAACAAAAAACACGAAGATGAGCTAGGGGTGGTGATGCATGCCTGCAGTCCCATAGTCCCAGCTACTTGGGAGGCAGACGTGGGAGGATCACTAGAGCCCAGGAGGCAGTGGCTGTAGTGAGTTGTGATCACACCACTGCCCTCCAGCCAATGACAGAGTAAGGCCCTGTCTCCAAAAAAAAAAAAGTTACTAAACATAGAATTACCATAGGACCCGTGAATTCCATTTCTGGGTATACACCCAAAAGAACGAAAAACAAGCCAGGTGCAGTGGCTTTTGCCTGTAATCCCAACACTTTGGGAGGCCAAGGCAGACGAATCAGATTGAGACCATCCTGGCTAACACCGTGAAACCCCGGCTCTACTAAAAAATACAAAAAATTAGCTGGGCATGGTGATGTGTGCCTGTAATCCGAGCTACTCGGGAGGCTGAGGCAGGAGAATCGCTTGAACCTGGGACACAGAGGTTGCAGTGAGCCGAGCTCACACTACTGCACTCCAGCCTGGGCTACGAGAGCAAAACCCCATCTCAAAAAAACAAAAAAGTGGGGGTGGGGGTGGGGAAAGAACGCTAGCACCCATGGATGGACAGACAGATAAAAACGGTGTGGTCCTGAGGTTAGGAGTTCAAGACCAGCCTGGCCAAGTCGGTGAAACCTCGTCTCTACTAAAAATTACAAAATAATTAGCCAGGCATGGTTGCACATGCCTGTAGTCCCAGCTATTTAGGAGGTTGAGGCAGGAGATTTGCTTGAAGCCGGGAGGTAAAGGTTGCAGTGAGCCGAGACCGTGCCACTGCACTCCAGGCTGGGTGACAGAGTGAGACCGTCTCAAAAGAAAAAAAAAAAAGAAAGGAAAAACAGCGTGGGCCCTCCACACAGCAGAATAGGACGCGGCTGTGTAACAAAAGGGAATCCTGACACGTGCGCGAAGGTGGACAAAGCCAGGACGTCAGGCTGAGCGACAGAAGCCCGGTACAGGACGACACGCCCGCTGTGATTCCACTCCTCGGAGGAGGTCTCCAGAGGCGTCCGACTCACAGAGGGAGAAAGGATGGGGGATGCCAGGGACTGGGAAGGGATGGGAGTGAGTGTTTCGTGGGGACGATGTCTCGGGGGAAGGTGAGAAGTTCTGGGGACGATGCTGGGGATGGTTGCACAGCAATGGGGATATCCTTCATGCTGCTGGGAACTGAGCACTTGAAAACGGCTAGGATGGGAAATTTTGGTATATGTATTTTATCACCAGTCCAAAAAAAAAAAAAGAGAGAGCAACCCTCCTCACCCCTCCCCAACGCACACACTCACCACGTCATCCTCGTAGCCCCCGGCCAGGACGAGGGAGTACGCTCCGTCGTTGCTCCGGCCGTGAATGCCGGCCACGTGGGGCCGATGGACGCCCGACTCGCTGACCTAAGGATGCCACCAAGACACACATGGCGTCCTCTGCAATGTTGCTTCCAAGAAGCTCCACCTGCCCTCCTCCTCCTCCCGCCCAAGGAGCCAATGGTCTCACTCTTACGGCAAACGCGTCAGGCCTGCAGGCCACCTACTATATGTGCTGCTCGGCCAGAGACAGCTGGAGTTTCAGCCGTACCATGAGAACAGCTGGCGTGAGTTCCAGCCCCACTGCATGCGCATGGGGCGGCCTCACTGCTGACCTCTCATGAGCCGCACAGCAGCTTCTAGAAAGTGGGGGTGACGTGGCTGGGCACAGTGGCTCATGCCTGTAATCCCAGCACTGTGGGAGGCTAAGGTGGGTGGATCACTTGAGGTCAGGAGTTCAAGACCAGCCTGGCCAACAAGGTAAAACCCCGTCTCTACTAAGAATACAAAAATTATCGAGGCGTGACGGTGAGTGTTTGAGATCCCAGCTACTGGGAAGCTGAGACAGGAGAATCTAGAACCCGGGAGAGGGAGGTTACAGCGAGCCAAGATTGTACCACTACGCTCCAGCCTGGGCAACAAGAGTAAGACTTCATCTCAAAAAGAAAACTGGCCAGGCATGGTGGCTCACACCTATAAATCCCAGGACTTTGGGAGGCTGAGGCAGGCAGATCACAAGGTCAAGAGATCGAAACCATCCTGGCCAATATGGCGAAACCCCGTCTCTACTTAAAATACAAAAATTAGCCGGGCATGGTGGCGCGTGCCTGTAATCCCAGCTACTCGGGAGGCTGAGGCAGGAGAATCACTTGAACCCGGGAGGTTGAGGCTGCAGTGAGCTGAGATTGTGCCACTGCACTCCAGCCTAGGGGACAGAACAAGACTCTGTCTCAAGAAAAAAGAAAAAGAAAAAAGAAAAGTGGGATGATGAGTATCTGCTGGCAGGACTGAGTTTTAAATGAGGTTATGATATAAAAGCTGTCTTTCACTAGGCAGGGGGAGGCCCAGCCTGCCACTCACTTTACAACACGCCCCGAGAGGCCCTGGCCTGAGCATGTGGCCTGGGCTGGCTGCTGAGCATGGGAGATACAGGGCTGTGCTGGGAGCTCAGTGTGTCTCATGCAGGGACAATCCTGCCTCCAAGGGGACACTCAGACTTCTCCAGACGTTTCTGGTTATCGTGACTTGGGAGAACATGGAGTGGCTGGGGGCCAGGGACGCTGCTCAGCACCCGCAGTGCCCAGGACGGCCCCACCCCAGACAATCATCTGGTTCCAACATCCCTAGTACCGAAGTGTCTCGTCTGCTGTGACACACAGCCCACGCTGACAGCAGCCAGCACCGTCAACGCCCAGTCACAGATCACAACCAGGGCTGAGACAGGTCCCTTTCGGCAGATGCCACCTCCTCCCTGGGACAGGAGCTTTGGAAATGACCCGACACGCCTCTGAGCAGAGGAGCACCGGTCCCCGCCCCCCGAGGCACCGCTGGGATCCCGTAACCACCCGGAACCCTGGCTGGCCGAGCCAGGAGAAACTGCCCCAGAAAAGCAGGAGGAGCCCGCGTGGCCCCCAGAGCCCCAGGATGCTGCAGGTACCTGGACACGGAACCGCCACATGGTGCCCACGGGGATGCCCGGGATGGGTCCGTAGTGGTTGGACGGGACGATGGTACACTCCTTGGTGCGGCCCACACACGCCATGCCCTGTCCGAGTCACAGACACAAAAGAACAACAGCGTGAGCCCCGGCAGGCAGGGAGGGGCAGCAAGCGCATGGGGAGAAGGACCCGCCTCACCTTGCCCCAGTCCCGCTGTGAGGACGACGTGGCCGACGCCATCTTCGCCTTCTTTTTGCTCTCTCTCAGCCTCTCACCCGCCAGCACCACCTCGCTGGCATCATTCCGGCACTCGGGGCAGTACCTGTGAGGTCGGGATCATCACTGCCCACACCCAGCCTGGCAGACGTCCCAGCCGACCAGTGCCCTCTCTGCCCACACACCACAGACATGGCTGTCCCCGCCTGGCACCATTACCATCCTGCCCTGTCCACATCACGGGCCACTTGGTAGACGAGGCTGTTTACATTTAAATCCATTCTAACTAGGCTGGGCACAGTGACCCACGCCTTGATCCCAGCACTCTGGGAGGCTGAGGCGGGTGGATCACCTGAGGTCAGAAGTTCAAGACCAGACTGCCCAACATGGTGAAACCTCATCTCTACTAACAATATAAAAATTAGCCGGGCACGGTGGTGGGCACCTGTAATCCTAGCTACTGGGAAGGCTGAGGCGGAGGTTGCAGCGAGCCGAGATCCCACCACTACACTCCAGCCGGGGCCACAGAGCAAGACTCCATCTCAAAAAAAAAAAATGAAAGAAAAAGCAGGTTCTCCGAGGGTCTTCCACTGAGAATTCCACGGCTCTTCTAACAGTGAGAGAGAACATGACGTGGGATGTGGGAAAGCCACCGGCAGATTCCACGGGTGCCTTCTCACTGCTGTGGACTCAGTTTCCCATCTCCACGATGGGGCACAGGGCAACAACACTACCTACTCCTGCGCTGGAGGAAGAAATGACCACGAACACACAGGTCTTCAGACCCGAGCCTAGCGCGTTGCCTCCTCCCTATCCACATCCACGTTATCATCACGTGCACCAGGAACACAGTGGCTTTGAGACCGCCTCTCGCACAAGCCAAGAAGCCCTCTGCGCTCTATTCCCTGTCCAGCCGGAGGTCTCGCCTACTCACAGAACATGGGGAGATTTCCTCACCCGCTTTTTCCTTCTTTAAAGAAACAGGATCTTATTCCCATCACCCAGGCGGGAGTGCGGTGGCATAATCACAGCTCACTGCAGCCTCAACCTCCTGGGCTCCAGCAAGCCTCTTACCTCTGCCTCCAAAGTAGCTAGGACCACAGTTGAGCACCACCACACCCAGCAAGTTTTCTTAAATTTTTTGTAGAAATGGGGTCTCTGGGCTGGGCGAGGTGGCTCACATCCATAATCCCAGCACTTTGGGAGGCTGAGGCAGGCAGATCAGAAAATTGAGGTCAGAAATTTGACACCATCCTGGCCAACATGGTGAAACCCCATCTCTACTAAAAATACAAACTTTAATACAAAAATTAGCCGGGCATGGTGGCGGGTGCCTGTAGTCCCAGCTACCCAGGAGACTGAGGCAGGTGAACCGCTTGAACCTGGGAGTCAGAGGTTGCAGTGAGCCAAGATCGTGCCACTGCATTCCAACCTGGGCAACAGAGCAAGACTCTATCTCAAAAAAATAAAAAATAAAAACAAACAGGGTCTTCCTATGTTGCTCAAGCTGGTCTTGAACCCCTGGGTTCCAGCGATCCTCCTGCCTCGGCCTCCCGGAGCACTGGGATTGCAGGTGTGAGCTCCCCCACCCGCCCCTCTGGGGGTTTGTGGAAGGAGATGTGGTCTCCCTGCGCTGGGCAGGGCCGCACTCACCACTCATCCTCGCTGGGAATGCTGCTGAGGGGGGGCTGCAGGCAGTAGATGTGGAAGGCCATGTCACACTCGTCACACATGAGCTGCTTGTCGGGGTCCTGCCGGCCACCGCACAGGTGGCAGGCGCAGACCCGGCAGAGCCGGTTCACATCGTCCTTGCAGTGCCTGCAGGACGGCCCGCTCTTCCCTGGGCACGGGGCAGCAGGGTCAGCTCCGGCGGGGCCCAGCCAAGCCAGAGACGGGACAGGAGCCCCCACCACGCGCCCACCTCGGAAGACAGGGAAAGGCAGGCTCAGAACTCACGTCTCATGGGGTTGTCCACCATGGGACTCCCTTCGCCGGGACGCTCGATCTTAAAGACTTCATCCACGAAGATGATCCGACAGTCGTTCAGAGAATCATCCCTGGAAGGAACGAGGACACTGAAACATTCCGGCTGCCTGACCCCGCCGAGGCCTCGACACCTACCCTCGGGGGTGCTTGAACACCACGTATCCTCAGGACATTGGATGGGATGCTTCCAGGAGCCTGGAGCATCAGCTCAGCTACGCCCCTAGCCATCAAAGCCGCAGGCATCAGAAGCAAGACGAAAACATGGAAACCAGAGTGTCACTGCAGGACGCGCTGGAGAGAATGAGTTTAACCTTCGGGTGAAGAGCACCGATTCAACACGACTGGACAAGCAAGACTCATAAAGGTTGGCCGGGCACTGCGGCTCACGCCTGTCATCCCAGCACTTTGGGAGCCCAAGACAGGCAGATCACCTGAGGTCAGGAGTTTAAGACCAGCCTGAGGCCGGGCGCGGTGGCTCAAGCCTGTAATCCCAGCACTTTGGGAGGCCGAGGTGGGTGGATCACAAGGTCAAGAGATCGAGACCATCCTGGTCAACATGGTGAAACCCCGTCTCTACTAAAAATACAAAAAATTAGCTGGGCATGGTGGCGCGTGACTGTAATCCCAGCTACTTAGGAGGCCGAGGCAGGAGAATTGCCTGAACCCAGGAGGCGGAGGTTGCGGTGAGCTGAGATCGTGCCATTGCGCTCCAGCCTGGGCAACAAGAGCGAAACTCCGTCTCAAAAAAAAAAAAAGAAAAAAAAAAACAGCCTGGCCAACACAATGAAACCCTTTCTCTCCTAAAATTCAAAAATTAGCCATGAGTGGTGGGGCGTACCTGTAATCCCAGCTATCTGGGAGGCGGAGGCAGGAGAATCATTTGAGCCTGAGAGGCAGACGCTAAAGTGAGCCAAGATGGCACCACTGTACTCCAGCCTGGGCGCCAGAGGGAGGTTCAGTCTCATCAAAAAGAAAAAAAAAAAAGGCAACGTTTGATCCAGTGGCCTACATGAAAATACAAGAGCTCCTGTGAGTAAAACTGATCCCCGAAATCAACAAATTGACATCCATCAACCACGTCCGAGAGAAACAGCCTTTGAGCCACGAGCGCAGGCTGCATGTGTAATTCTAAATTTTCTAACAAGCACGTGTAAGAGTTAAACATGGGTGGAAGTAATTGGAATATGTCTCATGTAACCCAGTGTAGACAAAAGATCATTTCAACAGGGAATGAATATGAAACGTTACTAATGAGCTGCTTTACATTCTGCCTCCGTGCCAGGTCTCTGAAAGCCCGTGTAGTTTAAGCTCACAGTACATTCCAGGTCCTCCTGGCCACGTTTCAAGTCCGGCACATGTGGCTCGTGGCTATGGGACAGTGTGGGAACACACTGACCCGCCAGCTCACAGGTGGCACTGACGTCAGCATCAAGTGACACCTCCTGGAAATCGATACAGTCTGGACAGAGCCATTTGTACCCCCGGGACAATGATCAGAATTCCTCAACAAATAAAGGGTTAGGGAGAAGGAGGCTGAGGCGGGAGGCTGGCCTTGGCCCAGGAGTTCAAGGCTGCAGTGAGCTGTGATTACACCACCGAACTATGTCTAGGTGAGAGAGCAAGACTCCATTTCCAAAAAAAGAAACATTTTTTGTTTTTTGAGACAGAGCCTCTCTCTGTCACCCAGGCTTGAGAGCAGTGGCATGATCTCGGCTCACTGCAACCTCTGCCTCCTGGTTTCAAACAACTCTGCTTCAGCCTCCCAAGTAGCTGGGATTACAGGTGCCCGCCACCACACCCAGCTAATTTTTTTGTTTTATTTTGTTGTGAGATGTAGTTTTGCTCGTTACCCAAGCTGGAGTGCAGTGGCGCAATCTCGGCTCACTGCAACCTCTGCCTCCTGGGTTCAAGCAATTCTCCTGCCTCAGCCTCCCAAGTAGCTGGGATTACAGGCGTGTGTCACCGCACCTGGCCTATTTTTTCGTATTTTTAATAGAAATAGGGTTTCGCCATGTTAGCCAGCTGGTCTGCCTCCCAAAGCGCTGGGATTACAAGCATGAGCCACCACACCCGGCCAAAAGAAACATATTCTAAGGCTAGGTGTAGTGGCTCATACTTACAATCCCAGCACACCTTGGGAGGCTGAGGCAGGAGGATCATTTGAACTTCAAAGTTCAAGATCAATCTGGGCAATGTAGAAAGATCCCCATCGCTACTAAAAAAAAAAAAATTGCCAGGCATGCTGGGGCACCCCTATGGTCCCAGGTACTTGGGAAGCAGAGGTGGGAGGACTGCTTGAGTCCAGGAGGTTGGGGCTACAGTGAGCTTAGAGCTTGTCGCTGAACGCCAGACTGCGCCACAGAGCAAGACCCTACCAAAAAAAAAAGAAGAAGAAAAAAAAACTGACCAAACAAAACTTTCTTATACAGGGTGCGATGGCTCAGGTCTACAGTCCCAGCACTTTGGGAGGCCGAGGCAGGTGGATCACCTGAGGTCAGGATCACTGGAACGTGAGAGGCAGAGGCTGTAGTGAGCTGAGGTTGGGCCACTGCACTCCAGCCTGGGTGACAGAGTGAGACTCTGCCTCAAAAACATAAATTAGGCCTGGCACGGTGGCTCAAGCCTGTAATCCCACCACTTTGGGAGGCCGAGGCGGGTGGATCACAAGGTCAAGAGATCGAGACCATCCTGGCCAACATGGTGAAACCCCATCTTTACTAAAAATACAAAAACTTAGCTGGGCATGGTGGCGCGTGCCTGTAGTCCCAGCTACTCAGGAGGCTGAGGCTGAGGGTTCAGGAGAATTGCCTGAACCCAGGAGGCGGAGGTCGCGGTGAGCCGAGATCACGCCATTGCACTCCAGCCTAGGTAATGAGAGTGAAACTTCGTCTCAAAAATAAATAAATTAATTAATTAATTAATTAAAATAACTATCTTATTCTTGCTGTACAAATAAATGAGCACGGAAAGGTCTAAGATCCAAGTAATAAAATTGGCAAGGATTCACAAAAATGAAGAGAAAACCCACAAATTACCAGCATCAGAAGAAGACAGGGATCTTACTGTATCCTCGGGCATCAGAGAATAAAGAAACACGAACGACTTGATGCTCAGAGAAAACGGCTAATTCCCCAAACCCAGAAAGCACTTAAGCCCAACCACGAGGAAACAGCCCAGACGGTCCTATAACCATAGATCGAATAAATTCAATTCATAAAGCTTCCCCCAAAAGACATCTCTAGATCTCCATAACCACTAAAGATTTTTTTTTTTGAGGCGGAGTTTCGCTCTTGTTACCCAGGCTGGAGTACAATGGCGCGATCTCGGCTCACCACAACCTCCGCCTCCTGGGTTCAGGCAATTCTCCTGCCTCAGCCTCCTGAGTAGCTGGGATTACAGGCACGCGCCACCGTGCCCAGCTAATTTTTTGTGTTTTTAGTAGAGATGGGGTTTCACCATGTTGACCAGGATGGTCTTGGATCTCTTGACCTCGTGATCCACCTGCCTCAGCCTCCCAAAGTGCTGGGATTACAGGCATGAGCCACCGCGCCCGGCCTAATTTTTGTATTTTTAGTAGAGGCAGGGTTTCACCACATTGGCCAGGCTGGTCTCAAACTCCTGACCTGAAGTGATCTGTCTGTCTTGGCCTCTCAAACTGCTGGAATTACAGGCGTCCGCCACTCTGCCCGGACCATGATCTCATTAAAGAATTCTATGAAGGCGGGGTGCGGTGGCTCACGCCTGTAATTCCACCACTTTGGGAGGCCGAGGCAGGTGGATCACAAGGTCAGGAGATCGAGACCATCCTGGCCAGGGTGAAACGCCATCTCTACTAAAAACACGAAAATTAGCCGGGGGTGGTGGCATGCGTCTATGGTCCCAGCTACTCAGGAGGCTGAGGCAGAAGAATCACTTCAACGCAGAAGGCAGAGGTTGAAGTGAGCCGAGATTGCGCCACCGTACTCCAGCCTGGGTAACAAGAGCGAAACTTCATCTCAAAAAAAAAAAAAAAATTCTATGAAACATTTAAAAAACAATTAACCTCAATTTTACAGTCTCTTTTGGAAGACAGAAAGAGGAGCAAACACTTTCCAGCTCACGTTATGAGGCGAGTATTGAGCAAACCAACAAACATCAATCAGAACAAGAAAACTACAGACCACTGTTTCTTACTTAGTCCAATAAATCTTCAACTGACTGCGAGAAGTGGCTCATTCCTGTAATCCCAGCACTTTGGGAGGCCAAGGCAGGTGGATCACCTGAGACCAGGAGTTCAAGATCAGCCTGGCCAACATGGAGAACCCCTCCTCTACTAAAAATACAAAAATTAGCTGGGTATGATGCTGCTGGCCTGTAATCCCAGCTACTTGGGAGGCTGAGGCAGGAGGATCCCTTGCATCCAGGAGGCGGAGGTTGCAGTGAGCAGAGATGGAGCCACTGCACTCCAGCCTGGCTGACAGAGCAAGAATCCATCTCGAAAAAAAATTAGTCACCAGCATTTAAAAATCAGATTCCGAGGGCCGGGCGCGGTGGCTCAAGCCTGTAATCCCAGCACTTTGGGAGGCCGAGGCGGGTGGATCACGAGGTCAAGAGATCGAGACCATCCTGGTCAACATGGTGAAACCCCGTCTCTACTAAAAATACAAAAAATTAGCTGGGCATGGTGGCGTGTGCCTGTAATCCCAGCTACTCGGGAGGCTGAGGCAGGAGAAT
>CM052668.1:3701145-3723908 GCA_028533165.1 Leontopithecus rosalia | reverse complement strand
AGATCAAGACCATCCTGGTCAACATGGTGAAACCCCGTCTCTACTAAAAATACAAAAAATTAGCTGGGCACGGTGGCGCGTGCCTGTAATCCCAGCTACTCGGGAGGCTGAGGCAGGAGAATTGCCTGAACCCAGGAGGCGGAGGTTGCGGTGAGCCGAGATCGCGCCATTGCACTCCAGCCTGGGTAACAAGAGCGAACTCCGTCTCAAAAAAAAAAAAAGTTCACAAAGTGCCCAGTAAACGCTGGTGTAAGGACTGGAGATTGACATCAGGGTGGGACGAGAGAGAGAGGACAAACCCAGAAGAAGGAATAAAACAGAAAATCTGGGCCAGGCACGTGGCTCACGCGTGTAATCCCAGCACTTTTGGGAGGCCGAGGCGGGCGGATCACGAGGTCAGGAGATTGAGACCATCCTGGGTTACACAGTGAAACCCCGTCTCTACTAAAAATACAAAAATAATAATAATAATAATAATAAGCTGGGCGTGGTGGTGTGCGCTTGTAGTCCCATCTACTCAGGAGACTGAGGCAGGAGAACTGCTTGAACCCGGGAGGTGGAAGTTGCAGTGAGCCAGGATAGCACCACTGCACTCCAGCCTGGGCGACAGAGTGAGACTTCATCTCACATTAAAAAAAAAAAAAAACCACCAGAAAAACTGATGGGGTGGCAGTTTTAACAGCTGAGCAGAGCAGACCCCTCCGATGAGATGCAGGAAGGGGCAGCCAGCTTCGGGTCCCCAGGCCGGTCCCTGAGTAGGCAGCCTTGTGTGCCATTTAGAAACACAAGGGTGGGGCCCCAGACCCTGATTGCCATCTCGAGACAGTGTCCAGCTCTGGCCTGAACACCCACAGCCAAGGCCACAGACCCTGAGTGCCCAGGCCCGCCCCTGCAGGACTCACTCGTCGTATTTCACGTGGTAAATGACATCCTCCTCCAGCGCCGGGCTGGCCGTGGAGCTGCAGGGCTCGTCCCGGGAGGGGGCCTTCCGCGTCACCCGGACCACTTGTGCCTCAAACCACGCCCCCATGTTTGTGTCCCGAGCATCGATGTACTCATTGACCTGCAGGAACGAGGGGACGCTGGCATCCCCCTTGGTCCTCGGACGCTAGGATGCTCCGGAACCGGGGTTCACAATGCCCACAGCAGGGTCTCTCTTCCAGGCTGGGAACCACCGCCCATGAGAAACCCGGCTCAGCATGGATGACAGGGGTGTGGGGCCGGGGGCACGGACCGTCTTAACAAAGGCACCTGCTGCTCAGCTTCAGCCACAGCTGCTGGGAGGCCCTGAGACACCAGAGCTGCCTATCTGTCAAGAGACGCTGGAAATCCAGGCCGGGCGTGGTGGCTCACACCTGGAATCCCAGCACTCTGGGAGGCCGAGGCATGGGAATGGCTTGAGCCCGGAATTCAAGACAAGCCTGGGCAACATAGTAAGACCCTGTGTCTACTAAAAAAATAAAGCAGGCTGGGTGCCGTGGCTCACAGTAATCCCAGCACTTTGGCAGGCTGAGGCGGGAGGATCACGTGAGGCCAGGAGTTCCAGACTAGCCCGGCCAACATGGTGAAATCCCATCTCTACAAAAAATAAAAATATTAGCGGGATATGGTGGCGCACGCCTGCAATCCCAGCTACTCAGGAGGCTGAGACACGAGAATTGCTTGAACCTGGGAGGTGGAGGTTGCAGTGAGCCAAGATTGCACTCCTGCCTGGCAGAGAGAGTGAGGCTGTGTATTTAAAAATAAAATAGGGCCAGGTGCGGTGGCTCACACCTGTAATTGCAGCACTTTGGGAGGTCCAGGGGGCAAATCACGAGGTCAGGAGCTCAAGACCAGCCTGGCCAACATGGTGAAACCCCGTCTCTAGTAAAAATACAAAAAAATTACTTGGGTGTGGTGGTGCGTGCCTGTAATCCCAGCCACTGGGGAAGCTGAGGCAGGAGACTCACTTGAATCCAAGAGGTGGAGGTTGTAGTGAGCCAAGATGGTGCCACTGCACTGTAGCCTCGGTGACAGAGCAAGACTCCGTCTCAAAAAAATAATAATAAAGTAAAATAAATAAAATAAAATAGGGCAGGCGCAGAGGCTCCCACCTGTAAGCCCAACACTTTGGGAGGCC
Source organism: Leontopithecus rosalia (assembly GCA_028533165.1). NCBI lineage: Eukaryota > Metazoa > Chordata > Mammalia > Primates > Cebidae > Leontopithecus > Leontopithecus rosalia. The sequence continues at coordinate 3,721,789 of CM052668.1, read as the reverse complement.
CAGGCAGGCGGATCACGAGGTCAGGAGATCGAGACCATCCTGGCCAACATGGTGAAACCCCGCCTCTACTAAAAATACAAAAATGAGCCAGGCATGGTGGCGCCTGTAATCCCAGCTACTCGGAAGGCTGAGGCAGGAGAATCGCTTGAACCCGGGAGGCGGAGGTTGCAGTGAGCCGAGATCACGCCACTGTACTCCAGCCTGGGCAGTATAGCAAGACTCCGTCTCAAAATAAATAAATAAATAAAACCAGCTGGGCGTGGTGGCACACGCCTATAATATCAGCTACTCAGGAGGCTGAGGTGGGAGGATCACTTGAGCCCAGGAGTTCAAGGCTGCAGTGAGCTGATTACACCACTGCACTCCAGGCCGGGTGACAAAGTGAGATCCTCTCAACAAAAGAAAAAAAAGAAAAACACCAGAAACCCAGATCTTTCTGTGGCACTTCCTGATCTTAGGTAGGTGGTGGCAGCCATTCAGAAATGTCACAGGCACTGTAAAGTTCACCGAGGAGACACGTGCAGGCCCCCACACAGGACTCTGCTCTGGGGGACCAGAAAGGAATCCCAGGGTACCATGTCCCCCTCAAGGAACAAGCAGGAAACCACCCCTTGGCCATTCCTGCCCACCCGGAGCTGGAGAGGGGCATGGGAAGCCCCCTCCCGCGGGCCCCGGGTATGCAAAGACCAGAACAGCAGGGAGAACGTCCGACCCCAAAGGGGCTGCGGAGAGGAGGCTCACCTTGTACAGCCCCAGCTCCGTCTCATCCCACATGTCCTTGTCCGCCAGGCCCGCTTTGCTGTCCGTCTCAGCGGCCGCCTCGCCGTGGGTGGAGGACTTGTCCGACTCACTCTGGCCCAGGCAGCACCCGGAGTCGGTGTCGGAGAGCTCAGAGTCCCGCTCCTTGGCGCTGTGGGGGAGCACGAGGCTCTGGCGGACCAGGAGCTGAATGGTGTCGTTCAGGCGGACCTCATAGTCAAAGAGAGTGTGGCCATCCTCCATCTGCAGGGATACCAGAGGCAGAGGGTGTTCGGCCACCTAGCGCCAGGCAGGCGTCTGTGGCTGCCAGTCATGATCCAAAGGCTGCGTCCCCGCCCTCGTAGGGGGGAACGATCTGCACCAAGGGGCCTGAGACCCGGGCCGTGCCGGGGGCGGTCCTGCTCACGAGGGGCACCGCAGCCCCTCCCATCAGGGCCCTGGGCTCCTCTAGCGAAAGCTGCTGCCACCACCTGCAGGGTGCACCCAGGAGCACGAAAGATCATCGAGGGGGCACCAGGCACACACCGGGGTCTCGGGACTTTCTCCTCCTTCGTGTTTACGGCAGCTTTTGTGTGACAGTGAACATGTGTCACCTCCGTCCCTGGTTCTCAACCAAACACAATTCAGACCCCGGGGGACACTGGGCCACGTCTGGGACATGTGTGGTTGTCCCCACTGGGGGAAGCCCCGGCATGGAGTAGGTGGAGGCCAGGGTTGCCGCTCAGCACCCTGCAGTACCCAGGACAGTCCCACTGTCCAGTGCCCAGTGGGAGAGACCCTGTCCTGCCCGGACGGCAGGAGGCACGTGCCAGCATCATGAGCTTCCTGGGTAAGGCTCCAGCTCCAATCGCGTCCGTCACGGCAGCTCCTAAGACCCTCGGCTCCACCTGCCCCGTGAGAGCTCTTATCCTGATGCCCTCATCCCCTGGGGCCCGTCCCCAGCCTGCCTCCACAGCCTGCCCCAGGTCTCCTGGCTCAGCAGGTGTGCAAGGAGGAGCTCATCACCTGAGCCCTACCTGGCAGACGGAGAAGCCGAGGCGTTTTGTCGGACGCCACCCCTCCACGCTCCACTGGCACCTGACAAGGACCCCTCCTGGTGGTTTACCATCTAGATGCCCCCCAAAAACAACGTCCTCTGCCCTGGCACCATGGACACTGGGGCCAGGTCCTGGATCATCCTCTGGGGTGGGGCCGTCCTGGCCACCGTCCCAACCTGAGCGGCATCCCTGGCCTCCACCTACTCCACGCCAGGAACTCCCCATACTTGTGACAACCACAGATGTCCCCAAACATCATCCAGTAGTACGGGGAGGGTATAAAAACCACCCTGGATGAGAACCCCTGGTTAGGGATTCCACGGGTCCCCAAGAGACTTTTTTTGAGATGGAGTCTCACTCTGTCGCCCAGGCTGGAGTGCAGTGGAGAGATCTCGGCTCACTGCAACCTCCGCCTCCCGGGTTCAAGCGATTCTCCTGCCTCAGCCTCACAGGATAACAGGCGCGCCATCACGCCCAGCTAATTTTTGTATTTTTAGTAGAGACAGGGTTTCACCACGTTGGCCAGGCTGGTCTCGATCTCTTGACCTCGTGATCCACCCACCTTGGCCTCCTAAAGTGCTGGGATTATAGGCGTGAGCCACCGTTCCAGGCCGAGACTCCTTATCCCATGATGCTCTGCCCTGCTAAGGTCTCAGGAGGCTGCACACATTGAAACCCACACACTGAGTGGGGACAGAGAGAAGAGGCGAATCCCAGGAGCTGGGGTGCCCCTGGTTTCTATTGTCTGCCCCGCCGTGAGTTTATCTTGGTGCCTGGTGTGAGCAGGATTGAACTCAGTTGGTCTCCGTGCAATTAACACAGGTTTTTCAACCTCAGCATGGCTGAAATAAGGGCTGACCGCTCTGGGGTGGGGCAGGTCTCTTCCTCTGAGCACTGGACAGTGGGGCAAGCCTGGGCACTGCAGAGGGCTGAGCAGCATCCCTGACATCCACCCAGTCATGACAACCACAGATGTCCCCCAGACATCATCATGTGTCTGGTTCAGAAGGGGTATTCTTAGGCAAAGGGAGGAGAGAGGCAGACAGGGAGTATCAGCTCTTCCTCCGTCTGCCCCTGGGGGCTGTTCATATGCAAACAGCGTCGGGGTCATGGTGAAGGCCAAGGCCCTTCTCTGCAGGCTTTCTTTCTTTGCTCACCATTAACCTAAGAACCTGACAAAGGCTGATTCCTCTTTTCCAGAAAACAAATTTTTTTCTTTTTGAGATGGAGTGTCACTCTGTCTTCCAGGCTGGAGTGCAGTGGTGCCATCTCAGCTCACTGCGACCTCCATCTCCCAGGTTCAAGTGATTCTAGTGCCTCAGCCACCTGAGCAGCTGGGACTACGGGCATGAGCTACCACGTCTGGCTTATTTTTTTTGTTTTTGAGAGAGACGGGGTTCGCCGTGTTGGCCAGGCTGCTCTCAAACTCAAGCTGAAGGGATCCACCCATCTCGGCCTCCCAAAGAGCTGGGATTACTTCACAAGCACGAGCCTCTGTACCTGGCTTGATTTTTTTTATTTTTTTTGAGAAATGATCTCACTGTTGCCCAGGATGGAGAGCACTGACACAATCATAGCTCATTGCACCCTCGAACCCTGGGCTCAAGCGATCCTCCTGCCTCAGACTGAATAGCTGGGACCACAGGCACACATCACCCATGCCCAGCTAATTTTTTGTAGCGATAGATAGGGTCTGGCTGTGTTGCCCAGGCTAGTTTTGAACTCTTGGGCTCAGCCAAGCAATCCACCGGAAAAAACCCATTCAGAAAAGCCCATTTGAACACATACATACCCACCCACCTGCAGGTACAAGGGTTTCAAGCGCTGCTCCGAAACCACCGTGGACGTCAAGAACCCACCAACACCTGCTTCAGCTCCTCTGTTCTCCCAGCGAGCACTGAGTGCCTCCAACACGCTGGGCACTACCCAGGTGCCACGAGGTGGCTCAGGGCCGGCTCTCCAACACAGAGCAGCTGGCTCCAGGGAGAGGTGACACAGATAGAGAGGAAGAGGCACGTCAACCATACACACATATTCACACAGCACCACTCACAACAGCCAGAGGGTGGAAGGAAGCAACCCAGGTGTCCATCAACAGGTAGGTGGATCAGCACATCGTGGCCATTCAAAGATGCCTCAGGCTGGGCCCGGGGCTCACGCCTGTCACCCCAGCACTTTGGGAGGCCGAGGAGGGCGGATCACCTGAGGTAAGGAGGTCGAGACCAGCCTGGCCAACATGGTGAAACTCCGTCTTTACTAAAAATGCAAGAATTAACCGGGCTTGGTGGTGCATGCCTATAATCCCAGCTACTCCAGAGGCTGAGGCAGGAGAATTGCTTGAACCTGGGAGGCGGGGGTTGCAGTGAGCTGAGATTGCACCATTACACTTGGCCTGGACAACTGAGCAAGACTCTGTCTTAACAAATAAAAGCCTGCCAGGCGCGGTGGCTCACGCCTGTCATCCTAGCACTTTGGGAGGCCGAGGTGGGTGGATCACCTGAGGTCAGGAGTTCAAGACCAGCCTGACCATCTGGCCACCTGGCCATCATGGTGAAACCCCATCTTAAAAAATAAAAAATAAGCCGGGCGCAGTGGCTCAAGCCTGTAATCCCAGCACTTTGGGAGGCCGAGGGGGGTGGATCACGAGGTCAAGAGATCGAGACCATCCTGGTCAACATGGTGAAACCCCGTCTCTATTAAAAATACAAAAAATTAGCTGGGCATGGTGGCACGTGCCTGTAGTCCCAGCTACTCAGGAGGCTGAGGCAGGAGAATTGCCTGAACCCAGGAGGCGGAGGTTGCGGTGAGCCGAGATCGTGCCATTGCACATGCCAGGTGTGGTGACTCCTGCCCATAATCCCAGCACTTTGGGAAGCAAGCGGATCACCTGAGGTCAGGAGTTTAAGACCAGCCTTACCAACATGTAAAAACCCCATCTATACTAAAAATACAAAATTATCTGGGCGTGGTGGCACATGCCTATAATCCCAGCCACTCCGGGAGGCTGAGGCCAGATAATTGCTTGAATCCAGGAGGCGGAGGTGGCGGTGAGCTGAGATTGAGCCACTGCACTCCAGCCTGGGTAACAAGAGCAAAACTCTGTCTCAAAATAAATAAATAAAATACGACTCAGCCATCAAAAGGAGCAAGGAAGGCTGTGACCCAGGCCACAGCGCGCATGCACCTTGAGGACGTCACACTCAGTGAGAAAACGCCAGACACAAAAGGTCACGTGGTGCGTGATTCCATTTTTATGAAATTTCCAGGACAGGCCAAGCCACAGAGGCAGGACGGGGATTTCAGGGTTCCAGGGGCTGCAGGAAGGGAAGCAGAAAATTAGGCGGTAGCTGTGACCGGGTGCAGGGTCTCTTTTCAAGGTGACAGAATGTTCTAAAATAGACTGCAGTGATGACATGGGGAGGAATGCCCGATCTGTGCGCTGTAATTGTGAACTGCCAGGACGTGATAAAGCTGTTATTTAAAACACGAAGCAGGTCGGGCGTGGTGGCTCACGCCTCTAATCCCTGCACCGTGGGAGGCCAAGGCACGCAAATCATGAGGTCAGAAAATTCACACCACCCTAACACGGTAAAACCCGTTCTCTACTAAAAACAAAAAAATTTTAAAAAAAATAGCCATGTGTGGTGGTGCAGGCCTGTAATCCCAGCTACTCAGGAAGCTGAGGGGTGGGAATCGCTTGAACTCAGAAGGCGGAGGGTGCAGTGAGCCAAGATCGCACCACTGCACTTCAGCCTGGGCGACAGACTGAGACCTTGTCTCAAAAAATAAAAAGAAAATTGGCTGGGCGTGGTGGCTCACACCTATAATCCGAGCACTTTGGGAGGCCGAGGTGGGTGGATCACGAGGTCAAGAAATCAACACCATCCTGGTCAACATGGTGAAACCCCGTCTCTACTCAAAATACAAAAAATTAGCTGGACATGGTGGCGCGCGCCTGTAATCCCAGCTACTCGGGAGGCTGAGGTAGGAGAATTGCCTGAACTCAGGAGGTGGAGGTTGCGGTGAGCCGAGATCGCGCCATTGCACTCCAGCCTGGGTAACAAGAGCGAAACTCCGTCTCAAATAAATAAATAAATAAATAAATAAATAAAGTTTATTAATTTGTTTAAAAAGGGGCTGTGCACAGTGGCTTACTCTGTAATCCTAGCATTTGGGGAGGAAGAGATGGGCAGATCACTTGAGGCCAGGAGTTCCAGACCAGCCGGGGCAACATCACCAAACCCTGTCTCTATTGAAAGTACAAAAATTAGCCGGGTGTGGTGGTGAGTGCCTCTAATCCCAACTACCGAGAGGCTGAGGCAGGAGAATCACTTGAACCCGGGAGGCGGAGGTTTCAGTGAGCTAGGATCGAAGCACTGCACTCCACGCTGGGTGACTTTAAAGACTCCATTTAAAAAAAAAAAAATGCCAAGTTTGGTGGCTCACACCTGTAATCCCAGCACTTTGGGAGGCCAAGGAGGGACAGATCACAAGGTCAGGAGTTCAAGACCAGCCTGGCCAAGATGGTGAAACCCTGTCTCTACTAAAAATACAAAAAAAAAACCACACACACACACACAAACAATTAGCCTGGTGTGGTGGCAGGCACCTGTAATCCCAGCTACTTGGGAGGCTGAGAAAGGAGAACCGCTTGAACCTGGCAGGTGGAGATTGCAGTGAGCTGAGATCACTCCACTGCACTCCAGCCTGGGTGACAGAGTGAGACTCTGTTTCAAAAAAGGTGAGAGGGGCCGGGCGCGGTGGCTCACGCCTGTAATCCCAGCACTTTGGGAGGCTGAGGCGGGTGGATCACGAGGTCAAGAAATCCAGACCATCCTGGTCAATATGGTGAAACCCCATCTCTACTAAAAATACAAAAAATTAGCTGGGCATGGTGGCGCGTGCCTGTAATCCCAGCTACTTGGGAGGCTGAGGCAGGAGAATTGCCTGAACCCAGGAGGCGGAGGTCGCGGTGAGCCGAGATCGTGCCATTGCACTCCAGCCTGGGTAACAAGAGCGAAACTCCATCTCAAAAAAAGAAAAAAAGTGAGAGGAGACAAGTCAAGTGCCCCCAGTATCACTGGGGTAGGAAGGGCAGCATAAAACAAGCCACACGACGCTCAGAGGAACGAACAAGGCACTCATCTGCATCCAGGACCAGCCTGTCTGTGGCTGGGCACAACCCTCTTGCCAAAGCTGACATTTGGGGTGGGGTCGCTCTCTGGGGTGGGGCTGCCCTGGGCCCTGCCGGGTGCTTGGCCTCTACCCCCTCCACGTGAGGAGCACCCAAATCATGAATGTCACCAGACATCTCCCAGGGTCCCCTTTGAGGGTAGAATCACCCGCAGCTACATGCCCTCATGTGCATCTGAAGGCCATGTGCGCGGAGGGGCAGCTGCTCACCCTGTGTTCATAGCAGCATATATTTGCCATAAACAGCCTAAGCAACCTGAGCCCCGGCCAGCAGAAGGGGCTACAGACCGCACTCACAGCTCAGCTGCACGGGGCAGCTAGGGGCAGCCAAGCAGAGGGGCTTCGGCACACACGGAGGGAAAGCGGCCCACCGCAGGAACAGGAAATACAGTCCCAGCCCCACTCAGACAGAGGACAGGTCGGGCGCACAGCCCTGGGCCAGGGGTGGCCTGGAAAGCAGGCGGCCAGCAGGGTGGTGGGGGCTGGGTGGGCCACAAACCAAGTGACCTGGACAGCAGGAGGCAGCAGGAGGAGCAGACGGAGGCAGGAGGGGGCCAGGCGGTCAGACTCCATCATGCCTCAGACAGAGGCCAAGTGGAGGAGGAGAGGGACCAAGGAGGGGAGGCCGGGGTGGCAGAGCTGAGCAGGGAGGCAGGGCCGATGAGAACTGGCAGCAGGTGGGCACAGGGGCGAGGGCTGTGGACTGGGCAGCCCCTGACCTGCAGGAGCAGCTGGGGGAGCTAGGCCTGCACCACACCCTATCCCCTCTTGTCTGTTGCCAGGGACGGCATCCATGCCACCTCACTGGGCCTGACCACCCACCCCCTCCATGACTTCAGCCCTTCGGGCACTGGAATGGTGAGGCAGAAGCACCCTGCTTAGGTAGGATACACAGGACAGACAGGAAGGGTCTCCCAGTACAATTGTGTGAGCAGGGGGCCGGGCGCAGTGACTCACACCTGTAATCCTGGCACTTTGGGAAGCCAAGGAGCACGAGGTCAGGGGTTCAAGACCAGCCTGGCCAAGACGGTGAAACCCTGTCTCTACTAAAAATGCAAAAATTAGCCAGGTGCCTGTAATTCCAGCTACTCGGGAGGCTGAGGCATGAGAATGGCTTGAACCCTGGAGGTGGAGGTTGCAGAGAGCTGAGATCGCACCATCGCACGCTCCAGCCTGGGTGACAGGGCGAGACTCTGTCTCAAAAAAAAAAGGAAACTTACTTTAAGACTAAAAGCTTGCCGCACCCCCGAGCTGCCCACTTCCTACCCTACCCCATCGTGCCATTCGGGGGCTCTCTTTCAGGGTTCAGAACGCTGCCTGGCGGCACAGCAGGGCAGAAACTCATTCCCACTGGGTTTGGGGAGTTTGTTCTCCACTTGGTTTAGGGACAGTAACTTCGGGGATAGAAACCTGGCTTTTAGGGGCTCGGCAAGGACCATGTAAGCCTTGAACCAAGAGGGACCTACAGCAGGAAGGGAGTGTGCCTGCGGGGGCCTGACGGGACCTGGGGGGAAGGAAGTGAGCAACTGCTCTGCCTTCCTGGGGGGCAGCCACAGCGCCCGCTCGGCGCATCTCAGAGCCTCTGCGGCAACCCCAGGTGTGGCCGCGACAGACAGACAGCGGGAGAGTCGGGAGGAAGGAAAAACCGACGCGGGAGGATCCCAGACACTGCGGAGACGCAACCCACAGGCGGGGGGCAGCGACGGCACGGACAGCACCTTGAGGGCATCCCAGCACACAGGACATGGGACAGATGGAGGACTAGTGACAGCGGAACTCTGCCCTGCGACCTGGCCGGGCCGCCGCTGAGGACAGACCCCAGAGGAGCACTTCGGGGGTCAGTGAGGTAAACAGGATTGCCACAAAGACACCACCATCACTGTCTCCGCCACTTTCCCTTGTGGTCTCAGGAGGGCACGGGGCACCTTTGGAGGCTGCGTCACCAGGCACGGCTCCGCCATGTTGGCAGCTAAAAAAGGGAGCACGTGTGTCTTCCTGGGCTCTGAATTTCTCAGCTTTCAATGTGCTTTAGTTTTTTTGTTTTTTTTTTTTTTGAGAGTCTCGCTCTGTCACCCAGGCTGGAGTTCAGTGGTACAATCTTGGCTCACTGCAGCCTCAACCTTCCAGGCTCGAGTGATCCTCCTACCTTGGCCTCCCAAGTAGCTGGAACTACAGGCATGCGCCACCACACCCGGCTAATTTTTTGGCTTTTTTTGTAGAGACGGGGTTCTTGCTCTATGGCCCAGGCTGATCTTGAACTCCCAACCTCAAGCGATCCTCTTACCTCGGCCTCCCAAAGTGCTGGGATTACAGGCATGAGCCACAGTTTCTAAGACTGTAATATCCGACAGAATCCACACAGACACAGGCTCCTGGATCATTCTGGAAGATGTAAAGGGGTCCTGAGAGCCGTCTGAGTCCAAGAACCCCTGACCTGGAAAGACTCCAACACAGCGCTCTGGGGGCCTGTTTCAGCACATTCCAGATGGAGGGAGAGATGGGAGGAAGGAAAACCTAGTGTCTCTCAAAATCCAGACACACCAACTGAAGCTGGAATGAACGTACAATTGAATTGACCAACTGCGTCAACGGGGACAATTCGGCCTACACCTGTCTCGTTTTGGTGTTGTTTTTGTTTTGAGATGGGAGTCTCACTCTGTGGCCCAGGCTGGAGTGCAGTGGCATCATCTCAGCTCGCTGCAACCTCCGCCTCCCAGGTTCAAGCGATTCTCCTGCCTCAGCCTCCTGAGTAGCTGGGACTACAGACGCGCACCACCAGGTCTGGCTATTTTTGTAATTTTTAGAGATGGGGGGGCGGGTTTCACCACGTTGGCAGGCTGTTCTCGAACTCCTGACTGTAGGTGATCCGCATGCCTCAGCCTCCCACAGTACCAGGATTACAAGCATGAGCCACCGCCCCCTGCTGTACCAGCTTTTATAAATCAAGTTTTATTGGAACAAAGCCACACCCACCCATTTACAGACTGTCTACAGCTGCTTTGGGGCCAGGACAGCAGCAGTGAGTAATCCTGAGATCCCGCCCTCTACCGGGGAGCCTTCCTGGGGGAGGGATGCCACAGTGAGGGGACTCTGGTGGCAGGGACCCTCCCTCCTGCAGCCAGAGGGGCAGGTCTCTGCGAGGGGGCCATGCAGCGGGGACACCCGAGGCATCACTGTGACAAGTGACCCTTCCAAGGCCGTTCCTGAGCCACCATTTCGACTAAGGCATCAGACTGATCTCAGTACTGCCTTTGAGGAATGGAAGTGTCTGGGGATACTTGTTGTCATGCCTGGTAAGGAAAGGGTGCTCCTGGCATGAAGTGGGTGGAGGCCGGGGCGCTGCTGAGCACCCTGCCAAGCCCGGGACGGGGCCCCGGCCAGGGGATGATCTGGCCCTGAATACCCACAGTGCGAGCGGGAGAGACGCTGTGCTGAGTGATTTATTTCACTTTGACCGTGAGCCTGGCACGGGGCTCCCTCCACCCTTCATATCCATAACCAAACTGAATGCGCACTGCGCTGCACCGTGGTGGCCGTCGGCCCTGTCCGATGAGACGGCGTGGGAGCTGGCGAGTCTCTGGTCAGGGAGGCCGAAAAGATGCACAGTGCAGGATGTTGTACCTGAGCAGGTTAAAGGCACCGCAGAGGGCAGCTATTGTTATTCTGATGTGCAGACAAATGAAAAAAAAGATTGGCCGGGCGCGGTGGCTCACGCCTGTAATCCCAGCACTCCGGGAGGCCGAGGCGGGCAGATCACGAGGTTAAGAGATCGAGACCATCCTGACCAACATGGTGAAACCCCGTCTCTACTAAAATACAAAAACTAGCTGGGTGTGGTGGCGCATGCCTGTAGTCCCAGCTACTCGGGAGGCTGAGGCAGGAGAATTGCTTGAACCCGGGAAGCAGAGGTTGCAGTGAGCCGAGATTTCGCTACTGCACTCCAGCCTGGCGCCTGGCGACAAAGCAAGACTCTGTCTCAAAAAAAAAAGAATGGGAGGTGCCGCAGATGCCTCTCCTGTTGCCTAGGCAGGGGCCAAGGGGCCAGCTGCCCCCATCAGCTCCCTGCCTTTCCACCAATCACGAAACATCACCACCACCCTATTCAGCCCAAGTGAGACCACCACAATAGACAATAGCCCACATGTTCGGGGCAAACCCAACTCTCTTCTGCTCCGAGGTCTCCATCCACCTCACTGCAGACCTTGGGCCACTAGGCCAGGTTTCTTTAAGCAGCAAAAAAAGAATTATGAACACTCTAGAACATTCTTTTTTGAGACCGAGTTTCTCTCTTTCGCCCAGGCTGGAGTGCAATGGTGCGATCTCAGCTCATTGCAACCTCCACCCCCCTCCAGGTTCAAGCAATTCTCCTGTCTCAGCCTCCCTAGTCGCTGGAATTACAGGCACGTAATCTACCGTGCCTAATTTTTGTATTTTTAGTACAGACAGGGTTTCACCATGTTAGCCAGGCTGGTCCCGAACTCTTGACCTCAAGTGATCCACCTGCCTCGGCCTCCCAAAGTGCTAGAATTACAGGCATGAGCCACTGCCCCCGGCCCACTCTAGAACATTCTGTGAAGACAATAGCCCATTAGTACCCACTGGGAACCGCGTTGTTTTCTATCACATTAGCCCGGGCGCCTGCAGACTTCAGGCACTGGGAGGGGCTGCTGTGTGCCTCCGTCCCCATTCCCGCTGCTGTCCGGACCTCCCTGCAGCCAGGTCCCTTTCCCAGCTGTGAAAGTGTGGAAACTGCATCACCTCTCCGAGGCCAGGAAGACAGAAGCAACGACACGGTCTCTTCAAAGCTACAAAGTGGGGAACAGCCACAGGGGAAGGGGACTAAGAGGCGGTCATGAAAGTTACATAGGAACATGGAATCTTTTCATAACTACCGGAGCTGACCTGGGAGACACATTTCATGCTGAGAGCCCAGCCTCAGAAACCAAAGTCCCAGGTTCAAATCCCGGTTCCCTGTTCAGTCCCACTGAGTTCCAGCAGAGCTAGGGCCAGGTGTCATCACTGCCGACATCCTGACAAAAGCAGGGTACACGTGGCTGAGCGCAGTGGTTCACACCTGTAATCCCAGCAACTTGTGGGGCAGAGGTAGGTGGATCACCTGAGGTCAGGAGTTTGAGACCAGCCTGGCCAAAGTGCGGAAACTCCTTCTCTACTAAAAACACAAAATAATTAGCCGGGCGTGGTGGGCGCCTGGAATCCCAGCTACTCAGGAAGCTGAGGCAGGAGAATCGCTTGAACCTGGGAGGTGAAGGTTGCAGTGAGCTGAGGTCAAACCATTGCACTCCAGCCTGGGCAAGAACGAAACTCTGCCTCAAGAGCATGAGATCACCCTAGGCAACGTAAGACCCCAATCTCGCTGGGTGCGGTGGCTCACGCCTGTAATCCCAGCACTTTGGGAGGCCGAGGCAGGAGGATCCCAAGGTTAAGAGATTGAGCCCGCCGGGTGCGGTGGTTCACGCCTATAATCCCAGCGCTTTGGGAGGCTGAGGCAGGTGGATCACGAGGTCAAGCGATGGAGACCATCCGGGTCAACAAGGTGAAACCTCCGTCTCTACTAAAAATAGAAAAATTAGCTAGGCAGGGTGGCGTGCGCCTGTAGTCCCAGCTACTCAGGAGGCTGAGGCAGGAGAACTGTTTGAACCAGGGAGGTGGAGGTTGCAGTGAGCTGAGATCGCTCCACTGCGCTCCAGCTCCAGCCTGGTGCCTGGCGACAGAGCAAGACTCTGTCTCAAAAAAAAAAAAAAAAGACCCCATCTCCACAAAAGATACAAAGATTAGCCAAGGCAAGGTAGTACATGCCTATAGTCCTAGCTACTCGGGAGGCTGAGGCTGGAGGACTGCTTGAGCCCAGGAGGTTGAGCCTGTAGTGAGCTGGGACTGTGCCACAGCACCAGGCAGAGTGAGATCCTGTCTCAAAAAGAAAAAAAAAAAAATCAATGAGAATAGAACCAAAAACAAGTACTGAACTCTAGTTACTGATGGCGTGGCTGCAGTAGGAGGGTAAGGCGGAGTGGTGTCTGCAATTTACTTTGAAATGCATCCAAACAGGATGGACCGATGGACAGAAAGAGAGGGCTTCATGAGAAAACTCATAGGTCAGAATGCCGATGGTAAAATCTACATGGCAGTTGTGTTTATGTGTTTTCCCTTTCCTGCATGGTTAAAATGCAAGAATTAACATGCTAGCTCCGTGGCTGGCACAGAGTGGGTACTCAGCATCATCCCCTCTCCTGGATTTGGGAGGTGAGAGTCCAACCCGCCATTGAGCTAAGCCATGAACTTAGCCGGTCCCAACTGAAATGAAGCCTCCTGTGCTGACCCAATAGACTGAGCAGCAAATCACAATCAGTTTGGAAGGCACAAAGGAAGCACGCATGGCAGGAGGAGGGAGGAAGAGAGCGCCAGGCAGAGCTCCTCGGTGGAGCCCGGCCCTGCCTCTCCCCGGCGCGTGTGGCGCGCACACACGCGGCTGTACCGTCAGCTCCCCAAGTTCTCTCGACCGGGGCAGGGCAGGTTAACTCAGATTCTTAAGACTCAAGTCATCATGTCTCTTACGGGAAGAGGGCTAAGGAAGGTCTCATATGGCTCGCAAGCCAAAGAAATTAATCATCAGGTCTCATCTGGAGTGAGCAGGCAGGAACCTCCCAGCCCCCAAAAAACCTGGCCCGGGGCGGTGTTTATTTTCCAACCTAGACACCAGATGGCAGCAGTACCCGGTTCAAAATCCAACAACACAGTGGGGTACACGCAGCCCCAACTGACGACTTTTAATCCAGTTCCAGTCGTCTACACCCGTCCCCACCGTCCAACCAACTCCAGCTGACGGCACCCACACCTTCGATCACACCCTCTCATCCTGCCGGGAAACCACATTCACAGGAGGTGCCCACAGTCCCTCAACAAAGACACCAGTCAAAGTAGAACCCCCCCCCCCAGGTGTCAATGGAGGAAGCATCCCAAACGTGGCAGCTATGAAAGCGAAGGTGGCCATTTTAAACGCAACGAGGGGCTTGGGAAAGAACAGAGGGAGAGACAGGCGGGCCGGCGGACCCCTCGGGGACCACACGCCCCAGGTCACCAGGAGCGGCAGCACAGCAGGCCCAGAGTGGCGGAAATTCCTGATTAGCAAGCGCCATCCCCAGACTCTGAATAAGCTAATCCAAATTTCTAGAAAAAACACTCTGGGGGTCTGACGCTTAACCGGCACAGGCTGTGAGCCATCAGTCGTGGATGTTAAAAAAGAAAACCTGGTCCCTTCCGTCCTAGCTAAGGGATGGGTCCTGGGCCCTTTCTCGAAAATTCCTCAGCCTTCCATCGGCCACCTCCAAAACTTCTTTCTCTAGCCATTATTTTGAAGGAGAGCTTTAAAAAAAAAAAGAAGAAAGTTTAAAAGCCCTGGTCTACAGTTTCGAAGGCCAGCCGCCAGCCCAGCGTGTCAATCTGCGAGTCCTGCCTTTGTTCCTTCCTCTCGCAGGCATTTGAGGTTTCTGTGGACTTCTTCCGGGAGAGGTGAAGTGGGACCGGACGAGGTTGGGGGGGAAGGTGGGGGGGAGAAAGTATCGGTGGTGGCTGCAGAGGCGCGGGGTCTGGACCAGGCATAGAACAAAGGTGGTGGCGGCGGGTGTACCTGTTTGCCTCTGTAGAACAGCCTCTGCAAGCCTGGCTCCACGTGGAACAGCTCCTGGATCTTCCGCCGCAGCTCCTCCACCTTGGTCAGCCTGGACAGCGAGTCCACCGTGTGGGTTTGCCTCCCGTCCATGGTCCGAACCTGGATCCACATGGTGTCGGCGCTGAGGGGAGGGACAGCAAAAACCCCAGATCAGTTTTACCAGCACCTGCAAGCCATGCCATGCTCTAAGGAGTTGGGGTGGCTTTTGTCCTGTCTGTGGACACCAGGAAACTCCCAGGATGCCCTCCCAGTTTCCACATACAGCCAGAGCCCGGCCAGGGCCAGACACAGTAAATAAAGGACTTAATGCATTAAGGACTAGCCAAGTGTTGAAGATTGAGGACGGAGGAGAATGAAAAGACGGAATCGAAAGGAAAGCAAAGGGATCTCAGACCATCCAACCCCGACCCGTCCCTCCTTCCCAGAGGAAAACACCCACGACCAGAGGAGGAAGGAGGCCTGGGCCAAGTGGCCCAGTTGGTTCGTTTACTCATTCATTCATTCATTCATTCCTCGGATTCCTATTGACGGAAGAGGGAATCCCAAAAGTCCAGCGCGGGCTGGAACTTCAGAAGTCCCGGGGGAACTTGAGCAAGTACGACTGAGAGAGAAGGGTCCCACCCGAGACCCGCAGGCCCCGGGACCCCTCGGGTGCCCGCGCCCCCCCCTTACCGCCCCCCCGCGCGCGTGCGCGACCGGGCCCGCCCCGCGGTGGCCATGGCAACCGGCCGCCCCGTCCCGTCCCCCCCAAGCTCGCCCCGCAACTCACCTCGGCCCCCAACCCCACGTGGCTTGCCTGCTCCCGGACCCCAAACCCCGGCGTCCCTCCCGCACTCCCACCGGCCCGCGCGGGTCGCGCTATCGAGCCCACGCCCACCCCCGCGCGCCGGGACGACCGAGGGGCCCAGGTCGTCAAGTCCCACCCCCCTTCACTTGAGCCGCCTCTTATTGGCTGCGCCGCACCCGGCCGCCCCGCCCCGCTCGCTCCCTATTGGCCCAGACGCGCCCGGGGAACTCAGGGCGCGCGAAATCGGGCTCGGGCGCGACAATTGAATCGCGGGGCACCCCGCGCGCAGGCGCGGAGCCTGACATCCTCCCCGGCCGCTCGCCGGGACCTCCCCAACCCGGGGCGCTCGACCCCCCGCCCCGCTCCGCGGGTCCCGGCTGGAGCCGGGTGTGTGCCGGGCAGCCACCCCCGAGCGTTAGGCGGAAGGGAAGGCCCTGGATCCCGGGACAGTGTGCGGGGCCCGCGTGCGCCCGCTCTGGTAGCGCGGGAAAGTTTTGCAAAGTCCCCGTGTCCCGTGTGCCCGGCCCCGGCTGGTACCCCGACCCGGCCCGCCCGCTCACCTCTCCGGTCACCGCGAACCCCTCGTCTGCCTGCGCGCCTGGCCCGGCTGGGGAGGGCGATGGAGCCGCGTGCGTGGCCCGGACCCCGCGCGGACGTGCGTGCGACTCGAAGTGCCCGCTCGGCCAACGCTGCCCGCCGCGCTGCCAGCTGCTCTGATTTTTTTCCCGCGAAAACTCGGCATTTGGGAGTTGCGGGGCCGCAGGAGGCCGTGCCGGGGGCGGGCGCCTGCCTCCTGATTGGCCGGCGCGGTGGCGGGAAGCGAGAAAGAGGGTGGGGGGCGCCCCCGCCTCTGTCCACGGCGCCTCCGCCCAGCGGGCCGCGGCTCCGCCCAGCCCTGCGCGCTCTGCTGGGCGCGCCCAGCGGGCAAAGGGGCTGCGTGGCAGGGCCTGGTCACCCCCCGCACGTGGGCCCCCTAGGGGCCTTGGGGACCCCCAGGGTACAGACCTCTTAAGTCCAAGTCCGTTCGCAGCCCCCCACTCAGGCACGCATTGACCAGGAGGTCTAAGAAGGCCAGAATCAATGTAGAAATACTGCAAGGGAATGTGGGGGGCCCCTAGGAGACCACCTGCACCCTGCTGGCTGGCCTGATCGCCCCAAGCCCCACTGCCTGGCATCAGGTCCTGCCAACGCTCCCCACCCTACCCACCCGCAGGGCTTGTTTGCTGTCTTTTCCCGCCTCGTTTTCCCGCCTTCTCCGAGCAGTCCAGGCGGGCAGGGCTGCCCTGCCCCCTCCGCCCTGTCTATTCCACTCTGACCAGTCCTGGCGGGCACACTAGTCACCCGTGGCTAGACACCTACAAAGCAGCGGGACAGGTTGCTCAGAGCTGCGGGGCCCAGCAGTGTACATGGCAGACCCAGTTGGTGGTCTCAGGGAGGGAAAATTCCTATCTGGGGGAGACAGGCAAGAAATGAATAAATAAAGCAGATAATTTCAGACTATTCCTTATAGGAGAGAGGGACCAGCGGCCACGTGGAGGTGGGGCGGGGAGAGAGGATACTCTCTCATTGGGGCCACTGTGGTGGGCCTCTCAGAAGAGATGACATTTGAGCTGGGATGGGAGATGAGACTCCAAGGACAGATGGGTCTAGGAGGAAAGGTCAAACCCAGAGGCCGGAAAAGGCTTAGAGGTGTCCGGGGAGCAGGAAGGGGCTGCTGTGGTTGGGGCCGACTCAGCAAAGGGGAGGGGGAGCTGAGGTCAGAGGGGTGATATATAATACCTTGAAGGCCACCAGGGAGGACTTTGGTCTTTAGCTGGAGATCTGTGAGCAGAAAAACGTTGAGTTCCCACTTAGCTTTTTATAACAGTTTCTTCGGCATTCTATTAAGCCTCCTCTATCTGATCAGCGGGACTTCAGCTGTGTCCCCACATAGGAGACAGAATCATGGCCCCCAAAGATAGGCGCCTGTAGACCCCCACATCCTCAGCCCCAGGATCTGTGCCCAACACAGCTAAAAGGACTTTGCAATTTCGAAGGTGTGATTACGTTAATGATTTCGAGTTGGGGAGCGTCTCCTGGAAGATCCAGGTGGCCCCAATGTTCTTAAGATGTCCTAATAAGAGAAAGAGGGATATAAAAAGGTCAAAGTCAAAGGTGATGGGAAAGTGGAAGCAGGCTTCGAAATGACCAGGTCAAGAGGCAAGAAAGCTGGGCAGCCTCAGGTGGCTAGAAAAAGCAAGAAACAGACTCCCAGAGCCCACCCTGCCCCTAAACTTTATTTCAGACTTCTCACCTCCCAAACTGTAAGATAAGAAATGTGTGGGCTGGGCATGATGGCTCACGCCTGGAATGCCAGCACTTTGGGAGGCCAAGGCAGGCGGATCGCTAGAGATCAGGAGTTCCAGACCAGCCTGATCAACATGGTGAAACCCCTTCTCTACTAAAAATAAAAAAATTAGCTGGGCATGGTGGTGGGTGCCTATCATCCCAACTACTCGAAAGATTGAGGCAGGAGAATCACTTGAATCCCGGAAGCCGAGGTTGCAATGAGCTGAGATGGAACCACTGTAATCCAGCCTGGGCGACAGAGTGAGACTGTCTACAAAAAAATAAATAAATATGTGGTTTCCAGCCACTGAGCTTGAGGTCCTTTGTCAGAGCAGCCTTGGGAAACTCCTGCCTTCTAATCCACGATGTCCAGATGTGCTCTGTTCATTGTCTGCAACCTCAGTACACGATCAAGGCCACCACACGCAAGCCAGACCCTCGGCCATTGGCCAGGTAGAAGCCACACCACAGGTGTGAGCAGGCCCACCTGAGGACGTGGGACACCTGAGCCCCTCCAAAATGAAGGCGCGGGCTACAGAAACCCAGCCTGTTTTTATCGGAGCATGTTATCTGCTTGCAGCCCTGTCGCAAAAACTCAACATGGCTGAAACAGGAAATACGTTTTTCTTGTTCTTTTTGAGATGGAGTCTTGCTTTGGTTCCCCGGGCTGAAGTGCAATGGCGCAATCTTGGCTCACGGCAAACCCTACCTCCCGGGTTTAAGCGAAATTCTCCTGCCTCAGCCTCCTGAGTAACTGACTGCAGGCCCCCGCCACCACGGCCAGCTAATTTTTTTGGTGTTTTTAGCAGAGACAGAGTTTCACCATATTGGCCAGGCTGGTCTCGAACTCCTGACCTTTGATCCACTCACATCAGCCTCCCAAAGTGCTGGGATTACAGGCCTGAGCCATCTCACCCGGCCTTCTTTTTCTTTTTTGAGACAAAGCATTACTTTGGTGCCCAGACAGGAGTGCGATGGCATGATCTTGACTCACTGCAACCTCTGCTTCCTGGGTTCAAGCAATTTCCCTGCCTCCACTGGAACTACAGGCCTGCATCACCACGCCCGGATAATTTTTATATTTTTAGTAGAGATGGCGTTTCACCATGTTGTTCAGGCTGGTCTCGAATTCCTGACCTCAGGTGATCCACCCACCTCGGCCTCCCAAGGCGCGGGAATCCCAGGCGTGAGCCACTGTGCCCAGCCAGGAATACTTTTTGTTTGTTTGTTTTTTGCTGTTTTGACGGAGTCTTGCTCTGTCACCAGGCTGGAGTGCAGTGTCATGATCTCAGCTCACTGCAACCTCGGCCTCCCAGGTTCAAGCAATTCTCCTGCCTCAGCCTCCTGAGTAGGTGGCATTACAGGCGCAAGCCACTACACCCAATTAATTTTTGTATTTTTAGTAGAGACGGAGTTTCACCATGTTGGCCAGGATGGTCTCGATCTCCTGACCTCGTGATCTGCCTGCCTCAGCCTTCCAAAGTGCTGGGATTACAGACGTGAGCCACCATGCCCAGCCTGTTTTTCCTTTTCTTTTTCTTTTTTTTTCCAAGATGGATTTTCACTCTTGTTGCCCAGGCTGGATTGCAATGGTGCAACCTCTGCTCACTGCAACCTCTGTCTCCCAGGTTCAAGCAGTTCTCCTGCCTCAGCCTCCCAAGTAGCTGGAATTACAGGTGTCCCCCACCACACCCAGTTAATTTTTGTATTTTTAGTAGAGATGGAGTTTCTCCATGTCGGTCAGGCTGGTCTCGAACTCCTTACCTCAGGTGATCTACCAGCCTCGGCCTCCAAAGGGCTGGGATTACAGGCGTGAGCCACCACGCCTGGCCAGGGAATAGGTTTTCATGTACACATGGTGAGGGGCACAGCCCAGGCACCTTAGCTAGAGGAAGTTAAGTATCACAGAGGATGTATCTAGCTCTCCTGCAGGAATGATATTGAGGGCTCCAGTTCCCTAACTACCTTGAGAAAGTCAAAATTTCTCAGATTTGCTCAGGTTAATAATTGCCCAGCTAGGTGCAGCGGCTCACATCTGTAATCCCAGCACTTTGGGAGGCCAAGGAAGCCTGATCTCTTGCGCCCGGGGAATTCAAGACCAGCCTGAGCAACATAGTGAGACTCTGTCTCTAAAAAAAATAAAAATAGGCCAGGCGCGGTGGCTCACGCCTGTAATCCCAGCACTTTGGGAGGCTGAGGCAGGTGGATCATGAGGTCAAGAGATCGAGACCATCCTGGTAAACATGGTGAAACCCCATCTCTACTAAAAAATACAAAAAGTTAGCTGGGCATGGTGGCACGTGCCTGTAATCCCAGCTACCCAGGAGGCTGAGGCAGGAGAATTGCCTGAACCCAGGAGGCGGAGGTTGCGGTGAGCCGAGATCGCACCATTGCACTCCAGCCTGGGTAACAAGAGCGAAACTCCGTCTCAAAAATAAATAAATAAATAAATTAATTAATTAATTAATTAAAAATAAATGAACCGGGCATGGCGGTGTGCGCCTATAGTCCCAGCTACTCAGGATGCTGATGCAGGAGGATCTCCTGAGCCTGGAAGATGAAGGATGTAGTGAGCCATGATTGCGCCACTGCACTCCAGCCTGTCTCAAAAAACAGTAATAATTGTTCAAGTGAATCATTTAAAAACATGAGTCGCCGGGCGCGGTGGCTCAAGCCTGTAATCCCAGCACTTTGGGAGGCCGAGGCGGGTGGATCACGAGGTCATGAGATCGAGACCAACCTGGTCAAAATCGTGAAACCCCGTCTCTACTAAAGATACAGAAAATTAGCTGGGCATGGTGGCGCGTGCCTGTAATCCCAGCTACTTGGGAGGCTGAGGCAGGAGAATTGCCT
>CM052668.1:3680854-3701045 GCA_028533165.1 Leontopithecus rosalia | reverse complement strand
CAAACATGAGTAACAAACTATTCCAGGCATCTCTGAAAAAAAGCTCACAAACTACTTAGAGCAGGGGTGTCCAGTCTTTTCATTCCTCTGGGCCACACAGGAAGAATCATCTTGGGCCACACATAAAATACACTAACACTAGCCGGGCACAGTGCCTCACACTTGCAATAGCAGCACTTTGGGAGGTCAAGGTCGGCGGATCACAAGGTCAGGAGATCAAGACCATCCTGGCTAACACAGTGAAAATCCATCTCGCCGGGCGCGGTGGCTCACGCCTGTAATCCCAGCACTTTGGGAGGCCGAGGCGGATGGATCACGAGGTCAAGAGATTGAGACCATCCTCGTCAACATGGTGAAACCCCGTCTCTACTAAAAATACAAAAAATTAGCCAGGCGTGGTGGCGCATGCCTGTAATCCCAGCTACTCAGGAGGCTGAGGCAGGAGAATCTCTTGAACTCTGGAGGTGGAGGTTGCAGTGAGCCAAGATCATGCCACTGCACTCCAGCCTGGGCGACAGAGCGAGACTCTGTCTTAAAAATATAACAAAACAAAACAAAACAAAAATTAGCCAGGCGTAGTGGCACGCACCTGTAGTCCCAGCTACTCAGGAGGCTGAGGGAGAGAATCGCTTGAATCTGGGAGGTGGAAGTTGCAGTGAGCTGAGCTTGGGCAACAAAAGTGAAACTCTGTCTTGAAAAAAAAAAGAAAGAAAAATTGCACAAAAATTTTGTAATGTTTTAAGAAAGTTGATGACTTTGTGTTGAGCCACATCCATTCTGGGCCACATGTGGCCGGTGGGTCGAGGGTTGGACAAGCTCGAGTTAGGGAAACAAGATGTCAATACCACAAATGCCATCACGTAAAATAAAGCAAGGTACCGCCAAGATAAGGAACGAGGCCTTCCAGGTTAGAGAATGGGTACTTCCTAGCACCTCCTGTGATTCAATGTCCCTCCCTCTCAGGCACCAGCCCACAATGCAAATCAGGTGCCAGGAATAACTGCTAGAGCCCAAAGGGCCTCAGTTTCCCTTTTGCAAAATGATACATTCTCAGAGGTCATTAAGTCATTCAACAAACTTTCATTAATCCCACCCTACCTCTGGCGCCTGAGCCAGATCTCACCTGGGTCATGCAGACTTCGGTGAGCACAGTGTTCACTTAGACAATGTCTCACCCTGGAGGGACTTCCCATACAATGGGAGAGATGCAGGCATAAAGAGAAATGTCTGGGAGGCCGAGGTGGGCGGATCACCTGAGGTCAGAAGTTCAAGACCAGCCTGGCCAACATGGTGAAATCCCATTTCTACTAAAATACAAAATATTAGCCAGGTGTGGTGGTGCATGCCTGTAATCCCAGCTACTTGGGAGGCTGAGGCAGGAGAATCGCTGGAAACCGGGAGGCGGAGGTTGCAGTGAGCTGAGGTGGCGCCACTGTACTGCAGCCTGGGTGATAAGGCAAGACTCCATCTCCAAAAAAAAAAAAAGAGAGAGAGAGAAATGTCAATCATACAGGGAGTTGCTGCTTCCTGATGGCGTCAATGTCCAAATTATGCACAGGATGCCCTGAAGTAACTTCAGGACACACCACATTTCAGGTCCTGGCCATATCTGCATGTTTTTTCCAATAAGACCAATATAAATGAAGAGTCTAAGATGAAAATGAGTGTGTATGCACCTGGGCAGGTGGCTCACGAGTGTAATCCCAGCACTTTGGGAGGCCGAGGCAGGCGGATCACTTGAGGCCAGGAGTTCGAGACCAGCCTGGCCAACATGGTAAAACCCCGTCTCTACTAAAACTACAAAAATTAGCCGGGCATAGTGGCATGTGCCTGTAATCCCAGCTACTTAGGAAATTGAGGCAGGAGAGTTGTTTGAACCCGGGAGCCAGGGGTAGTGGTGGTAAATGCCTGTAATCCCAGCTACTCAGGAGGCTGAGGTAGCAGAATTACTTAAACCTGGGAGGTGGAGGTTGCAGCGAGCCAAGATGACGCCACTACCCTCTAGCCTAGGCAACAGAATGAGACTTTGTCTCCAAAAAAAAAAAAGGCCAGGCGGCAAGGTGGCTCACACCTGTAATCCCAGCATTTGGGAGGCCGAGGCAGGCAGATCACTAGGTCAAGAGATCTAAACCATCCCGGACAACATGGCGAAACCCCGTCTCTACAGAAAATACAAAAAGTAGCCGGGCGTGGTGGTGGGCACCTGTAATCCCAGCTGCTTGGGAGGCTGAGGCAGGAGAATCGCTTGCACCTGGGAGGTAGAGGTTGCAGTGACCTAAGATTTGGCCACTGCACTCCAGCCTGAGTGACAGGGTGAGACCATCTCAAAAAATAAAATAAAATAAATACAAACACAAAAAAATTAGCCATGGGTGGCAGTGAGACTCCATCTCAAAAAAAAAAGAACCAGTGGGGACTACAAATTTCCCAAGCAACCATCCACCCTAACCAACAGCCTTGCCTCCCCTCCTGACCACTGGGATCCCCTGCTTCCCGGAACTCTGAGCTGAGTGATGTCATAGATGGATTACCTTTCTAGGGCCAAGGAACTGGGAATTTCAGGGACATGGGGGAGGCAGAGGGATGTTTCTCCACAGCCCCAACCCCTCATGTCTGTGGTGAAGTCAATTGAATTGGTGCTCCCCCAGGATGCAATCTACCTGGCCGGCTCCAGCATAAAAGGGCAGGTGATTTTAACCCTGAACAGCACCCTGGTGGACCCCACAGTGAAGGTGGAGCTCGTGGGAAGGGGTTACGTCGAGTGGACTGAAGAAGCTGGCGCATCCCGAGATTATAGCAGGGATGTCATTTGCAACAACAAGGCAGACTACGTGCATAAGACAAAGGCATTCCCAGTGGAGGGTAAGGACGAAGCCACCAGCCACCCCTAGCCATGACAGGAACCTGGATCTGGAAAATAAACACATCCAGGAGTCAATCAACAAACCTCCAGGGCTACCAGAAATAGGCAGTGGCCTGATTTCTCCCTAGGAGGGAAGCCATGTAGAACAATGACCAGCAGATACACAAAACATGAAAATAACAAGACACAAGGAGCTGATCAGAACCTAGATATTCAAAATGAGGGTTCCACGTAGTCACCTTGGAAAATGCTTAGTCCTATGACTGCCTTTGAGAGGCCCCTAAGAAGTCTTAATATTTTACAGATAAGTTTCACTCTGACAGCAAAACCCCAGGAGACAAAGTAAGGAGTCCTTCATTCATGGGGTAAGACAGTGGAGGTAGGCCAGGTGTGGTGGCTCATGCCTGTAATTCCAGCACTTTGGGAGGCCAAGGCAGGAGGATCACTTGAGGTCGGGAGTTTAAGACCAGCCTGGCCAATATAGGAAAACCCCATCTCTGCCAAAAAACACCAAAAAACCAGCTAGGCATGCTGGTGCATGCCTGTAATCCCAGCTACTCGGGAGGCTGAGGCAAGAGAATCACTTGAACTCGGGAGCTGGAGGTTGCAATGAACCAAGATCTTGCCACTGCTTGCCAGCCTCGGTGACAGAGCGAAATTCCATCTCAAAAAATCGAGAGATGGGCCGGGTGCGGTGGCTCAAGCCTGTAATCCCAGCACTTTGGGAGGCCGAGGCGGGTGGATCACGAGGTCAAGAGATCGAGACCATCCTGGTCAGCATGGTGAAACCCCGTCTCTACTAAGAATACAAAAAACTAGCTGGGCATGGTGGCGCGTGCCTGTAATCCCAGCTACTCAGGATGCTGAGGCAGGAGAATTGCCTAAATCCAGGAGGCGGAGGTTGCGGTGAGCCGAGATCGCGCCATTGCACTCCAGCCTGGGTAACAAGAGCGAAACTCCGTCTCAAAAAAAAAAAAAAAATCGAGAGATGGTAAAGGTAGAAGAGTGAAGGAGACCTTCCAGGGGCCGTCCTCAGTTCCAGCAACTCAGATCTGAGGTCTGATGCCAGAACAAATGCCAGGGAGTCTGATGAGTTGTGGAGTGTATTATATGTCCTTTTCAAAATGTGTTTGTGGGGATATTCCCAGGTTGTTTTTTTGTTTTTGTTTTTGTTTTATTTTTTTTGAGACAGAGTCTCTCTCTGTCACCCAGGCTGGAATGCAACGGCGCCATCTCAGCTCACTGCAACCTCCGCCTCCCCAGTTCAAACGATTCTCCAGCCTCAGCCTGCCAAGCAGCTGGGATTACAGGCATGCGCCACCACGCCCAGCTAATTTTGTATTTTTAGTAGAGACAGGGTTTCTCCATGTTGGTCAGGCTGGTCTCGAACTCTCGACTTCAGGTGATCCACCCGCCTCGGCCTCCCAGAGTGCTGGGATTACAGGTGTGAGCCATGGTACCCGGCCTATTTTTTTTTTTCTATTTTTAGTAGTGATGGGGTTTTACCATCTCGCCCAGGCTGGTCTGGAATTCCTGACCTCATGATCTGCCTGCTTCGGCCTCCCAGAGTGCTGGGATTACAGGTATGAGCCACTGCACCTGGCCAACGCATCTATAAAATGGGAATAGGAAGAGGTCTTACTTCATAGATTGTGTTAAGGACTTAATGATTTAATGGCACATAAATGGTTTAGAATAAGGCCAGGTATACAGTAGGTGCTGA
Organism: Leontopithecus rosalia; assembly: GCA_028533165.1. Classification (NCBI taxonomy): domain Eukaryota; kingdom Metazoa; phylum Chordata; class Mammalia; order Primates; family Cebidae; genus Leontopithecus; species Leontopithecus rosalia. The sequence continues at coordinate 3,696,459 of CM052668.1, read as the reverse complement.
GAAATTGCTAGTTCTGGCCGGGCACAGTGGCTCATGCCTGTAATCCCAGCACTTTGGGAGGCCAAGGTGGGCGGATCACCTGAGGCCACGTATACACACACACATATACGTGTGTGTGTCTGTGTATACGTGAGTGTATACATCGAGATCATCGAGAGCAGCCTGGCCAACATGACAAAACCCTGTCTCTACCAAAAATAGAAAAATTAGCCAGGTGTGGTGGCGCACACCTGTAATCCCAGTTATTCGGGAGGCTGAGGCAGGAGAATTGTTTGAACCTGGGAGACAGAGGTTGCAATGAGCTGAGATCACACCACTACACTCCGGATAGCAGAGCAAGATCCTGTCTCAAAAATAAATAAATAAATATTAAAATAGAGCCCCCAAGTAAAGATGTAAAGATTCTAGAACCTTCTGATGGCATCGGTGTGTTTTGCTTTCAGATAACTGGTTAAGTGCAGGCAGCCACACCTTTGATTTCCATTTCAACTTACCTCCCAGGCTTCCTTCTACCTTCACCAGCAAATTTGGCCACGTCTTCTACTTTGTACAAGCTTCCTGCATGGGCCGGGAACACATTTTGGCCAAGAAGAAGATGTACTTAATGGTTCAAGGGTCTTCTGCCTTCCACAAAGAAACCACATTCCAGGTACTGATTGCGGAGAGGCGGGGGTGGGAACATTCTCCAAGCTCCAAGGAGGAAGAGGGAAGGTGGAAGGGCAGGGGACAGAAAAGGTCCCATAGGAGAAGGGAAGGGTGTTGGCAGCTTCCCAGGCCCCGTGATTTCACAAAAGGTGAGTCAGAAACCTCAGGGCGGCCAGATGTCCAGGCTGTAGTGAGCCATGTTTGCAGCACTGCACTCCAGCCTGGGCGACAGAGCAAGACTCCATCTCTACAGCAAAATAAAATTGTGTGTATGTGTCTGTGTGTGTGTGTATATGTATATGTGTGTATATATATGTATACGTGTGTATAAGTATACGTGTGTGTATGTGTATATATGTATACATGTGTGTATGTGTCTGTATATATATGTATATGTGTGTATATATGTATACATGTATATATGTATACGTGTGTGTATAGGTATACATGTGTGTATGTGCTGTGTATATATATGTATATGTGTGTGTATATATATGTATATGTGTGTATATATATGTATACGTGTGTATATGTATATATGTATGTGTCTGTATATATGTATACGTGTGTATATGTATACGTGTGTGTCTGTGTCTGTGTATATATGTATACGTGTGTGTATATATGTATACGTGTGTGTATATATGTATACGTGTGTGTATATGTATACGTGTGTGTATGTGTCTATATATATGTATACGTGTTTGTATATATACGTGTGTGAATATATATGTATATGTGTGTATATATGTATACATGTGTGTATGTGTATATATGTATACGTGTGTATATATGTATACATGTGTGTATAGTGTATATATGTATATGTGTGTGTATATATGTATACGTGTGTGAATATATATGTATGTGTGTATATATGTATACATGTGTGTATGTGTATATATGTATATGTGTGTATATATGTATACGTGTGTGAATATATATGTATATGTGTGTATATATGTATACATATGTGTATGTATGTATATGTGTATATATGTATACATGTGTGTATATATACATGTGTGTATATATGCATACATGTGTGTATATATGTATGTGTGTATATGTATACGTGTGTATATATACATGTATACGTGTGTGTATGTGTCTGTGTGTATATATATATATGTATACGTGTGTGTGTATATCTATCTATCTATCTATCTATATTTTTTTGAGGCAGAGTCTTGCTCTGTTGCCAGGCTAGAGTACAGTGGCACAATCTTAGCTCATTTCAACCTCCACCTCCTAGGTTCCAGTGACTCTCCTGCCTCAGCCTCTTGAGTAGCTGGGCTACAGTCTCGAACCACCATGCCTGGCTAATTTTTTGTATTTTAGTAGAGACAGGGTTTCATCATGTTGGCCAGGATTGTCTTGAGCTCCTGAACTCATGATCCACCTGCCTCAGCTTCCCAAAGTGCTGGAATTACAGGTGTAAGCCACCATACCAGCCTTTTTTTTTTTTTGAGACAGAGTCACACTGTCACCCAGGCTGAAGTGCAGTGGGACAATCTCAGCTCACTGCAACCTCCACCTCCCAGGTTCAAGTGATTCTCATGTCTCAACCTCCTGAGTAGCTGGGATTACAGACGTAACCCACCACACCCAGCTAATTATTGTGTTTTTAGTAGAGATGGGGTTTCACCACGTTGGCCAGGCTAGTCTCAAACTCCCAACCTCTGGTGATCCGCCCACCTCGGCCTCCCAAAATGTTGGGATTACAAGCATTAGCCACCGATCCCGGCCAATATTCTTTTAAAAAAAGAAACAAAGCCAGGTGTAGTGGCTTACGCCTATAATCCCAGCACTTTGGGAGGCTGAGGTGGGTGGATCACGAGGTCAGAAGATCGAGACCATCCTAGCTAACACGGCGGAACGCCATCTCTCCTAAAAATACAAAAACTTAAGGCCGGGCGCGGTGGCTCAAGCCTGTAATCCCAGCACTTTGGGAGGCCGAGGCGGGTGGATCACGAGGTCAACAGATCGAGACCATCCTGGTCAACATGGTGAAACCCCGTCTCTACTAAAGATACAAAAAATTAGCTGGGCAAGGTGGCGCGTGCCTGTAATCCCAGCTACTCGGGAGGCTGAGGCAGAATTGCCTGAACCCAGGAGGCGGAGGTTGCGGTGAGCCGAGATCGGGCCATTGCACTCCAGCCTGGGTAACAAGAGCGAAACTCCGTCTCAAAAAAAAAAAACAAAAACAAAAACAAAAAACTTAGCCAGGTGTGGTGGCACGCATCTGTAGTCCCAGCTACTTGGGAGGCTGAGGCTGGAGAATTGCTTGAACCCAGGAGGCGGAGCCTGCAGTGAGCCGAGATAGGGTGACTGCACTCCAGCCTGGGCAACAGAGTGAGACTCCATCTCAAACAAAATGAAAGAAAAAGAAAGAAAAGAAAAGAGAGAGACAGAAAGAGAGGGAGAGAAAAAGAGAGAGAAAGAAAAAGAGAAAGAAAGAAAAGAAAGAGAGAGAGAGAAAAAGAAAAAGAAAGAAAGAAAAGGAAAGGAAAGGAAAAGAAAAGAAAAGAGAGAGAGGCCGGGCGCGGTGGCTCACGCCTGTAATCCCAGCACTTTGGGAGGCCAAGGTGGGTGGATCATGAGGTCAAGAGATCAAGACCATCCTGGTCAACATGGTGAAACCCCGTCTCTACTAAAAATACAAAAAATTAGCTTGGCATGGTGGCGCGCGCCTGTAATGCCAGCTACTCAGGAGGCTGAGGCAGGAGAATTGCCTGAACCCAGGAGACGGAGGTTGCGGTGAGCCGAGATCGTGCCATTGCACTCCAGCCCGGGTAACAAGAGCAAAACTCCGTCTCAAAAAAAAAAAAAAAAAGTCTGCCTGCTTTGGCTTCCGAAAGTGCTGGGATTACAGATGTGAGCCACCACCCCTGGCCGGTATCTCTATTTAAAAAAAATAAAAATTTAAGGTCAGGCACAGTGGTTCACGCCTGTCATCCCAGCACTATGGGAGGCCGAGGCGGGCCGATCATGAGGTCAGGAGATCAAGACCAGCCTGGGCAACATGTTGAAATCCCGTCCCTACTAAAAATACACAAATTAGCTGGGCGTGGTGGTGCGTGCCTGTAATCCTAGCTACTCGGGAGGCTGAGGCAGGAGAATCGCTTGAACCTGGGAGGCGGAGGTTGCAGTGACCCAATATCACACCACCGCACTCCAGCCTGGGCAACAAGAGTGAAACTGTCTAAGCCAGGTGCAGTGGCTCATGCTTATAATCCCGGCACTTTGAGAGGCCAAGGTGGGTGGATCACAAGGTCGGGAGTTCAAAGACCAGCCTGTCCAATATGGTGAAACCCTGTTTCTACAAAAACAAGCTGAGTGTGATGGTCCCAGCTACTTGGGAAGCCAAAGCAGAAGAGTTGCTTAGACCCAGGAGGTTGCGGTGAGCCGACTTTGCGCCACTGCACTCCACCCTGGTGACAGAGCAAGACTCCATCTCAAAAAAAAATTTTTTTTTAATAGCTCAGTTGGAAATAAAAGAACATTGGTAGCTCTTGGTACCTCCTTCAGGACCAAGACAGAACTACCAGCTTTGTCTTGAGTTAGGGCAGTGGGTCTTTCACACCTGTAGGGTCCTAACGCATGTTTCGAATTTTCGAATGAGACTGCAGGGATTTAGAATGAAACTGACTGCAATTAGCCTTCAGGAGAGGAGCGGGAGCTGCAGGGGCTCCTGGGAAGGCTGAAGAGAAGCCAGAGGCAGGAACTCCTGCTACAGTATTTTACTTTTCTTTTTTTTTTTTCTTTTTAAAGACGGGATTTCACCATGTTGGTCAGGCTGGTCTTGAACTCCCGACCTCAGGTGATACGCCCGCCTTGGCCTCCAAAGTGCTTGGATTACAGGCGTGAGCCACCACACCGGCCCAGTGTTTTTCTTTCTTTTCTCTCCTTCTTCTTCCTCTTCTTCTCCTCCTCCTTCTTTCTCCTTCTCCTTCTCCTCCTTCTCCTTCTCCTCCTTCTCCTTCTCCTTCTCCTTCTCCTTCTCCTTCTCCTCCTCCTCCTCCTCCTCCTCCTCCTCCTTCTCCTCCTCCTCCTCCTCCTCTTCCTCCTCCTCCTCCTCATTACTATTATTATTATTATTATTTGGGACATGGTGTCACTATATTGTCCAGGCTGTTCTCAAACTCCTGGGCTGAAGCGATCCTCCCTCCTTGGCCTCCTCAAAGTGCTGGGATTACAGGCGTGAGCCTCCATGCCTGGCCAGCAATGTTTTTCAAACCACAGGTCACAACCCAGGAGTGGGTTGCAAAAATCCATTTGGTGGAATATAAGCATTTTCTTTTTCTTTTCTTTTCTTGAGACAGTCTCACCCTGTTGCCCAGGCTGGAGTGCAGGGCTGTATCTCGGCTCACTGCAACCTTGGTCTCCCAGGTTCAACTGATTCTTCTGCCTCAGCCTCCCGAGATAGCTGAGATTACAGGCACATGCCACCACGCCCAGCTAATTTTTATAATTTTAGTAGAGATGGGGCTTCACCACATTGGCCAGACTGGTCTCGAACTCCTGACTCTGGTGATCCATCTGCCTTGGCCTCCCAAAGTACTGGGATTACAGGTGTGAGCTACTGTACCCAGCCGCATTTTTATAAAACAAAGACTAGGCAAAAGGTTGGGTGTGGTGGCGGAAGCCTGTTATCCCAGCACTTTGGGAGGCTAAGACGGGTGGATCACGAGGTCAAGAGATCGAGACCATCCTGGTCAACATGGTGAAACCCCGTCTCTACTAAAAATACAAAAAATTAGCTGGGCATGGTGATGGGTGCCTGTAATCCCAGCTACTCAGGAGGCTGAGGCAGGAGAATTGCCCGAACCCAGGAGGTGGAGGTTGCAGTGAGCCGAGGTCGCGCCATTGCACTCCAACCTGGGTAACAAGAGTGAAACTCTGTCTCAAAAAAAAAAAAAAAAAAAGACTAGGCAAGAATAGAAATAGGGAATATCAGAAAAAATCCATTGAGCAGGTTGCAACTATTATTTATTTATTTAGAGACAGAATCATGCTATTTCGCCAGGCACCAGGCTGGAGTGCAATGGTGTGATCTCAGCTCACTGCAACCTCCACTTCCTGGCTTCAAGCAATTCTCCTGCCTCAGCCTCCCGAGTACCTGGGACTGCAGGTGCGCACCACCGTGCCCAGCTAATTTTTGCATTTCAGTAGAGACGGGGTTTCACTATGTTGGCCAGGATGGTCTCGATCTCTTGACCTCGTGATCTGCCTTCCTCAGCCTCCCAAAGTGCTGGGATTACAGGCGTGAGCCACCACGCCCGGCCTCAACTATTATTTTTTTTATAAGATAAAAGAACAGAAGGCCAGGTGCAGTGGCTCACGCCTGTAATCCCAGCACTTTGGGAGGCTGAGGAAGGTGGATCACCTGAGGTCAGGGGTTTAAGACCAGCCTGGACAACATGGTGAAACCCCATGTCTACTAAAAATACAAAAATTAGCTCGGTGTGGTGGCACACGCCTGTATTTCCAGCTACTTGGAAGGCTGAGGCAGGAGAATTGCTTGAACCCAGGAGGCGGAGGTTGCAGTGAGCTGAGATCACAGCACTGCACTCCAGCCTAGGCGACACAGCAAGACTGTGTCTCAAAAAAAAAAAAAGGACACTAGGTGATGGGAGAGAGGACTCTGGGTTTTGGCTGCAAAATCCCCAGGGCTCCAGATTCCGTCTAGTGCCTCTTCCTTGGAGATTCCCCAAAGCCCCAGAGGCTTTGCAGAGCTCCCAGGTTGGATCAGACAGACGAGTGGATTTTGTGGCCCTGATCCCTCATGGTCATCTGTTCCCACACACCCTCCTCTTCTAGAACCCCCTGGTTGTGGAGGCTGAGAAGAAAGTCTCCTACGACTGTTGCCGCCGGGGCATCGTCTGCTTGCAAATCTGGATGGAGAAGAACACCTTTACGCCGGGAGAGAAGGTCGTCTTCACGACAGAGATCAACAACCAGACCAGCAAATGCATCAAGACGGTCATCTTTGCCCTGTACGTCCATGTGCAGCACGAGGGCTTCACGCCCAGCGCGGAGCGGTGGTCTCGGCTGGACAGCAGCGAGCTTCTGCGGCAGGAGGCCGGCACCCCTATGTCCCGCTTCAACACCACCAAGATCGTCAGCACCTTCAAGCTGCCGCCGTTGCTGCCCGTGAGCGGCAGCACGCAGGACGGTGACATCATGCACACTCATTATGAGCTGGCTGTCACCGTGCACCTGCCCTGGTCCCTGGCCAGCCTCAAGGCCAAGGTTCCCATCATCATCACCAGTGCCTCGGTGGACTCTGACAGCAGCCAGCCGCCAGAGGACGAAGTGTCACCTGTGAGCCCAGATCACCAGAATTAAGCACCCAAACTTTTAAATATTAAAAAAAAAAAAGCTTTATCAGTCTCCACCAGGAGGAAGCCCTCTGTCTTGCACAGGTGACTCTCAGCTGAGTCGTGGCATGGGCAACATGTGGTCGGCTGACTCCCCAAACTCTAGCAGTTTAGACGTCCATGTCTTCCGTCCCCAGAACTACCACTGAATGCCCAGAATGGACAAAAGAAACTGGGAAGGCCTCCCCGGACCCAACCCCAGCACAGCCCTCCTTTTCCACCCTAAGTCTGCCCCAGCCTACTGGGGTCTCATAGTGCCAAGATCAGGGGTCCCACATGGAGGGATTCTCCTCTCTGCTAATGTCTGGTTGTACTGGCTGTCACGACACAGGGGGTCAGGGGAGAAGCCAGTCCTACTGGAGTGGAGTGCATGGATGCCGGGGACGCTGCTCAGCACCCCGCAGTGCTCAGAATGCCCCCCACTATCAGGAATTGTTTAGCCTGAATGTCAACAGTACCAAGGGGGCTGGGCATGGTGGCTCATTCCTGTAATCCCAGCACTTTAGGAGGCTATGGCAGGAGGATCACTTGAGACCAGGAATTTGAGACCAGCCTGGGCAACATTGTGAGACCCCATCTCTAAAAAAAAAAAAAAAACAAAAAAACAATGGACCAGGTGCAGTGGCTCACGCCTGTAATCCCAGCACGTTGGGAGGCTGAGGTGGGTGGATCACCTGAGGTCAGGAGTTGTAGACCAGTCTGGCCAATATGGTGACACACCGTCTCTACTAAAAATACAAAAAAAAAAAATTAGCTGGGCATGGTGGCACACGCCTGTAATCCCAGTTACTCGGGAGACTGAGACAGGAAAATTGCTTGAACCTGGGACATGGAGGTTGCAGTGAGCCGAGATTGCACCACTGCACTCCAGCCTGGGCAACAAGACTGAAATTCTGTCTCCAAAATATATATATATATGTTTAAGCGGACATAGTGGCACACACCTGTAATCCCAGCTATTCAGGAGGCTGAGGCGGGAGGATCAATTGAACCCAGGAAATTGAGGCTGCAGTGAGCCATGATCGTACCTCTGCACTCCAGCCTGGGTGACGACAGAGCAAGATCCTGTCTCAAAAACAAAACAGAACGAAATACCGCCCACGATATGACAGTACAAAGGGGGAGCAGCTCTGTGCTGGTGTAATTCACAGAGGTTGCTGTGGAGCCCCGGGTCTGCTCTGTGGGGCTCACACCCGAATCAGATCCTGCGGACCTCTGCCGACAGCAGCTCAGGCTTCCTCCCCCATACTTAGGATCAATGCCAGAGTCTTCCTGCTGATGAGCCTGCGCCATCTGCCCATGTGCGATCCATCCGTAAGCCGCTTGGGCTCTGTCCTCATGCTGCCCAGCATCTCCCACTTCTCCCTGTCCCCTGCGTCTGTCCTGGTCTCATCCACCATTTTTTTGTTTTGTTTTTGAAACAGAGTCTCCCTCTGTCGCTTGGGCTGGAGTGCGGTGGTTTCATCTTGGCTCATTGCAACCTCCGCCTCCTGGGTTCAAGTGATTCTCCTGCCGAGTAGCTGGGACTACAAGGGAGCGCCACCACGCCCGGCTAATTTTTGTATTTTTAGTAGAGATGGGGTTTCACCATGTTGGCCAGGATGGTCTCGATCTCTTGAGTTTGTGTTCATCACGCCTCACCCTCCCAAAGTGCTGAGATTATAGGCATAAGCCACAGCAACCGGCCTATTCACTTTTTTGAAACAAAGTTTCACTCATGTTGCCCAGGCGGCATGATCTCAGCTTGCCGCAACCTGATCCTCCTGGGTTCAAGATACTCTCCTGCCTTAGCCTTGTGAGTAGTAGCTGGGATCATAGGTGTCACCACCACGCCTGGCTAGTTTTTATTTTTGTGTTTTTAGTAGAGATGGGTTTCACCATGTAGGCCAGGCTGGCCTCAAACTCCTAACCTCAAGTGATCTGCCTGCCTCAGCCTCCCAAAATGCCAGGATTACAGGCGTGAGCCATAGCACCCTGTCACCCAGGCTGGAGTTCAGTGGTGTGATCTTGGCTGATTGCAACCTCCACCACCCGGGTTTAAGTGATTCTTCTGCCTCAGCCTTCTGAGTAGCTGGGATTACAGGTACGTACCACTACATCTGGCTGATTTTTGCAGTTTTTAGTACAGATACGGTTTCACCATGTTGGCCAGGCTGGTCTCAAACTTCTGACCTCAAGTGATCCACCGGCCTCAGCCTCCCGAAGTGCTGAGATTACGGTGTGAGCCACCACACCTGGCCACAAATGTAATTTTAAATTTCCTAGGCCAGGCGTGGTGACTCATGCCTGTAATCCCAGCACTTTGGGAGGTCGAGGCGGGTGGATCACGAGGTCAAGAGATCGAGACCATCCAGGTCAACATGGTGAAACCTCGTCTCTACTAAAGATACAAAAAATTAGCTGGGCATGGTGGTGCGTACCTATAATCCCAGCTACTCAGGAGGCTGAGGCAGGAGAATTGCCTGAACCCAGGAGGCGGAGGTTGCAGTGAGCCAAGATCGCGCCATTGCACTCCAGCCTGGGTAACAAGAGCGAAACTCCATCTCAAAAAAAAAAAGGAAAAAGAAAAAAAAAATCAATCAATCAATCAATCAATATCCTAGTAGTCAAGTTACAACCAGCAAAAATGGAATAGGCAAAATTGATTTTTACATTTTTAAAATGTATGTATGTATGTATGTATGTATGTATGTATTTTGAGATGGAGTCTCGCACTGTTCCCCAGGCTGGAGAGCAGTGGTGTGATCTCAGTTCACTGCAACCTCCGCCTCCCGGGTTCAAGTGATTCTCCTGCCTCAGACTCCTGAGTAGCTGGGATTATAGGCGCACACCACCACACCCAGCTAATTTTTTTTTTTTTTGAGACGGAGTTTTGCTCTTGTTACCCAGTTTGGAGTGCAATGGCGCGATCTCGGCTCACCGCAACCTCCGCCTCCTGGGTTCAGGCAATTCTCCTGCCTCAGCTTCCTGAGTAGCTGGGACTACAGGCACGCGCCACCATGCCCAGCTAATTTTTTTGTATTTTTAGTAGAGATGGGGTTTCACCATGTTGACCAGGATGGTCTTGATCTCTTGATCTCGTGATCCACCCGCCTCGGCCTCCCAAAGTGCTGGGATTACAGGCTTGAGCCACTGCGCCCGGCCAATTTTTTGTATTTTTAATAGAGACAAGATTTCACTGTGTTGCTCAGGCTGGTCCTCAACTCCTGAGCTCAGGCAATCTGCCTGCCTTGGCCTCCGAAAGTGCTGGGATTACAGGCGTGAGCCACTGTGCCCAGCTTATTTATTTATTTTTGAAATGGAGCCTCACTCTGTTGACCAGGCCGGAGTGCAGTGGTGTGACCTCAGCCCACTGCAACCTCCACCTCCCATGTTCAAGTGATTCTCATGGCTCAGCCTCCCAAGTAGCTGGGATTACAGGCACCTGCCACCATACGTGGCTAATTGTTGTATTTTTAGTAGAGATGGGGTTTCACCATGTTGGCCAGGCTGGCCTCGAACTCCTGACCTCAGGTGATCCGCCCACCTCAGCCTCCCGGAGTGCTGGGATTACAGGCGTGAGCTGCCACGCATGACTCTACATTAGGGGTGGGTTCTTTGTCTGTGGCGGGGCCATCCTGGGCACTGAAGGGTGCTGAGCAGCATTCCTGGCCTCCACCCACTTCATATCAGGAGTAACCCCCAGTACTGACACATATCCCCAGAGGTCACTCCGTGTCCCCTGGCTGAGAGCTACACTGCACAGTATATACTTGGAGGCCTCTGTGCAGTTAATGTATCTCACAGTAAATGCTATGCATGAGAATCCCAGTACTGCTGTGTATTTATTAGTGGTAGTATTTTTTTAGACAAAGCCTGGCTCTGTAACCCCAGCTGGAGTACAGTGGCACTAGCATAGCTCACTGCAACCTCAAGCTCCTGGGCTCTAGCGGTCTGCCATCTCAGCCCCGCAAAGTGCTGGGATTATAAGCATGAGCCATCGCGCCCGGCCGATGCTGTTTCTTGTTGTTGTTTTGAGACAAAGTCTCGCTCTGTTGCCCAGACTGGAGTTCAGTGGTGCGATCTCGGCTCTGCCTCTGCCCTGGGTTCAAGCAATTCTCATGGCTTGGGCTCCAGCTAGCTGTGTTTACAGGAACCGACCACCACACTCATCTGATTTTTGTTTTTCCTTGTTTGTTTTCTTGAGATGGAGTCTTGCTCTGTCACCCAGGCTGGAGTGCAATGGCATGATCTCGGCTCACTGCAACCTCCACCTCCATCTCCTGGGTTCAAGCAATCCTCCTGCATCAGCCTCCCAAGTAGCTGAGATTACAGGCGCGTGCCACCACACCCAGCTAATTTTTGTATTTTTTGTAGACATGGGGTCTCGCCATGTTGGCCAGGCTGGTCTCGAACTCCTGACTTCATGATCCACCTGCCTTAGCCTCCCAAACTGCTGGGATTATAGGCTGAGCCACTGCAACCTGGCTTAATTTTTGTATTTTGAGTAAAGATGTGGTTTCACCATGTTGTCCACGATGGTCTCACACTCCTGACCTCAAGTGATCTGCCCGCCTCAGCCTCCTGAAGCCCTGGGATTACAGGTGTAAGCCAGCGAGCCTGGCCTCTGCTGTTTATTTGCTGAATGGCTTTGGGCCAGTCACTTCTGTTTCTGAAACTCAGTTTCCCCGGGTGTAAAAGGGGAATTCATTCAAGACGCTGGATTAAACCAGCTAATGCATATAGATGGCCTGAACCAAAGTCACCACTCACTCCGCAGCCACCACCATTACTCCAGCGGGACTCTTCTGGAAGATTCTGATCTGCTCTGCAGCCCCCCACAGAGGGGCCCTGCCTCCTCCTCGCTGGCTGCCTCCTGCCTCCAGGCCCTAGACTCAGTGGACCACACAGGCGGGCGTTGGGGGCGCTTCCTGTGCAGCAGCAGTACCCGCCACGCCAGGTGGGCCAACGGGAGAATGCAGCTGGGGCCGCCCCACTTCCTGCCCCGTGGAGGGGCCTCTCATTCTCCTTGGCCCCCACTCCCAAAATAACCCTCCCCCGCCCCGAGAACCAAAGTCACCCACACCAGCTGCGGCCTCCCACTTGGGGGACGTGGGACAGCCAGGGGACGAGCAGCTGCCACCACCACGGTGCCTGCCCCTCTGGGAATGTCCACCCCCTGCTGCCACCACCTCCGGCATTCCAATCCCCAAAGGTGGGGGGGACCCAGCCTCCCCCATCGTCCTCGGAAATATGAACTCGGAGGAAGCCAGGTCGGCGGGGAGGAGGAGGTCCTCGGCCACCTTAGGTGACTGGGGACCCTTCCTGACCTGAACCCTCAGGGCCTGAGGTGCCCCCAGTTTTCACCTCAAGTGACTGTGTTGGGGAAAAGGGGCTGGTTGCCAAGACAACAGCCCCCCACCTTCGCCCCGGGAACAAAGAGGCAGCCGGAAGAGCCAAGAACGGCCTGTTCTCTCCCCGCCAACGCGGCTGGCACATCCTGGCAGCTGGCACCGGGAGGGCTGTGCCCAGAGCCGCCGGGCCTGGCCACCCTGGACATGGCTCTCCAGGGAGGGGGCAGCTGGGAGGGTGGCTGCGGCCCCAAGGAATGGAATGGCAGGGCCGTGGGACCTGGTTCCCGGGCGGCTGCCCCAGGCCTCCGTCCTTCTCGGGTATGGACGAGGAAGCTGCCCGGCTGCCTGCAGGACTCGCGGGAGTTCCAGGACATCTTAAATGTCCAGCTTAGAGCCGGACGGGCCACCAGGGCCGGAGGGTGCAGGAGACAAAGGCCTGGAGAGGCCTGGCCCCAGGACCCCTCAGGCACTCCATGTATGTGCGTGCAAGTCAGTAGGACATTCCTGGCCTGGGAGAGGCCGACGGAGGGGACAGTGGGTCTCAGAGCGGCTCCCCTCCCCCACGCCCGCCATCGCCTTGCAGGGGGCAGCGGGCAGCTGGCGCCATGAGGTCCTGGGGGTGGGGACAGACCAGGGCCTGCATGTTAAAAGACCCCCGGCTTCCCGCTGCAAGCCTGAACTGCCAGAGACAAAATCCTCTGCCTTCTCACCGGAGGGCCACAGCTGGTCGTGTCCACCCGCCTGCTAGAGCCACAACGTGGCCGGGGTCGACGTGGACAAGGTCTAGCTGGGTTGCCGGGTTAATTACAAGACAGTCAGTTGAATGAATTATTGTTGTTATGATTATTATTATTTGAGGATTTTTTTGTTTTTTTTCTTGAGACAGCGTTTTGCTTTTGTTGCCCAGGCTGGAGTGCAATGGTGCGATCTCAGCTCACCGAAACCTCCACCTCCCGGGTTCAAGAGATTCTCTTGCCTCAGCCCCTGAGCAGCTAAGATTACAGGCACCCGCCACCACAACCAGCTAATTTTTATATTTTTAGTAGAGATGGGGGTTTCACCATGTTGGCCAGGCTGGTCTCGAACTCCTGACCTCAGGTGATCCACCCGCCTTGGCCTCCCAAAGGGCTGGGATTACAGGCGTGAGCCATCATGCCCAGCCATTATTATTATTATTATTATTATTATTATTTTTGAGACCGAGTTTCGCTCTTGTTACCCAGGCTGGAGTGCAATGGTGCGATCTCGGCTCACCGCAACCTCCACCTCCTGGGTTCAGACAATTCTCCTGCCTCAGCCTCCTGAGTAGCTGGGATTACAGGCACGCGCCACCATGCCCAGCTAATTTTTTGTATTTTTAGTGGAGACGGGGTTTCACCATGTTGACCAGGATGGTCTCGATCTCTTGACCTCGTGATCCACCCGCCTCGGCCTCCCAAAGTGCTGGGATTACAGGCTTGAGCCACCGCACCCGGCCTATTATTATTTTTTAAGACAGAGTCTCCCTCTCTCACCCAGGCTGGAGTGTGGTGGTGTCATCTTGGCTGACTGCAAGCTCCGCCTCCCAGGTTCAAGCGATTCTTCTGCCTTAGCCTCCCAAGTGGCCAGGATTACAAACGTAAACAACCACACCCAGCTAGTTTTTGTGTTTTTAGTAGGGATGGGGTTTCACCATGTTGGCCAGGCTGGTCTCCAACTCTTGACCTCAAGTGATCTGCCCACCTCAGCCTCCCAAAGTGCTGAGAGGACAGGCGTGAGCCGCTGTCCCCGGCCAAAATGAATTATTGATTTTGAGACAAGGTCTTGCTCTGTCACGCAGGCTGGAGTACAGTGGTGCCATCATAGTTCATGGCAACTTTGACCTCCTGGGTGAAAGCAATCTTCCTGCCTCAGTCTCCCAAAGCATGGAGATTCCAGGCATGAGCCACGAAACTCTGTTAAAAACAGACTTTTACCGTAAGTATGTCTGCAAATATTTGGAACATTACGGTAAAAATTAGTCACATGGCCTGGCGCGGTGGCCCACGCCTGTCATCCCAGCAGTTTGGGAGGCCGAGGTGGGAGGATTAATTGATTCCAGGAGTTTGAGACTAGCCTGGGCAACATCATGGTGGGACCCCCACCTGTATGAAAAATACAAGAATTAGCCACGTGTGGTGGCGTGCACCTGTACTACCAGCTACATGGGAGGCTGAGGCAGGAGGATCGCTTGAGTCAGGGATGTCGAGGCTGCAGGGAGCCCTGACCACGTACTCCAGCCTGAGCATCAGAGCAAGACCCTGTCTCAAAAGGGAAAAGTACTCACTGCGTAGCTGAGAGTTGCATCTAACCAGGGGTCCTGTATTTTTATTCGCTAACCCCGCAACCATAGGCCGGGGGTTCTGGAAGAGGCAACTGAGCTCACCCTCATCCACATCCCCCAATATGCTCCTCTGCTCAGTCCCTGCCTCAGCGTTGGCCCTGTACCCTGAAACCCCAACCCGAGGCCTGTGTCAGCCTCACCTGTCCGCTTTCTGGCTGCAGTATCGCTCTCTTCTCTGTCTGCACCCTCTGCAGACCCGGCATGGGCCCGTACCTCCCACTGGCCCCTCCAGGTCCCCCAGGCCCCTGCCAGTCCCTACATTTCACAGGCCTCTTCCCCAGAGACCTGATCAGGGCCCTCCCCTGCCCTGAATCCAACACTGCTGCCCACCGCACCCAAGATAAAGACCAGGCCCTGGCCCGGCATGCTGGCTCACGCCTGTAATCCTAGCACAGTGGGAGGCCGAGGTGGGCATATCACTTGAAGCCAGGAGTTTGAGACCAGCCTGGCCAACATGGTGAAACACCATGTCTACTAAAAATACAAAAATTAGCTGGGCATGGTGGTGGGTGCCTGTAATCCCAGCTACTCAGGAGGCTGAGGCAGGAGAACCTCTTGAAATGAGGAGGTGGAGGTTGCAGTGAGCCAAGATCACGACACTGCATGCCAGCTCAGGTGACGGAGTGAGACTCTGTCTCAAACAAACAAACTAACAAATAAACAAATAAAAAAAAGGCCAGAATGGGCCGGGCACGGTGGCTCAAGCCTGTAATCCCGGCACTTTGGGAGGCCGAGGCGGGTGGATCACGAGGTCAAGAGATCGAGACCATCCTGGTCAACATGGTGAAACCCCGTCTCTACTAAAGATACAAAAAATTAGCTGGGCACGGTGGCGCGTGCCTGTAATCCCAGCTACTCGGGAGGGTGAGGCAGGAGAATTGC
>CM052668.1:3643080-3680754 GCA_028533165.1 Leontopithecus rosalia | reverse complement strand
GCCAGGCGCGGTGGCTCATGCCTGTAATTCCAGCACTTTGGAAGGCAGAAGCGGGCAGATCACAAGGTTAGAAGCTTGAGACCAGCCTGGCCAATATGGTGAAACCCCCGTCTCTACTAAAAATACAAAAATTAGCCGGGCATGGTGGTGCCTGCCTGCAATCCCAGCTACTTGGGAGGCTGAGGCAGGAGAATCGCTTGAACCTGGGAGGCAGAGGTTGCAGTGAGCTGAGATTGCGCCACTGCACTCCAGCCTGAGCGACAGAGCGAGACTCCCTCTCAAAAAAAGAAAGAAAACAGATGGATGGAGGGAAGGAAGGGTCAGAAGAGAGAAAAGGAACACCTGGGCCAGGCAGAGACCCATCTGGGACCAGCAGGGACCCATCTGGGACCAGCAGTGCCACCTTGTGGCAGTATGCTTACCGCTGTTCCCCTACTCAGTGAGAAAGAGCTAGGAGTCCTAGAATCGGGAGGGGGTGGAGAGGGAAGGAAAGAAGAGAAAGAGGAGACAACGTGAAAAACGAAGACCAGGCCGGGCGCGGTGGCTCACGCCTGTAATCCCAGCACTTTGGGAGGCCGAGGCGGGTGGATCACGAGGTCATGAGATCGAGACCATCCTGGTCAACATGGTGAAACCCCATCTCTACTAAAGATACAAAAAAATTAGCCGGGCACGGTGGCATGTGCCTGTAATCCCAGCTACTCGGGAGGCTGAGGCAGGAGAATTGCCTGAACCCAGGAGGCGGAGGTTGCGGTGAGCCGAGATCGCGCCATTGCACTCCAGCCTGGGTAACAAGAGCGAAACTCCATCTCCAAAAAAAAAACAACGAAGACCTGCCGGGCACCGCCGCGGCTCACCCCTGTAATCTCAGCACTTTGGGAGGCTGAGGTGAGTGGATCATCTGAGAGGTCAGGAGTTCAAGACCAGCCTGGCCAACATGGCGAAACCCTGTCTCTACTAAAAATACAAAAATTAGCTGGGTGTGGTGGTGCGTGCCTGTAATACCCGCTACTTAGGAGGCTGAGGCAGGAGAATTGCTTGAACCCAAGAGGTGGAGGTTGCAGTGAGCTGAGATCGCGCCATTGCACTCCAGCCTGGGTGACAAAGTTAGACTCCCTGTCAAAAAAAAAAAAAAAAAACCACAAAAAACAAAACAAACAGAAGCCAAAGACCTTAAAGACAGATAACCCAAGGTTCAAACCCGGAAGCCTGGCAGTTTCTGGCTGTGTGACCTGGGATAAGTCACTCTGCCTCTCTGATCCTTAGTTTCCTGATCCAAAAAATGGGAATCGTGGTCGGGCACTTTGGGAGGCTGAGGCGGACGGATCACTTGAGGTCAGGAGTTTGACAGCAGTCTGGTCAACACGGAGAAACCTCATCTCCACTGAAAATATAAAAATTAGCCCAGCGTGGTGGCACAGGCCTGGAATCCCAGCTACTCAAGAGGCTGAGGGAGGAGAATGGCTTGAACCTGGGGGGCAGAGGCTGCAGTGAGCCGAAATCACACCACTGCTCTCCAGCCTGGGCAAGAGTGAGACTGTGTCTCAAATAAATAAATAAAAATGTTTAAAAAAGAAAATGGGAATCAGGCTACTGCGTAACATAATGAAATAGCCCAGAAAACAGCAGTGACTTCATTTTCATTTTTGAGATAGGGTCTTGCTCTGTTACCCAGGCTGGAGTGCAGTGGTGCCATCTTGGCTCATTAGAGGGGGCCTCTGCCCCCACCAGTCTCTATCCTTCTACCTCATCCTCTAGAGGAGCTGGGATTACAGGCATGCACCACCCTACCCGGCTAATTTTTGTATTTGTGGTTGAGACAGGGTTTCACTGTATTGGCCAGGCTGGTCTTGAACTCCTGAGCTCAAGCAGTTCCCTTGTCTTGGCTTCCTAAAGGGCTGGGGCTACAGGCTTGAGCCACCACGCCAGGTCAACAGTAGCTATTTCTTTTTCTTTTTTTAATGTTTGAGACGAAGTCTCTCTGTCGTCAGGCTGAAGTCCAGTGGTGCGATCTCAGCTCATTGCAACCTCTGCCCCCTGGGTTTAAGCAATTCTCGTGTCTCAGCCTCCCAAGTGGCTGGAACCACAGGCGCATGCCACCACACCTGGCTAATTTTTGTATTTTTAGTAGAGACAAGGATTCACCAACTTGCCCAGGCTGGTCTCGAACTCCCAGCCTCAAGTGATCCACCCACCTTGGCCTCCCAAATTGTAGTGTGGGGATTACAGGTGTGAGCCACTGCGCTTGCCTGAAGGTTTACATTCAAGTAACTTCATGCAGCCAGTGAGATTCCCAAGTGAATCTGAGACCCTGTTCCATGACATTTGTAACGGGCTTTCCCTTCTCATTCACTCATTCAACCTCATTTACTTATTTATTTTTATTTTTATTGTTTTTGAGACGGAGTTTTGCTCTTGTCGCCCAGGCTGGAGTGCAATGGTGCGATCTTGGCTCACTGCAACCTCCGCCTCCTGGGTTTGAGCGATTCTCCTGCCTCAGACTCCCGAGTAGCTGGGATTACAGGCATGTGCCACCGTGCCCAGCTAATTTTAGTATTTTCTAGTAGAGATGGGGTTTCACCTTGTTGGCCAGCATAGTCTTGATCTCTTGACCTCGTGATCGGCCGGCCTCAGACTCCCAAAGTGCTGGGATTACAGGTGTGAGCCACCGCGCCTAGCAACAGTAGCTATTTCTTCTTTCTTTTTTTTTTTTGAGACGGAGTTTCGCTCTTGCTACCCAGGCTGGAGTGCAATGGCGCGATCTCGGCTCACCGCAACCTCCGCCTCCTGGGTTCAGGCAATTCTCCTGCCTCAGCCTCCCGAGTAGCTGGGATTACAGGCACGCGCCACCACGCCCAGCTGATTTTTTTTTGTATTTTTAGTAGAGACGGGGTTTCACCCTATTGGCCAGGTTGGTGTTGAACTCCTGACCTCAAGTGATCCTCCCACCTCAGTCTCCCAGAGTGCTGGGATTACAGGCATGAACCACTGTGCCCAGCCTAAAAAATTATTTGTTGTTGATCTGAAATTCAAAGTTCAGCTGGAATTTTTTCTTCTTTTCTGGTTTTCTTCCCTCCCTCCCTCCGTCCCTCCCTCCTTCCTTCCTTCCTTCCTTCCTTCCTTCCTTTCTTGGAGACAGGGTCTGGCCTTGTTGTCTAGGCTGTAGGGCAGTGATGCAATCATAGCTCACTGCATCCTTGAACTCCAGGGCTCCAGCAATCCTCCCACGTCAGCCTCCCAGTTAACGGGCTGCAGGTGCATGCCACAGTGCCCGGCCTACGTGTAGTCTCTTCTGTTTTTGTTTGTGCTCAAACTGACAACCTTACCCCAAAACCCATGTCCCTTTCTGCCCCGCAGCCTAATCCTTAGGTCATTTCCCAGTCTTTTGGGGTTCCTTGAGGGCAGCATCTGCTGAGGAGTCCCCTCAGGACTGCTACAGGGTGAGAGGTAAGAAACAGCTACTGTTGGCCGGAGGCCGAGGCGGGCGGATCACGAGGTCAAGAGATCGAGACCATCCTGCGGTGAGCCGAGATCATGCTGCGGACCTCCAGCCTGGGCAACAGGGCAAGACCCTGTCTCAAAGAAAAAAAAAAAAGGATGTGATACAAAATCACAAGGACTCGTCCGGAGACCAGAGGTATTTTGTTACTCAAGGCCACTTAGAAATTGAGGGTTACCAGGCAACTCTCCCACTGACCTTGAATCTTGGATGAGTCACTTCCCTTCTCTGAGCCATCCCTCTCCTCCCTTCCCCCTCCCTCTCCCTCACTCTTCTCCAGCCACTGGGCCTCCCTGCTGTTCTAACAGGCAGAGTGCAGTCCTGCCCCGGGGCCTTTGCACAGACTGTGCCTACCACCTGGAACGCTGTTCCCCCTAACTCAACATGGTTCCCTCCCGACTTCTCTCTTCTATCCTTGGATGTCACTCAGAAAGGCCTCCTCTGACCACCGTATTAAAAACTGTGGCCCCACCAGCTGCGGTGGCTCACGCCCATAACCCTTGGGAGGTCAGGGTTGGTGGATCACATGAGGTCAGGAGTTCAAGACCAGTCTGGTCAACATGGTAAAACCCTGTCTCTACTAAAAGAAAAATACAAAAATTAGCGAAGTGTGGCGGTACACGCCTGTAGTCCCAGCCACTTGGGAGCTTAAAGCACGATAATTGCTTGAACATGGGAGGCAGAGGTTGCAGTGAACTGAGATCATGCCACTCTATGCCAGCCTGAGTGACAAGAGTGAGACTCTGTCTCAAACAAAAACGGAAACCCTGCAGCCCTCACATCCGTCCACCTTCGTCTCTTCCTTTGCCGTCCCACCACCTGACCCATTGTAAAGTTCACTCCTTATTTTGTTCTTGTCCGTCTCCCTCACTGGGTGGTGAGTGTCACAAGGGCTGGAATCCTTATCTGTTTAGCTCACTGCTGTCCCCAACACAGGACTCAATAAATATGGTTGACCAGGCGCAGTGGCTCACACCTGTTATCCCAGCACTTTGGGAGTCCAAGGCAGGCGATCACCTGAGGCTGGAAGTTCAAGACCAGCCTGTTCAACATGGAGAAACCCCATCTCTACTAAAAATACAAAAAAATTAGCCGGGCTTGGTGGTACGTGCCTGTAATCCCAGCGACTTGGGAGGCTGAGGCAAGAGAATCGCTTGAATCCAGGAGGCGGAGGTTGCAGTGAGCCAAGATCATGCCATTGCACTCCAGCCTGGATGACAAGAGCAAAACTCCATCTCAAAAACAGTACAAATAAAATAAATAAGTAAATGAGGTTGAATGAGTGAATTAATAGGGAAAAGCCCGTTACAAATGTCATGGAACCGGTCTCAGATTCACTTGGGAATCTTACTGGCTGCATGAAGTTATTTGAATTTAAACCTTCAGGCCAAGCGCAGTGGCTCACACTTGTAATCCCCACACCACAATTTGGGAGGCCAAGATGGGTGGATCACTTGAGGCCAGGAGTTCGAGACCAGCCTGGGCAAGATGGTGAATCCTTGTCTCTACTAAAAATACAAAAATTAGCCAGGTGTGGTGGCATGTGCCTGTGGTTCCAGCCACTTGGGAGGCTGAGACACGAGAATCTCTTGAACCCGGGGGCAGAGGGTGCAGTGAGATTGAGTCACTGCACTCCAGCCTGGGAGACAGAGCAAGACTCTGTCTGGAAAAAAAAAAAAATTAAACATTCAGTTTCTCACATGGTGCTTTTGGCTACAATGTTGGATGGCACAGAGTTCTAGAATACTCTCAACATTGCAGAAACTTCTATTGGACAGTGCTAGCATAGATCATATCCACACCCCCCCCCCAAAAATGCAGTCACAGACACTCAATTTTCCCCATGTTCTTTCTAAAGCTACTAGAAGCCTCATTCTATTCAAATTTCGCAGGGGTGGCAAACTGGTGGCCCTGGGCCGGGCACAGCCCCAGTTGGGTTTCATTTGGGCCAATTGTTCCCTAATGGGCAGACCTGTCTATAGCTTGAACTTCCTGCAGATCAGTGATTCCCCAGGTGGGTCTCCCACGGGGCCCCCCCTCTACCCTGCCCCTCTAAGCTGGGAATCCTTGCCACCCCCTCAGCAGAAATATTCACCTCCTCCCTGGCCCCTAGAGCTATCTGAGATTGAGATATTGGTTTACAGACTAAGTGGATAAATAATTTGGGAGGGGGAGGAGTGGGGTAAAATTCAAGTGGGGGCAGCTTCAGGAAGAGGTTGATCCAGCAGTCACAGAGCCTGGAGCCTGACCCCTGCACTGCCCCTGGCTGACCCTCTCTGGGACTCAGTTTCCTCCTCTGCAAAATAGGGATGATATAAAGACAATATAGTGCTGGGAGGATGAAGCGGTCTCATGCTGGGCAGGTCAGGCCAGAGGCTGGATGAGTTCACTGTGGTGGTTCAAGTCGCTCATATAGCTGGACTGTGCCGGGCATGGTGGCTCACACCTGTGATCCTGGCACTCAGAGGCCCAGGCAGGCAGATCAGTTGAGGTCAGGGGTTCAAGACCAGCCTGGGCCGGGTGTGGTGGCTCACACCTGTAATCCAGGCACTTTGGAGGCCAAGGAGGGTGGATCACCTGAGGTCAGGAGTTCAAGATCAGCCTGACCAACACGGCAAAACCCTGTCTTTTTAAAAACAAAACAAAAACAAAAAAGACCAGCCTGGCCAACATGATGAAACCCCATCTCTACTAAAAATACAAAAATTAGCTGGGTGTGGTAGCGTGTGTCTGTAATCTCAGCTACTCAGGAGGCTGAGTCAGGAGACTTGCTTGAACCCGGGAAGTGGCGGCTGCAGTGAGCTGAGATCGAGCCACTGTACTCCAGGCTGGGCGACAGGGAGACTGTGCTACAAACACACAAAAAATGTAGGCCAGACGCGGTGGCTGACGCCTGTAATCCTAGCACTTTCTGTGGCTGAGGCAGGCAGATCACCTGAGGTCAGGAGTTTGAAACCAGCCTGGCCAACAAGGTGAAACCTGTCTCTACTGAAAATACTAAAATTAGTCGGGTGAGGTGGCATGCACATGTAATCCCAGCTACTTGGGAGGCTGAGGCTGGAGAATCTCTGGAACCTGGGAGGTTCCCACTGAAGGCTGCAGTGAGCTGAGATGGCACCACTGCTCTCCAGCCTGGGTGACAGAGCAAGATTCCATCTCAAAAAAAAAAAAAAAAAGGCCGGGCAAGGTGGCTCAAGCCTGTAATCCCAGCACTTTGGGAGGCCGAGGCGGGCGGATCACGAGGTCAGGAGTTCAAGAGCAGCCTGACCAACATGGTGAAACCCCGTCTTTAAAAAAAATATATATATATCTATAGATATAGATATAGATACAGATAGATAGATAGATAGATAGATGGGTTGGAGCCCAGGGTGGAGGGCGTGGCCCTTGACGCGCTGGCGGAGGTCACCTCGCAACTCTCCCTGGGTTCTTGCAATCTCAGTGTGACCATAGGAGAAATGGGCGACCTGGGGAACCCCAGCACCCGTTTTGTGCCCCCTGATGGCACTCACCTCCCAGTGCCAACTTCATAGGGTCCTCAGCTGCAGAGGGGGCGTCCCTTGGCTGGGACAAGGGCAGGGCCCGGAGTCCTTCCCGGACTTCCTAAGTGACTCGGAGAGGGCGGGGCTGGCGGAGGCGGGGCAGGGAGCAGGGGGCGGGCCTGGCGCGGGCATTCCCTCCACCTGATTGGTCCTCTGACCCGTCACTCCCTGGCGCCCCCGCCCACCCCAGCGCGCGGTAAAAGCCAGCCCCGGCCCGGCTCGGACGGTTTCCAGGCTGGTCTTTAAGTCGTGGCCGCTGTTCCCGGGACGTCCCGCTGACCGCGGTGAGTGGCGGGGGCGCCTCAATTGACCTGGGGGCGGAATCCACCGAATCCCGAGCACCCCAGGGGCGGAGGAGGCGGAGGGGGCGGAGGGGGCGGGGAGGGCCTTTCTGGGAGTGGGATTTGCTGGAGTCTGCGGCCTGGGGAGGGGTCTCCAGCCCGGGCTCCCCCAGCAAACTCTAACTTCGCTGCGCAGCTCAGACTTTGAAACTCTCTTCTCACTTCCTGGGACCTCTGAGGGGCGAATGGGCACACCCCTAGAAGGGGGTGCTCTTGTGGGGGGTGGGCTAAATACCGCCCCCGCCACCAGGTTTTCTCTGAATTTTGAGCAGCGTGCTTGCTTTTGGAAACGCAGTTTGCTGCGGGCAGAAACTCCGCCCTCCCTTCCGGGGTCTGCAGAGACACCCCCCACCGGAAAGCCACCTCCCCTACAGTTGGTTTTGCCACCGGGGGTTTGCCCCAGCTCCTGGCGCCCCCAGCTGATTCCGGGGAGGTCTTGCGCAAATCCTGCCGCCTTCCCTCGAGTGGGCGTGGCAGCGAGGTGGCTTCGAAGTGGAAGGCATACCCTTAACTCCTCTGGGGTTCTTGTCCCGACCGGGCCTGGCAGTGGGACCTGGGGCTCTTGGAATTTTGGAGGTCGGTCTTAGGATGCCGGGAAGTTGCTGGATGGCTGTGTCTGGCCTGGAGCTCCCCTTCTGGAGCCCTCGGCCAAACAGGTCATTGACCCCCAAGGCTATCAGAGGGTGTTGACTTCTGCAATGGCGGCCCTTGTTTAAACCGGTTCCAGGAGGTCATGGTGGACAAAGGGGACGGGAGGAAGCTACCTGAGTCCTAAGTGGGACTTGAGAATCTCTTGAGGCCAGGACTTGGATGCCTACTTACCTGGCCCCCTGCCCAGGTGAGCTCAGGAAGTGAGGAGAAGAATAGATTAGGCAATGGTCACTGAGAGGTGGCTGTGTCTCCTCACCTGACTTCCCAGCTGGGGGACTTTTGTATCTAGCAGGAAGCTGGTTCCGGGCTGGCTTCACCCCTTTGTCCATGGAAGCCAGAGTGCGGTGAGATGGGTTGGTTTTTTTTTTTTTTGAAATGGAGTCTCACTCTGTCACCCAGGCTGGAGTGCAGTGGCACATTCTCGGCCCACTACAACCCCTGCCTCCCAGGCTCAAGCGATTCTCCTGCCTCAGCCTCCTGGGTAGCTGGGATGACGGCTCGCCACCATGCCCATCTAATTTTTATATTTTTAGTACAAGTGGGGTTTCACCATGTTGGTCAGGCTGGTCTTGAACTCTTGACCTAGTGATCTGCCCACCTTGCCTCCCTTAGTGCAGGCGTGAGCCACTGCATTCAGCTACAGTGAGACAGTTTATGGAGCACTTACTGTGTGGCAGGCACAGAGCTGAACTTCCCCGGAGCAGTGTCTCCTCCGCTTCACAGGGACCCTTGGCTCTTGTGAGGCACTTGTACCCATTTCACAGATCTGGCAAGCAAGGCTTCTAGGGAATGCTGTCTTCCCAAGCTCCTATTCCTAGTGAGTTGGCAAACTGGGATTATAACCCAGACTGGGCTGGGCATGATGGCTCACGCCCTGTAATCCCAGCACTTTGGGAGGCCAAGGTGGGCACATTATTTGAGGTCAGGAGTTTGAAACCAGCCTGGCCAACATGATGAAGCCCCGCCTCTACTAAAAATATAAAAATTATCCTGATGTGGTGGTGGGAGCCTGTAATCCCAGCCACTCAGGAGGCTGAGGCAGGAGAATCTCTGGAACCCCGGAGGTGGAGATTGCAGTGAGCCGGGATCATGTCATTGCACTCCAGCCTGGGCAACAGAGCAAAACTCCGTCACACACACACAAAAAGGAAAAAATAAAAGAACCCAGTCTGGACTCCAGATCTATCTAGTGCTCTCAAAACGTCATTTGCTGGGTTCTGCTTAGGAAATGTCAAAGGAAAGCTGCCGGGAGGCTGGGCCTCTTTCCTCTGGGAGGAAATGCTCAGAGTCAAGGTCGCAGGTTTTTTTTTTTTTTTTGAGGCGGAGTTTCACTCTTGTTACCCAGGCTGGAGTGCAATGGTGCCATCTCGGCTCACCGAAACCTCCGCCTCCTGGGTTCAGGCAATTCTCCTGCCTCAGCCTCCTGAGTAGCTGGGATTACAAGCACGCGCCACCATGCCCAGCTAATTTTTTGTATTTTGAGTAGAGACGGGGTTTCACCATGTTGACCAGGATGGTCTTGATCTCTTGACCTCGTGATCCACCCGCCTCGGCCTCCCAAAGTGCTGGGATTACAGGCCTGAGAAGGTCACAGGTTTTTACACTCACACCAGAATTCCCCAGGAAAGCAGTCTGTAAGGCAGCCACGACCTTTAGCCCAATTTTTTCTTTTTTTTTGGGATGAAGTCTCCCTCTGTCACCCATGCTGGAGTGCAGTGGCATGATCTTGGCTGGCTGCAACCTCCCCTTCCTAGGTTCAAGTGATTTTTCTGCGCAGCCTCCCAAGTAGCTGGGATCACAAGTGCCCCCCACCATACTTGGCTAATTTTTGTATTTTTAGTAGAGACAGGGTTTCACTATGGTGGCCAGGCTGGTCTTGAACTGCTGACCTTGTGCTCCAACTGACTTCGCTCCCATAGTGCTGGGATTATAGGCTACATTTAGTCTTTTGTTTGTTTTTTTTTGAGCCGGAGTCTTGCTCTGTCTCCCAGGCTGGAGTGCAGTGGTGCGATCTTGGCCCACTGCAACCTCCGCCTCCCGGATTCAGGTGATTTTCCTGCCTCAGCCTCCAGAGTAGCTGGGATTACTACACTTCGAGGCGTGTGCCATCATGCCAGGCTAATTTTTGTATTTTTAGTAGAGGCAGGATTTCACCATGTTGGCCAGGCTGGTCTCGCCCTCCTGACCTCAGATGATCCTCCTGCCTTGGACTCCCAGAGTGCTGGGATTATGGGTGCGAGCCACCATACCTGGCCCGTGTCAGTTAAATTTAAATCTCATTCCTCCACTGCATTGGGATACACTTGTTATTTTTCTTTTCTTTTTTTTTTTTTTGAGAGGGAGTTTTGCTCTTGTTTCCCAGGATGGAGTGCAGTGGCGCTGTCTTGTCTCGTCAAAACCTCTGCCTCCTGGGTTCAAGTGAGTGTCCTGCCTTGGCCTCCTGAGTAGCTGGGATTACAGGTGTTAGCCACCACACTCAGCTAATTTTTATATTTTTAATGGAGATGGGGTTTCTCCATGTTGGTCAGGCTGGTCTCGAACTCACAACCTCAGGTGATCCACCTGCGTCGGCCTCCCAAAGTGCTGGGATTATAGGCATGAGCCACCGCACTCTGCCAACACTTATTATTTTCTTATTCCCCTTCTGCTGGCACCCACGTTGTTTCCAGTATCACACCACACACCTCTGCCCATGTGGAAATCCAGGTGTGGGATATTCCCCGAAGTGAGGTTTCTGGGTCAAGGGGAAGATGGCTCTTGGAATGTGACAGCGATTGGCAAATTGTCCTCTACAGAGGTTTTAGGTCACACCTGGCTTTCTGGAGTACAGGTGACACAAGTGAGCCCTGGAAGGGCTGTTCCCAAGCCTTGCTCCCTGACGTGTATCCCAGGGACCAGCTGCGTCAGCACCGCCTGGGAGCCTTTGAAAAATGCAGGGTCAGGCTGGGCACGGTGCTGTACGCCTGTAATCCCAGCCCTTTAGGAGGCCAAGTCAAGAGGATTGTTTGAGACCAGGAATTTGAGACCAGCCTGGGCAATGTAGCAAGATACCATCTCTACCGAAAAGAAAATTTTTTTTTTTTTGAGACGGAGTTTCGCTCTTGTTACCCAGGCTGGAGTGCAATGGCGCGATCTCGGCTCACCGCAACCTCCGCCTCCTGGGTTCAAGCAATTCTCCTGCCTCAGCCTCCCGAGTAGCTGGGATTATAGGCACGCGCCACCATGCCCAGCTAATTTTTGTATTTTTAGTAGAGACGGGGTTTCACCTTGTTGACCAGGATGGTCTCGATCTCTTGACCTCGTGATCCACCCGCCTCAGCCTCCCAAAGTGCTGGGATTACAGGCATGAGCCACTGCGCCCGGCCCAAAAAGAAAAAATTAATTAGGGGTGGTGGCAGGTGCCTGCAGTCCTAGTGACTTGGGAGGCTGAGGCAGAAGGATCCCTTAAGCCCAGGAGTGGGAGGCTGCAGTGAGCTGTGATGGTGATTGCACCACTGTACTCTAGCGTAGGTGACAGAGCAAGATGATGTCTTTATTTTTTTTTTACTCCATCTCGGCTCACTGCAGGCTCTTCCTGGGTTCAAGGGATTCTCCTCCCTCAGCCTCCCGAGTAGCTGGGATTACCAGCAGGTGCCACCACATGCCTGGCTAATTTTTATATTTTTTTTAGTAGAGACGGGGTTTTACCATGTTGGTGGGCTGGTCCCAAACTCATGATCTGCCCGCCTTGGCTTCCCAAAGTGCTGGGATTATTGGTGTGAGCCACCGCGCCTGGCCAAGACCGTCTCTAATGAAAAAAAGAAAGGGCCAGGTGTGGTGGCTCACGCCTGTAATCCCAACACTTTGAGAGGCCGAGGTGGGCGGATCACGAGATCAGGAGTTCGAGACTAACCTGGCTAACACGATGAAACCTCGACTCTACTAAAAATACAAAAATTAGCCAGGCGCGGTGGCTCACACCTGTAATCCCAGCTGCTTGGGAGGCTGAGGCAGGAGAATCACTTGAACCCAGGAGGCAGAGGTTGCAGTGAGTCGAGATCACGCCCCTGCACTCCAGCTTGGGCGACAGAGTGAGACTCTGTCTCCAAAGATAAAAAAAGAAAAGAAAAAAAAAAGAAGTTGCAGAATCAGCACTTGCTAAGAACGAAGTCCACAGGGTACCCTTGTGCCTGCTAAGGACTGAGAGCCATGGCTGTAAGTTACCGTGGGGTGTTGGTGGGCAGGTGTGAACCCTGTCTTCCAGCTGCAGCGTGGGCCTGGACTTTCTCCTGGAAGGTGGGGCCAAGCAGGCTGTATCTGTTCCTCTGTCCACAGTGTCTGCTGCCAAGACCATGTCTGCCAACGGGGCGGAGGCTGATGCCAGCACCCAGGTGACAGCGGAAGAACCGGTGCAGCAGGTGAGGAAGGACCGGGACCAGGGACTGCCTGGACCCTGTGACTTGTGTGCAGTGGGGGTTCCCATGTCAAGGTGCTCTGGCAGGGAGCCCGGGATCTGCCCACAGCTCACGGAGCCAGAGGGATTTATTCCTCAGCTGGGTACACACCACTCACTGGTGTCCCCGGTTCGGCGTGGGTGAATCTCAAAGGCCCTGGGAGGGCCCGGGCGGACAGGGTTCTGTCTGAAACTACCTGCCCTCCCCAACCCTCAGCCAAATCATCCTCATCTCTGAAGTTTCTCTTCAGGACCTCCGAGGAAGACAATCTCCACTCCTAATCTCTCCTCCTCGTGTTATTTTATTGTATTTTTAATTTTTTTTTTTTGAGACGGAGTTTCGCTCTTCTTACCCAGGCTGGAGTGCAATGGCGTGATCTCGGCTTACCGCAACCTCCGCCTCCTGGGTTCAGGCAATTCTCCTGCCTCAGCCTCCTGAGTAGCTGGGATTACAGGCACAGGCCACCATGCCTAGCTACTTTTTTGTATTTTTAGTAGAGACAGGGTTTCACCATGTTGACCAGGATGGTCTCGATCTCTTGAGCTCGTGATCCACTCGCCTCGGCCTCCCAAAGTGCTGGGATTACAGGCTTGAGCCACCGCGCCCGGCCGAAGGGTGACATTTACTGGGTATAAATTATTTCTCAAAGTTGTTAGAAAAAAACAACAAAAAATCGGGCCAGGCACAGTGGCTCCTGCCTGTAGTCCTGGCACTTTGTGAGGCTGAGGTGGGAGGATCGTTTGAGCCAGGAAGTTCAACGCTGCAGTGAGCTATGATCGCACCACTGCACTCCAGCCTAGTGACAGAGCAAGACTCTGTGTCTAAAAAATTAAAACTTAAAAACAATTTTTTTTGAGATAGGGTCTTACTCTATGGCGCAGGCTGGAGTGCAGTGGTGCGATCTTGGCTCACTGCAGCTTCTGACTCCTGGGTTCAAATGATTCTCCTGCCTCAGCCTCCTGAGAAGCTGGGATTACAGGCATGTACCACCACACCCGGCTAATTTTTGGGTTATTTATTTATTTATTTATTTGAGACAGAGTCTCACTCTGTTGCCTGGGCTGGAGCACAGTGGCCGGATCCACGCCCAGAGGCTCCTTCACTCAGCCTTCTGTGGCTGTCTCTAATTCTTACAAATTGTTCAACGCATGAGGCCCTTCCTAATGGGCCCGATACCTTTTACGACTGATGAGCCCGGCTGGACACATCTACACACAGACGCACATCAACACACACAGACACACATCCACACACACAGACACATATACACACACACATCCACACACACATACACACATCCACACACACAGACACATCCACACACAGACACACATCCACACACACAGACACACACAGACACATCTACACACATCCACACACACACATCCACACAGACACACATCCACACACAGACACATACCCCCACACACATCCACACAGACACACATCCACACACACACAGACGCACATCCACACACAGACACACACACACACAGACATCCACACACACATCCACACACACAGACACACATCCACACAGACACACACATCCACACACACACAGACACACATCCACACACAGACACACACAGACATCCACACACAGACACATAAACACACAGACACACATCCACACACAGACACACATCCACACACACATCCACACACACAGACACACATCCGATTGCTCTCCTTCCAATTCAAAACCACGAGCAAAAGCTTCCAAGGTTAGTCACAGAGAGAGCTACCTTCCAAAGTGCCGATCTGGCACCCGTGGGTGATCAGGCCACGCTTCCACCCATAACGGGGTGGGCTACTTTCCTGGGTTCAGTCTTATCAAATTCAGTGGTCCGGACTTCCCCAAATGCTCGTTCCTCCTCGGTGTTCAGCCACTGGGTGGATCCACACTGCAGGGCCTCCCTGCTCCGCTCTGGCGAGGCTTTTCCACTGGGCAAACACCTGCCCGGGAGCGCTCTCAGGGTGCATCACCCCAGCGAACAGGATTTCCCTGCAGGGATGCTCCGCAGGGCTAGGCAAACCACCTAAGAGACTTTCTCCTGGCCTCTGCTCTCTGAGATTCGCTTTCCGGCCAACAAACCAAAATGTAGCAGGCGCGGCCACGGGAAACAGATCTCTCGGACACCGAATACAGGAGGAAGGAGGGTTTATTTGGCTGGGAGCAAGGTGGCATAGTTGCCTAACAGCCAAGCTCCGGGACTCTTGTCCTTTATCACCACCTGGCACATGGCTGGGATAAAACACAGGCTCACAGGCCGGGCACAGTGGCTCACGCCTATAATCCCAGCACTTTGGGAGGCCAAGGCAGATGAATCATGAGGTCAACAGATCGAGACCATCCTGGCCACCATGGCGAAACCCTGTTTCTACTAAAAATACAGAAATTTGCCGGGTGTGGTGGCACATGTCTGTAATCTCAGCTACTCAGGAGCCTGAGGCAGAAGAATTGCTTGAACTCGGGAGGCAGAGGTTGCTGTGAGCTAGGATTGTGCCACCGCACTCCAGCCTGGTGACAGAGCAAGACTCCGTCTCACAAAAACAGAAAGGGCAGACTCACATCCATAGGCTGTGTTAAAGGAAGCATGTGACAAAATCCCAAGATTTCTGGCTTGTGCTTCCACCTGGAATGCAGCGTGTGGGTGAGCCAAGCCGTTTGGCAGCCGGGAGTGAGAGCAGAACTGCAGGGCACCCCGAGTTTCCTGCCGAGCCCCCCATCTTTCCCCACCCGGTCTGCCTGAGCTGCTTCTCTTCTGTAGCCGGGTGTGGTGGACCGCGTGGCCAACATGCCCCTCATCAGCTCCACCTGTGACATGGTGTCCGCGGCCTATGCCTCCACCAAGGACAGCCACCCGCACGTCAAGACCGTCTGTGACGCGGCAGAGAAGGGAGTGCGGACCCTCACGGCGGCCGCTGTCAGCGGGGCCCAGCCCATCCTCTCCAAGCTGGAGCCACAGAGTGGGTGAAGTCCCAGAGGGCGCTGAACCCCCCTTCTGGCTGATTCCCCGGGTTGGGGGTAGGGGGTCTGCCCAGTTTTTAGTCCTGGTCCGTTGAACTAGGTGACCTTCCGACAGTCACATCTGCGTCTTGCTTAATTTGTTTATTGGCAGTTGCCTCAGCCAGTGAATTAGCCCACAGGGGGCTGGACAAGTTGGAGGAGAACCTCCCCATCCTACAGCAGCCTACGGAGAAGGTAACGTACGATGTCTGTTCTCGGGGGCACTGCCGAGATGGGGACCTGCTTGGTTGTAGAGTGCTCTGGTTCCATCTTAACTAGACAAGCGTGGTGGCATCCTCCCTATTCCTTCTCCTGTGGGTTCCCATCCCCACCCGAACCCAATCCCCACTGGGCAGCTGGAGGAATAATTGCAAAGCCAGTCAGATTACAGGCATCCGCCACCACGCCCAGCCGGTTTTTCTTTTTTTTTTTTTTTTGAGACAGAGTTTTCGCTCTTGTTACCCAGGCTGGAGTGCAATGGCGCGATCTCAGCTCACCGCAACCTCCGCCTCCTGGGTTCAGGCAATTCTCCTGCCTCAGCCTCCTGAGTAGCTGGGACTACAGGTGTGCACCACCATGCCCAGCTAATTTTTGTATTTTTAGTAGAGATGGGGGTTTCACCATGTTGCCCAGCTGGTCTTGAACTCCTGACCTCAGGCTATCCACCCACCATGGGATCCCAAAGTGCTGGGATTATAGGAATGAGCCACCGCACCCGGACCACTTGTTTTTATAATAAAGTTTTTGGCTGGGCTCGATGGCTCAAGCCTGTAATCCCAGCACTTTGGGAGGCCGAGGCGGGTGGATCATGAGGTCAACAGATCGAGACCATCCTGGTCAACATGGTGAAACCCCGTCTCTACTAAAAATACAAAAAATTAGCTGGGCCCGGTGGCACGTGCCTGTAATCCCAGCTACTCAGGAGGCGGAGGTTACGGTGAGCCGAGATCGCGCCATTGCCCTCCAGCCTGGGTAACAAGAGCGAAACTCCATTAAAAAAAAATAATAATAATAAAGTTTTATTGGCACACAGCCATGCTCATTTACATAGTCTATGACCGCTTTCACCCAACAATGGCAGGGGTGAGTAGCTGTGACAGACACTGTGACCCACAGTACTGAGAGTATTCACTATCTGGCCCTTCACAGAGGGTGGTGCCAACCTCGTAACTATTTTATTAATCAGAAGAGGTTGGAGGCAGGGAGGTCAAAGCACCATGTGCTAAATGTCCTGCCCTCAGCAGCTGGGCGGCCCTCAGACAGGCTGTTTTGCTTCTCTGGGCCTCGCTTTCTTTTTCTTTTTTTTTTTTTGAGCAGAATTTCACTCTTGTCGCCCAGGCTGGAGTCCAGTGGTGCGATCTCAGTTCATTGCAACCTCCACCTCCTGGGTTCAAGCGATTCTCCCGCCTAAGCCTCCCAAGTGGCTGGGATCACAGGCGCCCGCCACCACACCCAGCTAATTTTTGTATTTTTAGTAGCGATGGTTTCACCATGTTGGCCAGGCTGGTCTCGAATTCCTGACCTCAGGTGATCCACCCTCCTCGGCCTCCCAAGCTGCCTGTCTTACAGGTGTGAGCCACCACGCCCGGCCGATCAGCACAAAGACTGTCTCCAGATACAGTCATATTCTTATCCCTGGGGATCAGGACTTCAACATATGAATTTGGGGTGGGGGGACCAGAATTCAACCTATAACAGCCTGGAATGAAGAAATTAGTCACAGGTCAGGCGCAGTGACTCACACCTGAATCCCTGCACTTTGGGAGGCCGAGGCGGGCGGATCACTTGAGGTCAGGAGTTCGAGACCAGCCTGGCCAACATGGTGAAACTCCATCTCTACTAAGAATACTGAAATTAGCCAGGCGTGGTGTCGGGTGCCTGTCATCCCACCTACTCAGGAGGCTGAGGCAGGAGAATCACTTGAACCTGGGAGACAGAGGTTACAGTGAGCTGAGATCATGCCACTGCTCTCCAGCCTGGGGACAGAGCCAGGCTCTGTTCAGAAAAAAAAAAACAAAAAACCTCCTTCAGATAATGTGAGGCTTAATCGCTTGTTTGGCTCCCTAGCTGGGACCAGGGCACAGGCCGCCTGCTTTGTGGCTGTGTCCAGTGCCCAGCGGGCAGCCTGGCACAGGGTAGCTGCGTATTAAGTATTCCGGTGCTCAATGTCCGATTCTGTCCAGTGGTTACGGGAGGGCCACCCTGGGGCACTGCCTGCTTGTGCCTGGGTCTGTCGCATCAGAAATACGTGCTCCCTGGGTAGGGGGGCAGCCCGCATCCATTCCAGCCCGCATCCCGGAATCCTCGGGCTTTCC
Organism: Leontopithecus rosalia; assembly: GCA_028533165.1. Lineage (NCBI taxonomy): Eukaryota > Metazoa > Chordata > Mammalia > Primates > Cebidae > Leontopithecus > Leontopithecus rosalia. The sequence continues at coordinate 3,662,960 of CM052668.1, read as the reverse complement.
CTGTGACCACCTCCAGGGACGGGCAGCTCATTCATCCACTAGCTACTGAATGCCTACTGTATGCGGGAGGGCGAAGGCTGTGCTGTACCATCACGGTCACATTTCATCTCTGGTTTATGGAGAAATGGCCTCAGCTGGGGAGCAGGAGAGCAGGTGTCAACTCGCACCCTTTTTTTTTTGAGACAAGGTCTTGCTCTGTTGCCCGGGTTGGAGTGCAGTGGCATGATCTCCGCTCACTACAGCCTCGGCTTCCTAGGCTTAGGCAATCCTTCCAGCTCTCAGCCTCCTGAGAAGCTGGGAGTACAGGTGTGCACCACTGCCCCCGGCTAATTTTTTTTTTAATTAATTAATTTATTTATTTTAAAGATGGGGTTTCACCATGATGGCCAGGCTGACCATCATGACCTCAGGTGATGCTCCTGACCTCAGGTGATGCACCCACCTCGGCCTCCCAAAGTGCTAGGATTACGGGCGTGAGCCACTGCGCCCAGCCAACCCCCAGCTAATTTTTTAATCTTCTGGAGGGATGGGGGTCTTGCTGTTTGCCCAGGCTGGTCTCAAACTCCTGGGCTAGCCAGGTGCGATGGCTTACGCATGTAATCCCAGCACTTCGGGAGGCCCAGTTGGGCAGATCACAAGAGCAGGAGTTTGATAACAGCCTGGCCAACATGGTGAAACCCTGTCTCTACTAAAAATAAAAAATTAGGCGTGGTGCCGCGTGCCTGTAATCCAGGCTCCTCGGGAAGCTGAGGCAGGAGAATTGCTTGAACCCAGGAGGCGGAGGTTGCAGTGAGCCGAGATCGTGCCACTTCACTGCAGCCTGGATGGACGACAGAGTGAGACTCCATCTCAGAAACAAAACCCAAAAAGCAGACTCCTGGCCTCAAGCTGTCCTCCGGCCTTGGCTTCCCAAAGTGCTGGGATCGCAGTCCTGAGCCACTGTGCCGGGCCACACCTGCCCCTTATCCTCAAAGGCCAGTAGTGGGCTTGGCTGAGGGAGGATGGATGCTGGTGAGTTCACAAGAAGACAGGGAAATGTCGCCCAGGAGCCCCCATCTCAGGGCCAGGCCTTTGCATTCTCTTTCTCTCCTTCTGATCACATGCGAGGCCAACATTCCTTGTGTTTATGGAAGGGATAAGCTCAGGGTGAACTCTTCAAGGTCGTTGAACGGAGCAGCAGCTGGGAGCTCTCTTTTTTTTTTGGAGACAGAGTCTCACTCTGTTACCCAGGCTGGAGCGCAGGGGCACAATCTCGGCTGACTGCAACCTCCGGCCCCCAGGGTTCAAGCGATTCTCCTGCCTCAGCCTTCCGAGTAGCTGGGATTACGGGCACCTGCCACCACGCCCAGCTAATTTTTGTACCTTTTTTTTTTTTGAGACGGAGTTTCGCTCTTGTTACCCAGGCTGGAGTGCAATGGCACGATCTCAGCTCACCACAACTTCCACCTTCTGGGTTCAAGCAATTCTCCTGCCTCGGCCTCCCGAGTAGCTGGGATTACAGGCGCGTACCACCACGCCCAGCTAATTTTTGTGTTTTTAGTAGAGACAGGGTTTCACCTTGTTGACCAGGATGGTCTCGATCTCTTGACCTCGTGATCCACCCACCTCGGCCTCCCAAAGTGCTGGGATTATAGGTGTGAACCACCGCGCCCGGCTAATTTTTGTATTTTTTAGGAGACGCGGGTTCTCACCATCTTGGCAGGTTTGTCTAGAGCTCCTGACCTTGTGATCCACCCACTTCAGCCTCCCAAAGTGCTGGGATTTTAGGTGTGAGCCACCGCGCCCAGCTAGCTCTGTTTTTTGAGATGAAGTCTTGCTCCGTCACCTAGGCTGGAGTCCAGTGGTGTGTTTTCGGCTCACGGCAACCTCTGCTCCCTGGGGTTCAAGTGATTCTCCTGCCTCAGACTCCCGAGTAGCTGGGATTACCGGCACCTGCCACCAGGCCCAGCTAATTTTTGAGTTTTTAGTAGTGACGGGGTTTTACCACCTTGGCCCGACTGGTCTTGAGCTCCTGACCTCAGGTGCCTCCCAAAGTGCTGGGATTCCAGGCGTGAGCCACTGCGCCCAGCCAATGTTTGTATCTTTTGTAGAGGTGGGGTCTTGCTATGTTGCCCAGGCTGGTCTCCAACTTCTGGGCCCAAATGGTCCTCTCGCCTCGGCCTCCCAAAGCGCTGGGATGACAGGTGTGAGCCCCTGTGCCTGGCCTGCTGTGAGCTCCGTGCTCACCGATCTCTCACGTGCTTATACTGGCCTGCATTGAAATCTAGCTCTGGGAACACCACTATCCCTCAGAACCTGGGGAAAGTTAACTCTTCCCAGAGGAGAAAAAAACTCACAGGGCCCAGAGCTGAGAGAGCATTGCGCCTCTCAAAAAGTCAAGAATTTGGCTGGGCGTGGTGACTCATACCTGTAATCCCAGTACTTTGGGAGGCTGAGGTGGGCAGATCATAAGGTCAAGAGATTGAGACCATCCTGGCCAACATGGGGAAACCCTGTCTCTACTAAAAATACGAAAGATTAGCCGGGTGTGGTGGTGTGTGTACTCGGGAGGCAGAGGCAGGAGAATTGCTTGAACCCAGGAGGTGGAGGTTGCAGTGAGCCGAGATGGCACCATTGCACTCCAGCCCAGACAACAAAAGTGAAACTCTGTCTCAAAAAACAAAGAAAAATTAGCCAGGCATAGTGGTGGGTGTCTGTAATCCCAGCTACTCGGGAGGCTGAGGCAGGGGAATTGCTCTAACCCAGGAGGCAGAGGTTGCAGTGAGCCAAGATCGTGTCCTGCATTCCAGCCTGGGTAACAGAGTAAGACCCTGTCTCAAAAAAAAGAAACGAGAAACTAGGCACAGAGAGGTAAAGTGCCTTGCCTGAAGCCACACAGCTGAGAAGCAGCAAGCCAGGGACGGAGCCTCAGTAGTCTGGCTGTAGAATATGAGCTCATGACCACTACTCCAGACTCAGAGTCACCGGGGGGACGGCGCTTCCTGCCTCCATCTCCCTGGAGGTTGGGGTACAGCAGGGGGGTGCCCACGTGTGGCAGGAAGGCAGAGATGCTGATGGTGTCGTCTCTCCTAGGTCCTGGCGGACACCAAGGAGCTTGTGTCGTCCAAGGTGTCGGGGGCCCGAGAGATGGTGGCCAGCGCCAAGGACACAGTAACTACCCGAGTGTCGGAGGCGGTGGGTGCCACCTGTGGTGCTGTGCAGAGCGGCGTGGACAAGACCAAGTCTGCAGTGGCCGGCGGGGTCCAGTCGGTCATGGGCTCCCGCGTGGGCCAGATGGTGCTGAGTGGGGTCGACACGGTGCTGGGCAAGTCGGAGGAGTGGGTAGACAACCACCTGCCTCTCACAGATGCCGAGCTGGGTGAGTGTGGCCAGCGGGCTGCTCTGGGACCCCTCCCCGGGCCTCCCCGACCTGAAGCCACTGTCGGCCTTGGGTCTGTCCCTCACTGCCACCCCTCCCGGCATCTTGGAATCTCATCACCAGCATGGGGGTCCCCTCTGTCCTGGTTCCCAGCCCCCGCCCTCCCCCACCACAGTCTCCTTCCCACAGCAGCCAGCAGAGGGCGCCTGTGAGCACCTGAGTCGGAGCCTGTCCCTCCTCTGCCCACAGCCCCCCGGGGCTCCCACCTCCCTCAGGGTCCAAACCCAAGTCCTCCTCACAGCCCACAAGGCCCTGCAGAACCTGCCCTGTCTTCTCCCTGCCCTCCTCCCCCTTCGCTGTCTCCGCTCCCCCATAAATATGTGACTAAACTTGAGATCTCACTTCACTGTAACAACTCTGGCGTTCCTGCCTGTCCAGAATCTCTCTGCAATCACCTCGGTCGTATACTTGCACTCCCTGCGCTCTTTATTTGATCTTCTTCTTTATTTTATTTATTTAATTAATTATTTATTTTGAGACGGAGTTTCGCTCTTGTTACCCAGGCTGGAGTGCAATGGCGCGATCTCAGCTCACCGCAACCTCCGCCTCCTGGGTTCAGGCAATTCTCCTGCCTCAGCCTCCCGAGTAGCTGGGATTACAGGCACGCGCCACCGGGCCCAGCTAATTTTTGTGTTTTTAGTAGAGACGGGGTTTCACCATGTTGACCAGGATGGTCTCGATCTCTTGACCTCGGGATCCACCCGCCTTGGCCTCCCAAAGTGCTGGGATTACAGGCGTGAGCCACCGCGCCCGGCCTCAGGCTGGTCTTAAACTCCTGACCTCAGGTGATCTGCCTGCCTCAGCATCCCAAAGTGCTGGAATTACAGGCATGAGCCACCGTGCCCGGCCTATTTTATTTTGTTTTTGAGATGGAGTCTTGTTCTGTCACCCAGGCTGGCGTGCAGTGTTGTGATCGTAGCTCACTGCAGCCTCAATCTCCAGGGATCCTCCCGCCTCAGTTTCCAAAGTAGGTGTACACCTCCATGCCTGGCTAATTTAAAACAAATTAATTTTTTTTTTTGAGACAGAGTTTTGCTCTTGTTACCCAGGCTGGAGTGCAGTGGCGCGATCTCAGCTCACAGCAACCTCCGCCTCCTGGGTTCAGGCAATTCTCCTGCCTCAGCCTCCTGAGTAGCTGGGATTACAGGCACACGCCACCATGCCCAGCTAATTTTTGTATTTTTAGTAGAGACAGGGTTTCACCTTGTTGACCAGGATGATCTCGATCTCTTGACCTCATGATCCATCCACCTCGGCCTCCCAAAGTGCTGGGATTATAGGTGTGAGCCACCACACCTGGCCACAAATTAAATTTTTTTTAAATTTTTGAGACGGTCTTGATTTGTTGCCAGGCTGAGTGCCATGGCGCCATCTTGGCTAATGTAATCTCCGCCTCCCAGGTTCCAGTGAGTCTCCTGCTTCAGCCTCCCGAGTAGCTGGGACTACAGGCATGTGCCACCACACCCAGTTAATTTTTATATTTTTGGTAAAGACGGGGTTTCACCATGTTGGCCAGGATGGTCTTGATCTCTTGACCATCTTGTGCTCTGCCCTCCTTGGCCTCCCAAAGTGCTGGGATTACAGGCATGAACCACTGCAGCTAGACTAAAACAGATTTTTTAGAATTTTTTGTAGAGATAGGGTCTTGCTATGTTGCCCAGGCTGGCCTCTCCTGAGCTCAAGCCAAGGACCCACTTTGGCCTTCCAGAGTGTTGGAATTACAGGCATGAGCCGCCATGCCTGGCCTGATATTCTTCTTTAGATCAACTTTTCTGGATTATTTTAGAGATGAAACCTGATCGTTACTATAAATTGAAAGATCCATCATCTGCTATAAATACATAATGAAAGAGTGAAGCGGCTGGGCGCGGTGGCTCACGCCCTGTAATCCCAGCACTTTGGGAGGCTGAGGTGGGCAGATCACCTGAGGTCAGGAGTTTGAGACCAGCCTGGCCAACATGGTGAAACCCCGTCTCTACTCAAAATTCAAAAACTAGCTGGATGTGGTGGTGGCCACCTGTAATCCCAGCTACTCAGGAGGCTGAAGCAGGAGAAACATTTGAACTCCGGAGGTGGAGGTTGCAGTGAACCAAGATTGAGCCACTGCAGTCCAGCCTGGGCGACAGAGTGAGACTCTGTCTCAAAAAAAAAAAAAATAGGCTGGGCTCCGTGGCTCACGCCTGTAATCCCAGCACTTCAGGAGGCCTAGTTGAGTGGGTCATGAGGTCAGGAGTTCAAGACCAGCCTGGCCAAGATGGTGAAACACCATCTGTACTAAAAATACAAAAATTAGCCACCTGTAATCCCAGCTACTCAGGAGGCTGAGGCAGGAGAATCATTTAAACCTGGGAGGTGGAGGATGCAGTGATCTGAGATCGTGCCACTGCACTCTACCTGGGTGACAGAGCGAGACTCTGTCTTAAAAATAAATAAATAAGTAAATAAAATAGGCCAGGCTCAGTGGCTCACACCTGTAATCCCAGCTACTCGGGAGGCTGAGGCAGAAGAATCGCTTGAACCCAGGAGGCGGAGGTTGCGGTAAGCAGAGTTTGCGCCATTGCCCTCCAGCCTGGGCAACAAGAGCGAAACTATATCTCAATAAGTAAATAAATAAATAAACAAATAAGCTGGACAGTGTGATTCCTGGGACCACCCATGTGGGACAAGCCCAGCTGCGTGTCCTGGTGTCACGGAGACCCTGCTGCTCTTCCCCACAGCCCGCATCGCCACGTCGCTGGATGGCTTCGACATCGCGTCCGTGCAGCAGCAGCGGCAGGAACAGAGCTACTTCTTCCGTCTGGGCTCCCTGTCAGAGAGGCTGCGGCAACACGCCTACGAGCACTCGCTGTGCAAGCTTCGGGCCACCAAGCAGAGGGCACAGGAGGCTCTGCTGCAGCTGTCGCAGGCCCTAAGCCTGGTGAGGCTCTCGGGGCTTCAACCCACAGCAGACACCCATCGGGAGCTCACTGGTGTCCTGCTCACCCTTCTGCAGGCTGGTGGGGCCGTTCCTGCTTGCTCCAGGCACTGTCTCTGGTTGGACACACCTTTGCTCAGGCTGCTGCCACAGATCACACTGTCTGGGGCTGGACACAGCGGCTCACACCTTTTTTTTTTTTTTTCACCCAGGCTGAAGTGCAATGGCACGATCTGGGCTCACCAAAACCTCCACCTACCGGGTTCAAGCGATTCTCCTGCGTCAGCCTCCCGAGTAGCTGGGATTACAGGCATGTGCCACCACGCCCAGCTAATTTTTTGTATTTTTGTTAGAGATGGGGTTTCTCCATGTTGGTCAGGACAGTCTTGAACTCCCGACCTCAGGTGATCGGCCCGCCTTAGCCTCCCACAGTGCTGGGATTTTTTTTTTTAAAGATAGGGCTTCACCATGATGGCCAGACTGGTCTTGAACTCCTGACCTCAGGTGATCCACCCACCTTGGCCTCCCAAAGTGCTAGGATTACAGGCATGAGCCACCACACTGGGCTAAGTGCTGGGATTATAGATGTGAGCTACCTCGCCCAGCCCTTTGTTTTTTTTTTTTTTAGAGACTGAGTCTCACTCTGTTGCCCAGGAGTAGGTGATCAAGGCTCACTGCAATCTCTAAGGTTCATCTATCTTGGAGCATATATCTGCCATCATTCCTCTTTTTTTTTTTCTTTTCTCTTAAATCTGTTGTAAAAATAGAGATGAGGTCTCACTGTGTTGCCCAGGCTGTTCTGGAGCTCCTGAGCTCAAGTGATCCTCCCCACTTGGCCTCCCAAAGCACTGGGACTGTGGAAGTGAACCCGCTTCATTCCTTTTGAAGGCTGAATAGTATTTCATCACAAGCACTTTTTTTTTTTTTTTTGAGACAGAGTCTTGCTCTGTCGCCAGGTGCCAGGCTGGAGTGCAGTGGCGCAATCTCGGCTCACTGCAGCCTCCGCCTCCCGGGTTCAAGCAGTTCTGCCTCAGCCTCCCAAGTAGCTGGGACTAACAGGTGCACGCCACCACACCCAGCTAATTTTTTTATTTTTAGTAGAGACAGGGTTTCACCATGTTGGCCATGATTGTCTGGATCTCTTGACCTCATGATCCGCCCGCCTCGGCCTCCCGAAGTGCTGGGATTACAGGCGTGAGCCACCGCGCCCGGCCTCAAGCACTTTTTAAGCCTTCGCTAGTTCCATCTGCTCATGTCCCATTGGCCAAAGCCAGTCACGTGTCCAGGCTCCATTGCAAACGGGAGAAATTGACCCAGTGGGAGGAGCTACAGGGGATGCCGGCCACTCTGCACCAACCACACAGCATGAGTGTGTCAAACCAAAGGCCCCAGAGCTCACAGTATCACCATAGCTGGGAAACCCTCCTTCCTCTCCTCCCTCCCTTCCTCTTTTCTAGACCGTCCTATAAGTCATGATAGAAGGCTCCCCTGGGTGCCCTCTGAAATCCCGCCTCTCCCAGGGGAGCCTCCTTCCCTCACCTCTCTCTCCCCTGCCCCAGATGGAAAATGTCAAGCATAGCGTTGATCAGAAGCTGGTGGAAGGCCAGGAGAAGCTGCACCAGATGTGGCTCAGCTGGAACCAGAAGCAGCTCCAGAGTCCCGAGAAGGAGCTGGCCAAGCCAGAGGTATCTATGGGGGACTGTGGGGTGGCCCGAGGTACTTGGAGTCCCGATGCTGCCCTCTACACCTCTGCTTCATGGGCCCACCTGCTTCGAATGCTTTCCCCAGCCTCACCTGCTTTCAGGAGCCCATGACACCTCCAGGAAGCCAGCCTTGATTTCTGCTCTTGGGCATGCATGGGTATGGCTTCTTCGTTTTTTTTGTTTTTTTTTTTTTAACTCCTGCTCTACTGCCCAGGCTGGAATACAGTGGTGCGATCTTGGCTCACTGTAACCTTTATCTCCCGGGTTCAAGCAGTTCTCCTGCCTCAGCCTCCTGAGTAGCTGGGATTACAGAAGCCCACCACTGCCCCTGGCTAATGAATCTTTTTGTGTTTTTAGTAGAGATGGGGTTTTACCATGTTGGCCAGGCTGGTCTTGAACCCCTGACCTCAGGTGATCTGGATGACTTCTGGATCAGAGAGTATTTGATAGCAGTGCATCACATTGCAAAATGCTAAGCTGAGTCTTGTTGAACTTAAATCTGGATTCTTCTCTTCCCCTGGAGTCTTTCATATTCACCCACCTGGGTCCCAGCAGCAACTTCTGACTCGAGTTCTCCGGCCCCTCCACTCAATCCCAAGCCTTAGCCCTTGTGTCCTCTAATGGGCCTCACTGCCTGTCCCAGCAGACACTTAGATCTCATTAAATCTGTGCCTGGCCAACGTGGTGAAACCCCGTCTCTACTAAGAAAATACAAAACTTAAGAGGCGGGCAGATGACAAGGTCAGGAGTTAGAGACCAGCCTGGTCAACATGATGAAACATGGTGTCTCTACTAAAAATACAAAAATTAGTCGGGCGTGGTGGTGGGCATCTGTAATCCCAGCTACTCAGGAGGCTGAGGCACAAGAATCACTTGAACCCGGGAGGCAGAGGTTGCAGTGAGCCGAGATTGCACCACTGCACTCCAGTTGAGCAACAGAGTGAGACTCCATCTCCAAAAGAAAAATCCACACCTGATGCAATTCTCATGCCTCGTTCCAAACCATACTCCCTCTGTCTTGGTCTGCACTCACAATAAGCTTCTCAGCTTAACCTCTCCAGGCCTTGGTTTCCCTATCTGTAAATGAGACACAGGACGTCCTCCAGGGTTGTTGAGATTAAATTAATAGGCTGGGTGCGGTGGTTCACGCCTGTAATCCCAGCACTTTGGGAGGCTAAGGCAGGAGGATTGCTTGAGTGCAGGAGTCTAAGACCAGCCTGGCCAACACAGCAAGATCCCATGTCTACAAAAAAATGTTTTAAATGAACTAGGCATGGTGGCACAAACCTGTCAAACCAGCTACTGGGGAAGCCAAGGTGGGAGGATCACTTGAGCCCAGGAGTTTGAGGCTGCAGTGAGCTATGAGTGCACCACTGCATTCCAGCTTCGACAACACAGTGAACCTCAAAAAGAAAAAAAAGATGAAAGGTGCTAAGCCTGTGAATGTTGATAGCAGCATGATCCACAGTAACCAGGAGTGGAGAACGCTCCGTGTCCTTCGGTGGAGGAATGCATCCACAGAAGGTGTGCCACTGGAATACTGTTCAGCCATGAAAAGGAACAGAGCACCTGGTCTGGGAACCAGCCTTGAAACCATCACATTCAGTGACAGAGGCTAGATTACAAAAGGCTACCGTAGGTCAGGTGTGGTGGCTCACGCCTATAATCCCAGCACTTTAGAGGGCTGAGGCAGGTGAATCACCTGAGGTCAGGAGTTTGAGACCAGCCTGGCTAACGTGGCAAAACCCTATCTCTACTAAAAATACAAACAGTAGGCCAGGCACGGTGGCTCACACCTGTAATCCCAACACTTTGGGAGGCTGAGGCCGGCAGATCAGGAGGTCAGGAGTTCAAGACCAGCCTGTCTGATATGGTGAAACCCCGTCTGTACTAAAAATAGAAAAATTAGCTGGGCATGGTGGCATGCGCCTGTAATTCCAGGTACTCAGGAGGCTGAGGTAGGAGAATCACTTGAATCTGGGAGGTGGAGGTACGGTGAACCATTGAGCCATTGCACTCTAGCCTGGGTGACAAAGCAAGACTTCATCTCAAAAGAAAAAAGAAAAAAATTAGCCAGATGTGGTGGCGTGTGTCTGTTATCCCAGCTACTCAGGAGGCTGAGGCAAGAGGATCACTTGAACCCAGGAGGCGGAGGTACGGTGAGCCATTGAGCCATTGCATTCCAGCCTGGGTGACAGAGCAAGACTTCATCTCAAAAAAAAAAGAAAGAAAAAAGAAAAAAATTAGCCAGATGTGGTGGCGTGTGTCTGTAATCCCAGCTACTCAGGAGGCTGAGGCAAGAGGATCACTTGAACCCAGGAGGCGGAGGTTGCAGTGAGCTGAGGTTGCATCACTGCACTCCACCCTGGGGGATATACTGAGAAACAGGCCAGGCGTGGGGACTCACACCTGTAATCCCGGCACTTTGGTAGGCTGAGGTAGCCAGATCACCTGAGGTCGGGAGTTTGAGACTAGCCTGACCAACATGGAGAAACCTAATCTCTACTAAAAATATAAAAAACGAGCTCGGTGTGGTGGCAGGTGCCTGTAGTCCCAGCTACTCGGGAGGCTGAGGCAGGAGAATTGCTGGAACCTGGGAGGTGGAGGTTTCAGTGAGCTGAGATCACACCACTGCACTCCAGCCTGGGCGACAAGAGCAAAACTCCGTCTCAAAAAAAAAAACCCCAAAAAACAAAAGGTCACCGCAGTGTGTGATTCTGTTCATATGAAACAGTCAGAGCGGGCAAATCCAGGGACGGGAAGTGGATTCGTGGTTTGCCAGAGGCTGGGCGGGGGGGATGTACCATGATTGCTAATGGGGGCGGGGTTTCTATTGGTTTGGAGAGTGATGCAAATATCCTATAATTTGGCCAATTTCGGTGGCTCATGCCTGTAACCTCATCACTTTGGGAGGCTGCGGCGGGCAGCCTATTTATTGTTTTTATTTATTTATTTCTGAGACAGAGTCTCACTCTGTCACCCAAGTTGGAGTGCAGTGGCGTGATCTCTACTCACTGCAGCCTCCACCTCCTGGGTTCAAGCGATTCTCCTGTCTCAGTTTCCCAAGCAGCTGGGATTACAGGCGTCTGCCACCATGCCCGGCTACTTTTCTTTGTGTTTTTAGTAGACACAGGGTTTTGTCATGTTGGCCAGGCTAGTCTCGAACTCCTAACCTCAGGTGATCCACCCGCCTTGGCCTCCCAAAGTGCTGGGATTACAGGTGTGAGTCACTGCACCTGGCCTAATTTTTGTATTTTCGGTAGAGACACAGTTTCACCATGTGGGCCAGGCTGGTCACAAATCCTATCTGTGCTCATCTCACTCCGTGGCCGAGGAAATTTTCAAGGAAATTTCCTAGCTCTCTGATTTCAACTGTGTTCTCCCCCGATGGTCTACAACTTCTGCCTAGAGAGTTCTTCCAGACCGTCCCGGCCTGGCTTCTGCTTTTTGTTTTTAGCAGTTTTATTGAGATATCATTTGCATGGTATACAAGTCACCCTTTTAAATCATACACATCAGTAGTTCGTAGCATTGCGTGACGGTCACTATCACGTTCCACACCCTAAAAAGAAAGTCTTTTCCCATCAGCAGTCTCTCCATTTTCTCCTCCTCCCAGCCACGCATCCACTTCCTGCCTCTGTGGATGGGCCTGTCAAGGGCATTTCATAGAAATTTGATTACACACTGTATGGCCTTTTTTTTGGGGGGGGGGGGACGGAGTTTCGCTCTTGTTACCCAGGCTGGAGTGCAATGGCGTGATCTCGGCTCACCACAGCCTCCGCCTCCTGGGTTCAGGCAATTCTCCTGCCTCAGCCTCCCGAGTAGCTGGGATTACAGGCACGCACCACCATGCCCAGCTAATTTTTGTATTTTTAGTAGAGACGGGGTTTCACCATGTTGACCAGGATGGTCTTGATCTCTTGACCTCGTGATCCACCCGCCTCAGCCTCCCAAAGTGCTGGGATTACAGGTTTGAGCCACTGCACCCGGCCCTAATTTTTGTATTTTTAGTAGAGACGGGATTTCACGATATTGGCCAGGCTGGTCTCGAACTCGTGACCTTGTGAGCTGCTCACCTCGGCCTCCCGGAGTGCTGGGATTACAGGCATGAGCCACTGTGGGTCTGGCCCTGGGTGGCCTTTTGTGTCTGGCTTCCTGAACTGAGTGTGGTGTCCTCAGGGTTCCTCCATGCTGTGACTTGGGTGACGTTCCATGGCTGCTGAGTCATATTCTCTTGTATGGATGGGTCACATTCTGTCCATTTATCAACCGAAACACGCTTGAGCCATTGGACTTTTTGCTCTGCCCCTGTGTGCACGTCCTTGTGTGTGGACCTTTGCTTTCGTTTCTCTTGGGCATACACCCACAACTAGAACTGCTGAGTCATATAATTCTATGGTTTAACATTTTGAGGAACCACTAGACGGTTTTCCAGAGTGACTTTGCCACCAGCAATGCATGAGTCTTCGGCTTCTCCACCTCTTGACCCACAGTGGGTATTATCTGACCATTTCTTTCTTTTTTTTTTTTTTGAGATGGAGTCTTGCTCTGTCGCCCAGGCTGGAGTGCAGTGGCACGAGGCGTGATCTCGACTCACCGCAGCCTCCACCTCCCAGGTTCAAGCGATTCTCTTGACTCGGCCTCCCAAGTAGCTGGGATTACAGGCACCTGCCACCACGCCCCGCTAATTTTTGTGTTTTTAGTAGAGACAGGGTTTCACCATCTTGGCCAGGCTGGTCTGAAACCCCTGACCTCGTGATTCACTCGCCTTGGCCTCCCAAAGTGCTGGGATGACAGGCGTGAGCCACCGCTCCTGGCCCAATTTCTCTACCTCCTGACTGACAGTGGGTATTATCTCACCGTTTTCAGCTGTCCTAATGGGTTTGTGAAGTGATATGTCCTTGTTGGGTTTTTTTTTTTTTTTTTGAGACAAGAGTCTCGCTCTGTCCCCCAGGCTGGAGTGCAATGGCACGATCTCAGCTCACTGCAACCTCTGCCTCCTGGGTTCAAGCAGTTCTGCCTCAGCCTCCCAAGTAGCTGGGAGTGCCCACCACCACGCCTGGTTAATTTTTGTATTTTTCATAGAAACGGGGGTTTCACCATGTTGATCAGGCTGGTCTTGAACTTACCTCAGGCGGTCCATCCGCCTCAGCCTCCCAAAATGCTGGGATTACAGGTGTGTTTGATTTGCATTTCCTTAATGACTTATAACGTCAAACAGCTTTTCATCTGCTCTCCCTGTATCTTCTTTGGTGATTTTCTTGTTTTTTTTTTTTTTTGTTGAGACGGAGTTTCGCTCCTTACCCAGGCTGGAGTGCAATGGCGTGATCTGGTCTCACCGCAACCTCCGCCTCCTGGGTTCAGGCAATTCTCCTGCCTCAGCCTCAGCTGGGATTACAGGCACGTGACACCATGCCCAGCTATTTTCTGTATTTTTAGTAGAGACAGGGTTTCACCATGTTGACCAGGATGGTCTTGATATGTTGACCTCGTGATCCACCCGCCTCAGCCTCCCAAAGTGCTGGGGATTACAGGCTTGAGCCACTGCGCCCGGCCTCTTTGGTGATTTTCTATGCCTTTAAAAAAAATTGACTAGTGCCCGAATGCAGTGGCTCATGCCTGTAATTCCAGCACTTTGGGAGGCCGAAATAGGCAGATCACTTGAGCCCAGGAGTTTAAGATCTGGGCAAGTTAGTGAGATCCTGGCTCTACGGAAAATTTTTAAAATGTAGCTGGGCGTGGTGGTGAGTGCCTGTAGTCCCAGCTACTCAGGAGGCTAAATCACAGATCACTTGAGCTCAGGAGTTGGAGGCTGCAGTGAGCTGTGATTGCACCACTGCACTCCAGCCTGGGCGACAGAGCTAGATCCTGTTTGTAATTAAAAGAAAAGAGGCAGCTGGGTGCAGTGGCTCACACCTGTAATCCCAGCACTTTGGGAGGCTGAGGCGGGCAGATCATGAGGTCAAGAGATCGAGACCATCCTGGCCAACATTGTGAAACTCTATCTCTACTAAAAATACAAAAATTAGCTGGGCGTGGTGGCACATGCCTGTAATCCAGCTACTCGGGAGGCTGAGGCAGGAGAATTGCTTGAACCCGGGAGGCGGAGGTTGCAGTGAGCCGAGATTGCGCCACTGCACTCCAGCCTGGTGCCTGGTGACACAGGGAGACTCTGTTTCAAAAAAAGAAAAGAGGCGGGGTGTGGTGGCTGATCCTTATAATCCCAGCACTGTGGGAGGCTGAGGCAGGAAGATCACTTGAGGTCAGGAGTTCAAGACCAGCCTGGCCAACATGGTGAAACCCCATCTCTACTAAAAATGCAAAAGTTAGCATGGTGCACGCCTGTAATCCCAGCTACCTGGGAGGCTGAGGCAGGAGAATCGCTTGGACCCGGGAGGTGGAGGTTGCAGTGAGCCAAAATCATGCCACTGCACTCCAGCCTGGGGGACAGAGCAAGACTTCATCTAAAAAAAAAAAAAAAGCTGGGCACAATGGCTCATGCCTGTAATCCCAGCACTTTGGAAGTCCAGGGTGGGCAGATCACGAGGTCAGGAGATTGAGACCATCCTGGCTAACACTGTGAAACCCTGTCTCTACTAAAAATACAAAAAAATTAGCCAGATGGGGTGGCACGTGTCTCTAAGCTACTCAGGAGGCTGAGGCAGGAGCCTGGCCAACATTGTGAGTGAGCCGAGATCGCGCCACTGCACTCCAGCCTGGGTGACAGAGCGAGACTCCATTAAAAAAAGAGAAAGTTTCGCCTATGGAAAGGTTTTCTCCAAGGTTAGTGCTAGAACTTCTCTTTCCCTGGCTTCAGCTCCAGTCGCCTTTCCTGAAACACATGGTCCTCATTGGCACCCCCATCTCCTTTCTCAGCAGGTTGAGTCCCGGGCTCTCACCATGTTCCGGGACATTGCCCAGCAGCTCCAGGCCACGTGCACCTCCCTGGGGTCCAGCATCCAGGGCCTCCCCAGCAACGTGAAGGACCAGGTGCAGCAGGCCCGCCACCAGATGGAGGAGCTCCAAGCCACCTTCTCCAGCATCCACTCCTTCCAGGACCTGTCCAGCAGCATCCTGGCCCAGAGCCGTGAGCGCGTGGCCAGCGCCCGTGAGGCCCTGGACCACATGGTGGAATATGTGGCCCAGAACACACCTGTCACGTGGCTTGTGGGACCCTTTGCCCCTGGAATCACTGAGAAAGCCCCAGAGAAGTAGAGGGAAAGGAGAGGACTCAGGAGCCCCATTTCTATGCTGCAGTCTGGAGTCCTCAATCCAGGGCCCATTTCAAACCAATTTTCTAAGCCCTCCTACCAGCTCTTCTGTGCTGTCAGTTGGGAAGCTAAGGCTCTCAAAACTGGGCCATCACCCTGCTGACCAATCTCTTACCCCCTCTGAGCTTGGAAGAAGCATATTCTGAGCCTCACCCTATCAGTCAGTAGAAAGAGATTTCCAGAAAAATATTTTTCACCAAGGTTGCCCCCCAACCTGAATTTTTTTTTCCTTGTTAAAAATTGGGGATATAGTTTCTGTCCCGCTTTGTCTGCACCGATGACCCTGGCTGTCAGCCTGTAGGGCATGGACTTGGATTTCTGGCCTAAGTGGGCCTCCTGGGGACGGGAGGGACCGCTGAGCTTCTGAGCTTCATTGTAGAGCGGAAGGGTGCTGGGGCCTGTCTGGCACGCCTTGTTGAAACGCCCTGGCATTCAGTATTGCCTTAATAAACTTCACCTACAACTGCATACAGGCTGTGTGTGCGTGTTTTCATCTGTCCCTGTTGCTATCACAGAAATACCTTAGGCTGGGTAATTTATTTATTCATTTATTTATTTTGTAGAGACAGGGTCTCACTATGCTGCCCAGGCTGGTCTTGAACTCCTGAGCTCAAGCGATCCTCACGCCACATCCTCCCAAAGTGCTGGGATTACAGGCATGAGCCACTGGGCCCGGCCTGCCAGCATCTTGATCTTGGACTTCCCGGCCTTCAGAACTGTAAGAAATAAATTTCTTTCTTTTTTTTTTTTTTTTTTTTTGAGACGGAGTTTCGCTCTTGTTACCCAGGCTGGAGTGCAATGGCTCGATCTCGGCTCACCGCAACCTCTGCCTCCTGGGGTCAGGCAGTTCTCCTGCCTCAGCCTCCCGAGTAGCTGAGATTACAGGCACGTGCCACCACACCCGGCTAGTTTTTTGTATTTTTAGTAGAGATGAGGTTTCACTATGTTGGCCAGGCTGGTCTTGAACTCCTGGCCTCATGATCTGCCCACCTCCACCTCCCAAAGCAATGGGATTACAGGCGTGAGCCACCACGCCCGGCCGCCTTGTTTTGTTTGTTTTTAGAGTTTCACTCTTGTTGCCCAGGCTGGAGTGCAGTGGTGTACTCTCAGCTCATCACAACCTCCACCTCCCGGGTTCAAACGATTCTCCTGCCTCAGTCTTCCAAGTAGCTGGGATTACAGGCATGCGCCACCACGCCCAGCTAATTTTGTATTTTCAGTAGAGACAGGGTTTCTCCATGTTGGTCAGGCTGGTCTTGAACTCCTGACCTCAGGTGATCTGCTGGCTTTGGCCTCCCAAAGTGCTGGGATTACAGGAATAAGCCATTGCGCCTGGCCAAGAAATAAATTTCTGTTGCTCATAAATTACCTGGCCTGGCGAGGCACTCCTCCCAAAGTGCTGGGATTACAGGCATGAGTCACCTCGCCGGGCCTGTTTCTTTCATTGAAGAAGAGGGTGTGGTCAGGCCCATGGTTCACACCAGTAATCCCAGCACTTTGGGAGGCCAAGAGCGGCAGATCATGAGGTCAGGAGTTTGAGACCAGCCTCGCCAATGTGATGAAACCCTGTCTTTAACTAAAAATACAAAAAAATTAGCTGGGCATGGCATGTGCCTGTAATCCCAGTTACTCTGGAAGCTGAGGCAAGAGAACTGCGTGAACCCGGGAATTGGAGGTTGCAGAGAGCTGAGATCGCTCCACTGCACTCCAGCCTGGGCTACAGAGCAAGGCTCTGTCACAAACAAACAAACAAATAAATAAAAAAGAACAAGGGCAACTGCACCTGTCTGCAGGTGATCAAATTAATCCATCTGATCCATCTGCAGCCCTGGAAGTCTGGGTGCTTCAGCCATTACCTTCTCTGAGCCTCAGTTTTCTCATCTGTAAAATGGGAACCATCAAATCCATTTTGATGGAGAAAAGGTTGTTTTAAGACATTGATCAAGCCAGGCATGGTGGCTCACACCCATAATTCCAACACTTTGGGAAGCTAAGGCAGGAGGACTGCTTGAGGCCAGGAGTTTGAAACCAAGCTGGGCAACACAGCAAAACATCGTCTCTTCAAAAGAAAAATGTTTCTAAAAAATTAGCCAGGCATGGTGGCATGTAACTGCAGTCCCAGGTACTCGGAGGCTGAGGTGGAAGGACTGCTTGAGCCCAGGAAGTCAAGCCCGCAGTGATCCCTATCACTGTGCAGTGCACCAGCCTGGGCGGCTGACTGAGACCCTGTCTCAGGCAAAAAAAAAAAAGACTGATCAGATAACTACCAAGGCACAGTCACAGTGACTCACGCCTGTAATACCACCACTTTGGGAGGCCAAACTGGGACAATCTCTTAAAGCCAGGAGTCGGTGAACCAGTCTGGGTAACATAGTGAGACCCTGTCTCTACCAAAAAAATTAAAAATAGTCCAACACAATTTTGCATGCCTGTAGTCCCAGCTACTTGGGAGGCTCAGGTGGGAGGATCATTTGAGGCCCAGAATTGGAGGCTGCTTTGAGCTATGATGGTGCTACTGCACTCCAGCCTGGGTGACAGAGTGAAATCCCACCTCTTACAAAAAAAAAAAAAAAGGCCGGGTGCAGTGGCTCACCCCTGTAATCACAGCATTTGGGGAGGCTGAGGCGGGCTGATCAGGAGGTCAAGAGATTGAGACCATCTTGCCCAACGTGGTGAGACCCCATCTCTACTAAAAATAAAAAAATTAGCTGGGCATGGTGGTGTGCACCTGTAGTCCCAGCTACTGGGGAGGCTGAGGCAGGAGAATTGTTTGATCCCAGGAGGTAGAGGTTGCAGTGAACTGAGATCGAGCCACTCCACTCCAGCCTGATGATAGAGCGAGACTCCATCTCAAAAAAAAAGAAAAAAGTCTGGGCACACTGGCTCACGCCTGTAATCCCAGCACTTGAGGTTGAGGCAGGCAGATCACCTGAGGTCAGGAGTTTGAAACCAGCCTGGCCAACATGGCGAAACCTCATCTCTACTAAAAATACAAAAATCCACGGGGTGTGGTGGCACATGCCTGTAATCCCAGCTACTCGGAAGGTGGAGGCAGGAGAATCGATTGAATCTGGGAGATGGAGTTTGCAGTGAGCCAAGGTCTCGCCACTGCACTCCAACCTGGGCAACAGAGCAAGACTCCATCTCAAAAAAAAAAATCCACTGCGTTTTTCGTGGGGACAAGCACCTGTGAGACACTCCTTGAATTGGAGCGTTGGAGTGGGAGGCAGAGAGGCGGGAGAATGTGTTTAACGTTCTCTCCCCAACCAGCCCTGGAGCCCTTGAAACAAAGAGCATTTGTCTCCCTCCCTGTATTCCCATAGCCTAAATAGACAGGCCTGGAACACAGTGCTCAGTAACGTTTCTCCCTTGCTTTAGAGAGGCACTAAATATGGGGAACTCTGGGGATTTGACATCAACATAACTGCCACTGCCATCTCCCTGCAAGAAATTTTTTTGAGGTGGAGTTTTGCTCTTGTAGCCCACGCTGGAGTGCAATGGCGGGATCTCAGCTCGATGAACCCTCTGCCTCCTGGGTTCAGCCAATTCTCCTGCCTCAGCCCCCGGAGTAGCTGGGACTACAGGTGCACACACCACCATGCCCAGCTAATTTTTAAAATATTATTAGTAGAGGCCGGGCGCGGTGGCTCAAGCCTGTAATCCCAGCACTTTGGGAGGCCGAGGCAGGTGGATCACGAGGTCAAGAGATCGAGACCATCCTGGTCAACAAGGTGAAACCCCGTCTCTACTAAAAATACAAAAAATTAGCTGAGAATGGTGGCGCGTGCCTGTAATCCCAGCTACTCAGGAGGCTGAGGCAGGACAATTGTCTGAACCCAGGAGGTGGAGGTTGTGGTGAGCCGAGATCAACGCCATTGCACTCCGGCCTGGGTAACAAGAGCGAAACTCCCTCTCAAAAAAAAAAAAAATTAGTAGTAGAGAAGACATGTTTTACCATGTTAGCCAGGCTAGTCTTGAACTCCTGACCTCGAGTGATAAACCCGCCTCGGCCTCCCAAGGTGCTGGGATTATAGGCATGAGCCACTGTTCCTGGCCCCCATAAGAACTTTTAGGTGTACTTAAGCCTGGGGTCCCTGAACCTCTTGGGGGTGTTTAGGGTGTCTGTGAACTTTGATGGGCAAAACAAAATTCACATCTTTCTTTTCACCGACCCTCACTGATATTTACCATTTCCTCAATTGTGATGGAAGATAGCAGCAGGACCTGGGACTTTGTCCATTTGTACCTAATAAAAGCCACACATACTTTCAGATTGCTTTGTAACTGGAAACACACCCAACACTTGTCACTACTGCAAAATCACTGTGATTATTAGATCGTATTTAATGAGGTGATAAAAATAAAGGGCCGGGCACGGTGGCTCAAGCCTGTAATCCCAGCACTTTGGGAGGCCGAGGCGGGTGGATCACGAGGTCATCAGATTGAGACCAACCTGGTCAAAATGGTGAAACCCCGTCTCTACTAAAGATACAAAAAATTAGCTGGGCATGGTGGCGTGTGCCTGTAATCCCAGCTACTTGGGAGGCTGAGGCAGGAGAATTGCCTGAACCCAG
>CM052668.1:3609198-3642980 GCA_028533165.1 Leontopithecus rosalia | reverse complement strand
TACTCCAGCCTGGGCAACAAGAGCGAAACTCCATCTCAAAAATAAAATAAAATAAAATAAAATAAAATGACAGGCCGGGCGAGGTGGCTCACGCCTGTAATCCCAGCACTTTGGGAGGCCGAGGTGGGAGGACTGCTTGAGCCTGGGAGCTTGAGAGCAGCCTGGGCAATATAGGGAGACCCTGTTTCAAATAATAATAATTATTATAATAATAAAATTAGGCAGGACTCGGTGGCTGTAATTCTAGCACTTTGGGAGGCTGAGGCAGGTAGATCACATGAGGTCAGGAGTTCAAGATCAGAACCTGGCCAACATGGGGAAACACTGTCTCTATTAAAAATACAAAAATTAAGGGGCCGGGCGCGGTGGCTCAAGCCTGTAATCCCAGCACTTTGGGAGGCCAAGGCAGGTGGATCACGAGGTCAAGAGATCGAGACCATCCCGGTCAACATGGTGAAACCCGGTCTCTACTAAAAATACAAAAAATTAGCTGGGCATGGTGGCGCATGTCTGTAATCCCGGCTACTTGGGAGGCTGAGGCAGGAGAATTGCCTGAACCCAGGAGGCAGAGGTTGCAGTGAGCCGAGGTCGCGCCATTGCACTCCAGCCTGGGTAACGAGGGAAACTCTGTCTCAAAAAAAAAAAAAAAAGAAAAGAAAAGAAAAGAAAAAAAGAAAAATTAGCCAGGTGAGGTGGCCAGGTGCCTGTAATCCCAGCTACTTGGGAGGTTGAGGCAGGATAATCACTTGAACCTGGGAGGCGGAGCTTGTAGTGAGTCGAGATCGCGCCACTGCACTCCAGCCTGGGCAAGAGTGAGACTGTGTCTCAATCAATTAGGCCCGGCACGGTGGCACACACCTGTAATCCCAGCACTTTGGGAGGCCGAGGCGGGCGGATCACCTGAAGTCAGGAGTTCCAGACCAGCCTGCCCAACATGGTGAAAACCCGACTCTTTTAAAAATACAAAAATTTAGGCGGGGCGGGGCGGGGTGGCTCACACCTGTAATCCCAGCACTTTGGGAAGCCGAGGCGGGCGGATCACCTGAAGTCAGGAGTTCGAAGACCAGACTGACCAACAATGGTGAAACCCTGTCTCTCTTGAAAAAAAAAAAAATTAGCCACGAAAAAGTAGCTGGGAACGGTGGCCGATGCCTGTAATCCCAGCTACTCAGGACACTGAGGCAGAATTGCTTGAACCCGGGAGGTGGAGGCTGCAGTGAGTTGAGATGGCACCACTGCACTCCAGCCTGGGCCACAGAGCGAGATTCTGTCTCAAAAAAAATAAATAAATAATAGAAATAAAAAAGGAAAACAGCTGCTGTGTTTATTTTCCGGAAAGCACGGGTCACTGCGGGAGATGATCTCACTCCTGTGATTACTTTCTCCCCTCCGTCCCCAGCCCAGATGACCTGCGGCCTCCCCGAGGGCGCACGCGAGTTCTTCCCGCGCCCTGCACACAGCAGGTGCTCATACCTGCCGAACGTGACCGCGCGGGCCGGGGAGAGAGGGCGCGGGTGCGGGGCGCCCCGGGGACTTTCCCGGGGCCGCGGGGCTGGACTCCGAAACCGTGACGTCACGGCCCACTCCCACCCGGGACGCGGAAGGGGCGGCGCGCTTCCTGCCGGGGCTTGGGCCACGGGGTGGAGCCGGCGGCCTCAGCGCGCTGCGTTCCCGGGCACCTCCGCGGAAGCCCCAGTTCCCCCAGGACCCCGCGGTGTGGATCCCTGGTAGGTGGGGAAGGGGCGAGGACGGCACGAGGTGGACGCGGTGTGTGGGGGGAGAGGGTTGGGGGTGGCCCCGCACCCGTTCCGCTCGACAGGACTCCAGGCCACCTGGCCTCCCTCTTGGGGCCCCGGGGCGCCTGGCGCCGCGGTTGGGAGGTTGAGGTTTTTCTCAACCGCCAGCTCCCCTCCTCGGTGGTCGGGATCCTCCCCAGCACCCCGACTTCCTCCCCGACAGCCTGACCCCTCCCCCAAACCCCGGATTCCTCCCCAACACCCAGGATTCCTACCTGAATGAAACTCTATATTCCTCCTCACCCCAAATTTTTGACACCCAGGCTGCCTACCTGACATCCCGTATTTCTCCCAACACCCTGAATTTCTGTCTGACACCCCGGATTCCTCCCTGATATCCAGGATCCCTCCCCAATACCCCAGATTTCACCTGACACCCAGAATTTCTCCATGGCACCCAGCATCCCTCCCCAATATCCCAGATTTCTTCTGACACCCCACATTCCTCCCCAATACCCAGGATTCCTACCTGAAAGCCCGTATTCCTCCTCACCCCAAATTCCTGATACCCAAGCTTTCTTATTTCTCCCAATGCCCTCAATTTCTCCCTGACACCCAAAATCCCTCCCTGACACCCTGAGTTCCTCCCGGACGCCCAGAATCCTTCATCAATACCCTAGATTCCTCCCAAACACCCCAAATTCCTCCATGACACCCGGAATTCCTCTCCAATACACCAGATTCCTCCTGAACACCCTGAATTCCTCCCTGACACCAGGATCCCTCTTTGACACCCTGGATTTCTCCCCAAACTGACACCCAGGATCCCTCCCAAATACTCCAGATTCCTCCCCAACACCCCAAATTCTTCCCTGACACCCCGAATTCCTCCCTGACACCCAGGATACCTCCTCAATATCCCAGATTCCTCCCAGACACTCTAAATTCCTCCCTGATGCCCAGGATCCTTCTGCAACATCCCAGATTCCCCCCTGACACCCAGGGAGGTGGTGTGGGGGGTGTGTGGGGGGTGGCCCCACGCCAGGACTCCAGGCACCTGGCCTCCCTCTTAGGGCCCTGGGGCCCTGTACCACCCCATACCGTTCTTTCTCCCCCTCCTAAGGTTTATCCAGCCACATGGGCCTCCTCACTGTGCCTCCACCTCCCCAGGCCCAGTCCTCACCTGCCCCAGGGCCTTTGGACGGGTGGCTTCACCCTCCGGAAGTTTTCCTCCACGATCTCCAACCAGCCCCCTCACTCAGCACCTTCCGATCTCAGCTCAATGTCACTTCCTGTCCCCAGAGGCCTCCCTTGACTACCGTGGTCCCCTGTAGTCCCTTCCCAGCCAGTCTTTCAGAGCCACACAGGTCCCCTGGCTCATGGCCTTCCCAGGACTTTTCATTCTCTGAAATGACCTTGGGTTGTTTTCTCACTTACTGTTGGTGGCCCTGAACCAGACTGGGAGCTCTCTGAGGGCAGACGTGCCCGTCGTGATATGCAGCAGCACTCTGAACAGTTCTTGGCCCTAGTAGGTGCTCACTAAATGCATATTCAATGCATGAAGAGACTGTATGAGAGCGTGGGAGGGAGAGTGCGAGAGAAGAGCACATTTCAGATACAATTAAAATATTTTAAAAGGACTAGGAGGGAGGATCATTTGAGCTCAAGAGTTCAAGACCAGCCTGGGCAGCAGAGCGAAACTCCATCTCTACAAAAAAAAAAGTTAGGGCCGGGCGCAGTGGCTCACGCCTGTAATCCCAGCACTTTGGGAGGCGGAGGCGGGCTGATCACGAGGTCAAGAGATCGAGACCATCCCGGCCAACATAGTGAAACCCTGTCTCTAAACAAAAAAAAGAAAGAAAGAAAGTTAGCCAGGTGCAACGGTTTATGCCTGTAATCTTAGCACTTTGGGAGGCCGAGGCAGGAGGATCACTTGAGCCCAGGAGCCTGGGTAACATGGTAAGATCCTGTCTCTACCAAAAATACATTAGCGGGCTGTGGTACCACACACCTGTGGTCCCAGCTACTTGGGAGGCTGAGGTGGAAGGATCACTTGAGCCCAGGAGTTCAAGGCTGCGGTGAGCTATGATCGCACCACTGCACTCCAGCCTGGGTGACAAAGTGAGACACCATCTCAAAAAAAAAAATGAAATGGGGGCTGGGTACAGTGGCTCACGCCTGTAATTCCCAGGCAGCTCACCTGAGGTCAGGAGTTTGGGACCAGCATGGCCAAGATGGCGAAACACCGTCTCTACTAAAAATACAAAAAATTAGGCTGGGTGCAGTGGCTCATGCCTGTAATCCTAGCACTTTGGGAGGCTGAGGTGGGTGGATCACCTGAGGCCAGGAGTTCAAGACCAGCCTGGCCATCATGGTGAAACCCCATCTTAAAAAAAAAAAAAAAATTGGCTGGGCGCAGTGGCTCACGCCTGTAATCCCAGCACATTGGGAGGCCAAGGCGGGTGGATCACAAGGTCAGGAGGTCGAGATCAGCCTGGCCAAGATGTTGAAACTAAAAACACAAAAATTAGCTGGTCGTGGTGGCACGTGCCTGTAATCCCAGCTACTCAGGAGGCTGAGGCAGGAGAATTGCTTGAACCTGGGAGGCAGAGGTTGCAGTGAGCCGAGATCGAGCCATTGCACTCCAGCCTGGGTAACAGAGTGAGACTCCGCCTCAAAAAAAAAACCCGAAATATTAGCCAGGTGTTGTGGTGTACATAGGTAATCTCAGCCACTCAACTCAGGAGGCTGAGTCAGGAGACTCTTGAACCTGGGAGGTGGAGGTTGCAGTGAGCCAGGATGGTGCCACAGCACTCCAGCCTGGGAGACAGAGCTCTGGCTCAAAAAAAAAAAAAAAAGAAACGAAATTAACAATTAAAAATGTTTTTAAAGAGAAAGAGGAAGAGAAAGAGTCTGCCAATATATATTGTCACACTAATATTCTATGAAGCTCTGGCTTCTTGCCAGGGACTGGTCTAAGCTTTTTAACTCTATTTTTGCCTTGAAGTTTCAAACCAGACCCCCATTCATGCTAAGTACCATGTTCACGTGGCTGCTACAAATGAGGAAACTGAGGCTGATAACAGAGCACACAAGTCGGCAAGTGGCAGAGCCAGACCGCCCCGCCCCGCCCCCGTGGGTGTGTTTGTCCCATCCGGCGCCTGCTCTTCAGTGGGGGGAGTGGACTGTCACAACCATGGACAGTGAGGAATGACGCTCGCCGGGTCTCCAGAAGGTGGAGTGGGCAATAAGCCAGGGAGGCTCGTCGGGGAGGCAGTCACTGAATTAGGGCAGAGAGAATGAGAAGAAAGACTATGGTTTTAGAGATTTGCCAGGCATGCAGGTGGGGGTGGTCCTTCCTCAATGATTCTAAGCCTGGCTGGCTTTGTCATCCTTTCTCCCAAACTCCCCTGAGTCCTTCTTGTAAACAGGAGTCAGTCTTGCATGGAAATGTTCCCGGGGCACCTGTGTGCTAGCCACTGCTTTTTTTTTTTTGAGACGGAGTTTCGCTCTTGTTGCCCAGGCTGGAGTGCAATGGCGCGATCTCGGCTCACCGCAACCTCCGCCTCCTGGGTTCAGGCAATTCTCCTGCCTCAGCCTCCCGAGTAGCTGGGATTACAGGCACGTGCCACCGTGCCCAGCTGATTTTTTGTATTTTTAGTAGAGACGGGGTTTCACCATGTTGACCAGGATGGTCTCGATCTCTTGACCTCGTGATCCACTCGCCTCAGCCTCCCAAAATGCTGGGACTACAGGCTTGAGCCACCGCGCCCAGCCCGCCACTGCTTTAAGAGTGCTGTATGGGCCTGGCATGGTGGTCATGCCTATAATCCCAGCACTCTGGGAGGCCGAGGCAGGCAGATCCAGTGAGATGAGGAGTTTGAGACCAGCCTGGCCAACAGCCTGAAACCCTGTCTCTACTAAAATTACAAAACTCAGCCATGTGCAGTGGCTCACGCCTGTAGTCCCAGCACTTTGGGACTCTTTTTCAGGGGCTGGGGTCTTGCTCCGTCACTCAGGCAGGAGTGCAGTGGTGCAATCTCAGCTCCCCACCTCCAGGGTTCAAGCAGTTCTCCTGCCTCAGCCTCCTAAGGAGCTTGGATTACAGACAAGCACCACCATGCCTGGCTACTTTTTGTAATTTTATTTTCTTTTATTTATTCATGTTTTTGAGACGAAGTCTTGCTCTGTCACCCAGGCTGGAGTGCAGTGGCTCAATCTCAACTCACTGCAACCTCCACCTCCCGGGTTCAGGCGATTTTCCTGCCTCAGCCTACTGAGTAGCTGGGACTATAGGTGTGCACTGCCATACCCAGCTTTTGTATTTTTTAATTTTTATTTTTAGTAGAGACGGGGTTTCACCACATTGACCAGGCTGGTCTCGAAATTCTGACCTCAGACAATCTGCCTGCCTTCGGCCTCCCAGCCTGAGTGACAGAGCAAGACCCCAGCCCCTGAAAAAAAAAGAAAGAGTCCTGTAGGAATGAACTCATTCACCCTCACAACTACCCTAGCTGGCAGAGCTGAGTACTGTATCCATTTCACAGATGGGGAGACTGAGGCTTTTTTTTTTTTTTTTTTTTGAGACAGAGTTTTGCTCCTGTTGTCTAGGCTGGAGTGCAATGGCATGATCTCTGCTTACTGCAGTCTCTGCCCCCTGGATTCAAGCAATTCTCCTGCCTCAGCCTCCCTAGCTGGGATTACAGGCGTGAGCCACCACGCCCAGCCAAGACCTGCCCAGGGTCGCAGCCTGGACGTGCCAGAGTGGAGGCTGGAATCCCAAGGGCATGTTTCTACCTGTTGCTGTCTCTTGCCCTGGAGGTGACTCATTTCACATGGGTGTGGGGTCGACATGGCAGGCCTTAGCCCTCAGACGGAAGGAGTTGAACGTCTCTCATTGCTAATTGTCACGTGGGAATGTGGGCCCAGTGTGCCCAGAATGTTAATTTTCTGAGAGAATCCGGAATGCTGGAGTTTTGCACAATGTCTCTTTGTTCAATGTTGGCAGTGATTTCAAGGTAATTTCGGTGTCACATTGCTTTGCCAGTGGGGTTGCCCAGGAGTCTCTGAATTTAAAAAATGTATGCATTTTACTGAGGCTGGGGCCGGTGGCTCATGCCTGTAATCCCAGCACTTTGGGAGCCTGAGGCGGGTGGATTACTTGAGGTCAAGAGTTCGAGACCAGCTGGCCAACATGATGAAACCCTGTTTCTACTAAAAATACAAAAAATTAGCCGAGCATGGTAGCAGGCTCCTATAATCCCAGCTACTCAGGAGGTTGAGGCATGAGAGTTACTTGAACCCAGGATGCAGAGGCTGCAGTGAGCCAAGATCACACTACTGCACTGCAGCCTGGGTGACAGTGTGGGACTCCATTTTAAAAATAAGCATAAAAATATATATGTATATATTACCGATGAACAGGCTGGGTGCAGTGAATCCCAGCGCTTTGGGAGGCCAAGATGGGAGGATCACTTGAGCCCAGGAGTTCCAGACCCATCTCTACAAAATATTAAATAATTAGCTGGGCTTGGGCCGGGTGCGATGGCTCACGCCTGTAATCCTAGCACTTTGGGAGGCCGAGGAGGGTGGATTAGCTGAGATCAGGAGTTCGAGACCAGCCTGGCCAACATGGAGAAACCCTGTCTCTACTTAGAGAAATTAGCTAGGCACGATTGCAGATGCCTGTAATCGCAGCTGCTCAGAAGGCTGAGGCAAGAGAATTACTTGAACCTGGGAGGTGGAGGTTGCAGTGAGCCGAGATCATGCCATTGCACTCCAGCCTGGGCAATGGAGTGAGACTCTATCTAAAAAAAATAATAATAATAAAATAAAAATTAAGGCCGGGCGCAGCGGCCCACGCCTGTAATCCCAGCACTTTGGGAGGCTGAGGCAGGTGGATCACGAGGTCAAGAGATCGAGACCATCCTGGTCAACATGGTGAAACCCCGTCTCTACTAAAAATACAAAAAAATTAGCTGGGTGGTGGTGTGTGCTTGTAGTCCCAGCTATTCAGGAGGCTGAGTGGGAGGATCACTTGATCCCAGGAGGTTGAGGCTGCAGTGAACTATGACTGTACCATTGCCCTCTTGGGAGGCTGAGGCAGGAGAACTGCTTGAACCCGGGAGGTAGAGGTTGCATCAAGCCAAGATCACGCCACTCTACTCCAGCCTGGGCAACAGAGTGAGACCTCGTCTCTAGAGAAAAAAAAATCTGGAAATGTTAAAAGGAGCCAAAAGTCCGGGCACTGTGGCTCACACCTGTAATCCTAGCACTTTGGGAGGCTGAGGCGGGCGGATCATCTGAGGTCAGGAGTTCAAGACCAGCCTGACCAATATGGAGAAACCCCGTCTTTAAAAAAGAAAAAAGAAAAGAAAAGGAGCCAAAAGGCTCAGTGGGTTCTAGAAGCAGACAGTCTGGGTTCCAATCCAACTGTGTCCCTTATGAGCTGTGAGACTCTGGACTACTCGGTCAACTTCTCTGTGCCTCTGTTTTCTTGTGTCAAAAATGGGCCACACCCCAGTATTACTGGATCGTAGTGGAGATGTCTAAAACGGTGCTGCCCAACAGAAATACAGCGTGGAGCAGCCATGTACAGTGGCTCACGCCTGTAATCCCAGCACTTTGGGCAGCTGAGGCTGGCGGACCACTTGAGGTCAGGAGTTCAAGACCAGCCTGGCCAACATGGCGAAACCCTGTCTCTACTTAGAAAAATTAGCTGGGTACGATTGCGGATGCCTGTAATCCCAGCTGCTCAGAAGGCTGAGGCAAGAGAATTGCTTGAACCTGGGAGGTGGAGGTTGCAGTGAGCCGAGATCATGCCATTGCACTCCAGCCTGGGCAATGGAGTGAGACTCTATCTAAAAAAAAAATAATAATAAAATAAAAATTAAGGCCAGGCGCGGTGGCTCACACCTGTAATCCCAGCACTTTGGGAGGCTGAGGCAGGTGGATCACGAGGTCAAGAGATCCAGACCATCCTGGTCAACATGGTGAAACCCCGTCTCTACTAAAAATACAAAAAAATTAGCTGGGCATAGTGGTGCGCACCTGTAATCCCAGCTACTCAGGAGGCTGAGGCAGGAGAATTGCCTGAACCCAGGAGGCGGAGGTTGCGGTGAGCCGAGATCGCACCATTGCACTCCAGCCTGGGTAACAAGAGCGAAACTCCGTCTCAAAAAAAAAAATTAATCCTGCATTTAATAAAACATTTTATTTAACTCAATATACGCAACCTGTTTCAGCATAAAACATTATGAATGAGGCATCTTCCATACATTTTTGAGACAGGGTCTCACTCTCTTGCCCAGGCTGGAATGCAGTGGCACAGTCTCGGCCCACTACAGCCCAGGATCTCCTGGGCTCAGGTGATCCTCTGACCTCAGCCTCCCAGGTAGCTGGGACCACAGACATGCACCACCACACCTGGCTAATTATTTATTTTTATTTTTTATTTTTTTATAATAATCACCTGGGTACAGGTGGGCTAAGGCCGAAAAGGGCGTTAGCCAATTATTTTTATTTTTATTTTATTTATTTATTTATTTATTTAGAGACAGAGTTTCACTCTTGTTGCCCAGGCTGGAGTGCAATGGCCTGATCTCGGCTCACCGCAACCTCTGCCTCCCAGGTTCAAGTGATTCTCCTGCCTCAGCCTCCTGAGTAGCTGGGATTACAGGCAAGTGCTACCACGCCCAGCTAATTTTTTATATTTTTAGTAGAGGCGGAGTTTCTCCATGTTGGTCAGGCGGGTCTTGAAGTCCTGACCTCAGGTGATCCGCCCACCTCAGCCTCCCAAAGTGCTGGGATTATAGGCATGAGCCACCGCGCCCGGTTGATTTTATTTATTTATTTTGAGACACTGTTTTGCTCTTGTGGCCCAGGCTGGAATGCAGTGGCACGATCTCAGCTCACTGCAACCTCTGCCTCCCGGGTTCAAGTGATTCTCTTGCCTCAGCCTCCTGAGTAGCTGGGATTACAGGAGTCCACAACCACGCCTAGCCAATTTTCTGTATTTTTAGTAGAGATGGGGTTTCACCATGTTGGCCAAATTGGTCTCGAACTCCTGACCTCAGGTGATCCACGTGCCTAGGCCTCCCAAAGTGCTGGGATTACAGGTGTGAGCCACACCTGGCCTTTTTCTTTTTCTTTTCGTTTTTGTTTTAGACGGAGTCTCACTCTTACCCAGGCTGGAGTGCAATGGTACCATCATAGTTCCCTGTAGCCTCAACCTCCTGGGCTCAAGTGATCTTTTCATCTCAACCTCCAGAGTGGCTGGGACAGCAGACACTTGCCACCACGCCCAGCTAATTTTTTTTTTTCTTTGAGACGGAGTTTCGCTCTTGTTACCCAGGCTGGAGTGCAATGGCGCGATCTCGGCTCACCGCAACTCTGCCTCCTGGGTTCAGGCAATTCTCCTGCCTCAGCCTCCTGAGTAGCTGGGATTACAGGCACGCGCCACCATGCCCAGCTAATTTTTTTTTGTATTTTTAGTAGAGACGGGGTTTCACCATGTTAACCAGGATGGTCTCGATCTCTTGACCTCGTGATCCACCCGCCTCGGCCTCCGAAAGTGCTGGGATTACAGGCTTGAGCCACCGCGCCCGGCCTGCTAATTTTTAAATTTTTAGTAGGGACGGAGTCTGGCTATGTTGACCAGGCTGGTCTCAAAGTCCTGGGCTTAAGTGTTCCTCCCATCTTGGCCTCTGAAAGTGCTGAGATCACAGGCGTGAGCTACTACACTGGCCTCATGGCATTTTGCAGAGGAGGACATGGAAGTTGGAGGTGGTGTGTTCCCAAAGGTCACCTTGCTAGGTCTTGGTGGCAGGCGGGGAAAGCAGACAGGGGCGTGTGGGCCACCTTCCCGTGCTGACCTTTCTTGGGGGTAACTGTGTTTGCCCATCCTGTTTCCTACAGATCTGCTTGGAGAGCTCCGGTGGAATCTGGAACAGTGAATGGGTAGAGGGCGCCGGGCGTGCAGAAGGCGGGCAGTGTGGAACATGCCTTCACCGCCCCCAGCTTCTGCCGCCCGAGGCCGAACCCACCTGTGCCCATGGCCTGCAAGGGCCCGTCACTTCCCAGCGCCTTCGACATCCTGGGCACAGCGGGCGAGGAAAAGCTCTTGTATCTGAAGCACAAACTGAAGACTCTGCGCCCAGGCTGCCAGGGGCAGGACCTCCTGCACGCCATGGTGCTGCTGAAGCTGGGCCAGGAGACCGAGGCCAGGATCTCTCTAGAGGCACTGAAGGCTGATGCCGTGGCTCAGCTAGTGGCCCGCCAGTGGGCTGGCGTGGACAGCACCGAGGACCCGGAGGAGCCCCGGGACATATCCTGGACTGTGGCCCGCTTGTACCACCTGCTGGCTGAGGAGAAGCTGTGCCCGGCTTCGCAGCGGGACGAGGCCTACCAGGAAGCCCTCCGTACCCTCAGTGCCAGGGACGACCACCGGCTGGGGGAGCTCCAGGATGAGGCCCGGGACCGCTGTGGGTGGGACGTGGCTGGGGATCCGGGGAGCACCCGGACACTCCAGTCCAATCTGGGCTGCCTCCCACCGTCCTCGGCTTTGCCCTCTGGGACTCGGAGCCTCCCTCGCCCCATCCATGGGGTTTCAGGCTGGAGCCAAGGACGTTCCCTGAGGTCAACTGGCAGCCCCGCCTCCCTGACCAGCAACTTGGAAATCAGCCAGTCACCCACGATGCCCTTCCTCAGCCTGCACCATGGCCCCCACGGGCCCAGCAAGCTCTGTGACAACCCCCAGGCCAGCAAGGTGCCCAAGCCTGTCCCTGGTGGCTGCCAGGAGCCTGAGGAGATGAGCTGGCCCCCCTCGGGGGAGACTGCCAGCCCCCCAGAGCTGCCAAGCAGCTCACTCCCTGGATTTCCTGAAGTGACCCCAGATGCAACCTCGACTGACCTCCCTGAAGCCCCTGAAGCTCCAGAAACCAGCACCCAGTTCCCGGTGGAGTGCACCGAGGGGTCTGCAGCCCCCCAGTCTCTCCCCTCGCCCATTTTGGAGCCCCTCAAAAACCCCTGCCCTGTCAAAGAACAGATATCACCCCAACCTTCTGTAGAAGACACCACCTCTCCAAATACCAAGCCAAGCCCATCTACTCCCATCACCCCAAAAACATCCCTTCCTCCTCCTCCTCCATCAGCCCCCCGTTCAGCTCACCTGGCCCCCTCCTCCCTGTTCCCTTCCTCCCTGGAATCGCCATCAGAGCAGAAATTCTATAACTTTGTGATCCTCCACGCCAGGGCGGATGAGCATATCGCCGTGCGGGTCCGGGAGAAGCTGGAGGCCCTCGGCGTGCCTGATGGGGCCACCTTCTGTGAGGAATTCCAGGTGCCCGGGCGTGGGGAGCTCCGCTGCCTGCAGGATGCAATTGACCACTCTGCCTTCATCATCCTCCTTCTTACCTCCAACTTCGACTGCCACCTGAGCCTGCACCAGGTGAACCAAGCCCTGGTGAGCAACCTCATGCGACAGGGGCCATCAGACTGTGTCATCCCCTTCCTGCCCCTGGAGAGCTCCCCGGCCGAGCTCAGCTCTGACACAGCCAGCCTGCTCTCTGGGTTGGTGCGGCTGGACGAACACTCTCGGATCTTCGACAGGAAGGTGGCCAACACCTTCACGTCCCACAGGCTTCAGGCCCGCAAGGCCATGTGGAGGAAGGAACAGGACACCCGAGCCCTGCGGGAACAGAGCCAACACCTGGACAGTGAGCGGGTGCAGGTGGCCGCCATGAACGCTGCGTACTCGGCCTACCTCCGGAGCTATCTGTCCTGGCAGGCACAGATGGAACAGCTCCAGGCAGCTTTTGGGAGCCACATGTCATTTGGGACTGGGGCACCCTTTGGGGCTCAAATGCCCTTTGGTGGCCAAGTGCCTCTGGGAGCCCCGCCACCCTTTCCCCTGCACGGGTGGCAGGCTGGTACTCCCCCACCACCCTTCCCACAACCCCCAGGCTTCCCTACAGCCTCAACTGCGCCCCCTCAGAGCCCGGGACTGCAACCCCTCATTATCCACCATGCGCAGATGGTACAGCTGGGGCTGAACAACCACATGTGGAACCAGAGAGGGTCCCAGGCACCCGAGGACAGTACGCAGGAGGCAGAATGACTGCTGTCTTGATCACCTGGGGAACACACCTGGACCCAGGCATCAGCTTTGGGCAGGACCCCATAGACTATCCCAATCTGTCCTGTCCTCTGGGGACAGTGGAAGATGAAGTTATCTGCCACTTTCAGGACATTGCCGGGAGCCCTTCATTTAGGACAAAACAGACGCTCTGGCCTTTAGGGTGGCCAGAACTGGACATGGTGTTTACAATTCTGATCTATTTCTGGGTGAGGGTTCTTGGTGGTGGAGGTATTGCTACCGTCTTTTAATTATAATTAATATTTATTGAACGCTTCTGCAGCGTCATTGTCTTCTGGGACACCCTCTGCCCGGCTATTTGTTACGAGACACGTGGCTCCCGCGCCCACAAAAGGGAACCGGAAGCAGGAAGTGCACGCCTCTTGGAGGGCATAAGCCGGAAGTTGTCCACATCTGCCCTCATCCCACCGGCCAGAACATGATCACATGGGCCTACTCCTGCCGCAAGGGACGCTGGGAAATGTAGTCCTTTCTGAGCAGCCATGTGCCTTGCCGAGTCTCGGTTCTAATAACTGGAAAAGTGGAAGGAGAAGTTATTGTTGGGGGTTGGGGGTTGGGGGTTGGGGGGCGATGCAGCCTTGGCAACATGGTGAGACCCCGGCTCTATAAATATACAACAATTAGCTGGGCTTGATGGTGCACACCTGTAGTCCCAGCTATGCTGGAGGCTCAGGTGGGAGGATTGCTTGAGGCCAGGAAGTGAAGGCAGCAGTGAGCTATGAATGAAGGAATGAATGAATTGGAATGAATATCACTGAGTGAATGCCACTGGGAGACATTTAGCAGTTTTCACTGCAGCGCTTCCTTTTCTCTGGGGTCTGCCTTGATGCCCCCACCAAAGTTGGACTGTGATGCCACTGTGTGACCTTGGGCAAGTGCCTCACCTCTTCGAGCCTCTGCTTTTTCATCTGAGAAATGGGTCTGTGGAGGCTTGTGTCAAGGCCTCAGTGGAACGTATGCAGAACCACGTAAACACCAAGTACATCAAGGTTCAGTACTCATTAAGTGTGGGGACCCACATGGAAGGGATTGATCTTTTTCAGGGTGACAGAACTTCTAAGAATCAGAATGGAGCCAAGGTTTGTTGGACACAATATTTATTGATTCTGGAGTGTCTAAATATATAAACAAGACTAAGTGCTGTGGTGGCTCACACCTGTAATTAATCCCAGAACTTTGGGAGGTTGAAGTGGGAGGGTTGCTTGAGGCCAGGAGTTCAAGACCAGCCTGTGAACCATAACGAAATCACATCTCTTTTTTTTTTTTTCTGAGATGGAGTCTCACTCTCACCCAAGCTGGAAAGCTGTGGCAAGATCTTGGCAACTTCCACCTCCTGGGTTCAAGCAATTCTTCTGCCTCAGCCTCCCAAGTAGCTGGAATTACAGGTACCTGCCACCACACCTGGCTAATTTTTGTATTTTTAGTAGAGATGGGGTTTTGCCATGTTGGCCAGGCTGGTCTTGAACTCCCAACCCCAGGTGATCCACCTATCTCAGCCTCCCAAAGTGCTGGGATTACAAGCATGCACCACCACACCCAGCTGCATTTCATTTACTTATTTATTTATGAACGGAATGAGACATCCAGCTCTTTTTAAAAAAATAAATAAATAAATTGGCCAGACGTGGTGGCTCCCATCTGTAATCCCAGCACTTCGGGAGGCTGAGGCAGGCAGATCAGTTGAAGTCAGGAGTTCAAGACCAGCCTGGCCAACATGATGAAACCCTGTCTCTACTGAAAATAGAAGAATCAGCTGGGCATGGTGTTCGCCTGTAGTCTGAGCTATTCAGGAAGCTGAGGCAAGACAATCGCCTGAACCTGAGGTGGATTGCAGTGAACTGAGATTGCGCCACTGCACTCCAGCCTGGGTGACAGAGCACGACTCTGTATTTTTTTTTTTGAGTCAGTATCAAAATAAAATAAAAATTGGCCAAGTGTGGTGGCTCACACCTGAAATCCCAGCACTTTTTCCCACCTGTCAAGTTGGGTGGATCACCTGAGGTCAGGGGTTCGAGATCAGCCTGGCCAACACGGTGAAACCTAGTTTCTACTAAAAATGCAAACATTTGCTGGGTATGGTGGCACGCACCTGTAATACAAGCTACTTGGGAGGCTGAGGCAGGAGAATCACTTGAACCTGGGAGGCAGAGGTTGCAGTCAGCCAAGATCACACCACTGCACTCCAGCCTGGGTGACAAGATAGAAACTTCATCTCAAAAATAATAATAATAATAAAATAAAAATAAAAATAACTAGGGAGGCACGGTGGCTCAGGCCCATTGTCCCACTGGCACATGTGGAGGCGACACCAGACATCTGAGACCAGTCTGGGCAGCATAGGAAACCCTCATCTATATAACAAAAATAAATAAGTAAACAAACATGCTATTTTTTAAATTTTTTTTTGAGATGAAGTCTCGATCTGCCACCCAGGCTGGAGTGTAATGGCGCGATCTCGGCTCACCACAACCTCTGCCTCCCAGGTTCAAGCGACTCCTGCCTCAGCCTCCCGAGTAACTGGGACTAGAGGCGCACGCCACTGTGCCCAGCTTAGTTTTATATTTTCAATAGAGATAGGGTTTCAGCATATTGATCAGGCTGGTCTTGAACTCCTGACCTTGTGATCTGCCCGCCTCAGCCTCCCAAAGTGCTGGGATTACAGGCATGAGCCATCTCGCCAAGCCACAAACACACTTTCATCCTCAAAATGACCCCTCAAGGTAGAAGCTTCTGTGATGGAACCACCCTGCAGATTGGGAAAACCAAGGCCCAAAGAGATGAATTCTGAGCCGGGCGCGGTGGCTCACACCTGTAATCCCAGCACTTTGGGAGGCCAAGGTGGGCGGATCACAAGGTCAGAAGATTGAGACCATCCTG
The DNA here is from genome assembly GCA_028533165.1 of Leontopithecus rosalia. Classification (NCBI taxonomy): domain Eukaryota; kingdom Metazoa; phylum Chordata; class Mammalia; order Primates; family Cebidae; genus Leontopithecus; species Leontopithecus rosalia. Next base: position 3,627,212 of record CM052668.1, on the reverse strand, counting down.
GCTAACACGGTGAAACCCCATCTTTACTAAAAATACATAAATAAGCCGGGCATGGTGGTGCAAACCTGTAGTCCCAGCTACCCCGGAAGCTGTGGCAGGAGAATGGCTTGAACCAGGGAAGCAGAGGTTGCAGTGAGCCGAGATTGCACCACTGCACTCCAGCCTGAGTGACAGAGCAAGACTCTACTAAAAAAAAAAAAAAAAAAAAGGTGAATTCTGACTCCAAAAGTCACACAGATCTGAAATGGGGAGATTGCAATGGACAAAGCTGAACTTCCAAGGGAGGAAATGAAGGAGGGTCCCTGAAGGTGAAATTGGACCCACCGAGCCTGGAAGCTGACGTCTCCCTCCCGCCTGACAACCTGATTTGACCTTGCAGGCTCCTTCCTTCCTCCGGGCCACGTGGAAGGATGAGGCTGGCATGAATCACCAGGCAGCCAGGAACCACTTGCTATTTTAGTGGCTGACTCAGACTTTGTCAGAGCTCCGGTCCGGGTGGCAGTGACTGCGGCCCTCAAGTGAAACCTGGGGAGCAGAGTTCTGAGATGAGATTCCAGGGTGGGGCGGGGTTGTTCCCCACAGAGCGTTTCCGTCCATCCAGGCCGGAGCCAGCTGCAAATACCTGAGCAGGGGGGCCGTGAACTGGCTATTTCTTCATTTGACCAACATTCATGGAGCACCTACGGTGTGCTGGAAATTATCCCAGTCACTGGGACACCTCCCAGAAGTGATTAGTCACTTGCTGTCATTTCCGTAGGGGAGGAGAGGAAGAAATAGTAAACAGATTATCAAAGTAGGAAGCAAAAGCGTTTCAGAAAGGGAAGAAGCTTCAGGCCGGGTGCAGAGGCTCACGTCTGTAATCTCAGCACTTTGGGAGGCCGAGGTGGGTGGATCACCTGGGGTCAGGAGTTCGGGACCAGCCTGGCCAACATGGTGAAACCCTGTCTCTACTAAAAATACAAAAATTAGCTGGGTGTAGTGGTGGGTGCCTGTAGTCCCAGCTACTTGGGAAACTGAGGCAGGAGAATTGCTTGAACCCGGGAGGTGGAGGTTGCGGTGAGCCACGATCATGCCATTGCACTCCAGCCTGGCTGACAGAACAAGACTCTGCCTAAAAAAAAAAAAAAAAAAAAAAAAAAGCCAGGTGTGGCAGCTCACACGTGTAATCCCAGCACTTTGGGAGGGCAAGGCAGGCGGATCACAAGATCAGGAGATCATACCATCCTGGCTAACACAGTGAAAATCTGTCCCTACTAAAAATACACACATACACACACACAAATTACCCAGGTGTGGTGGCTGAGGCAGGAGAATCGCTTGAACCCAGGAGACAGGGGTTGCATGAGCCAAGATCGCGCCACTGCACTCCAGCCTGGGTGACAAAGTGAGACGCAGTCTCATTAAAAAACTAAAAAAGGAAGCCTTAGAAGGCTGGAGCAGAGTGGGCCAGGGAGAGAGAGGGAGGAGGGGAGGGTGAGGAGGGGATGGGGCAGGTCAAGCAGAGCCTGGTGGGTCATGAGGAGGACTTGGACTTTGACCTCGAGGGAGGTGGGAGCCATGGGGGGCTGTGGGCAGAAGAGGGAGGGGAACTGACTCTGGTGCTCACAGGTGCCCTTTGGTGGCCACTTCAGGGAGGACAGACCTTGTTGGGCAAGGGCAGAAGCTGGGGCAGCAGGGCAGAAGCTGGTGCACTGGTCTGAGTGAGTGATGTTGGGTTGGCTGGACCAGGCAGAGCCAAGAGGAGAGGAGACGTGGCACATTCGGGGTGTGTCCGGTTCAGAGAACACTCCCCGTTCCTTAAAGCCACTAGACAAGATTCTTCCCTGAATCACTAGACAAGAAGCTTCACCTGTCCCAGGTCAGCCAGGCTGTGCTGAGAAGCCCTGTTGGCCTCTGCAGCAGGAACAGCGGGTTCAAGCCCTGGCTTGTCCCTGCGATTCCATGGCACCTGGAACAAGGCACGGCCCTTTTCTTCTTCTTCTTCTTCTTTTTTTTTTTGAGACGGAGTTTTGCTCTTGTTACCCAGGCTGGAGTGCAATGGCACGATCTCGGCTCACCGCAACCTCCGCCTCCTGGGTTCAGGCAATTCTCCTGCCTCAGCCTCCTGAGTAGCTGGGATTACAGGCACATGCCACCATGCCCAGCTAATTTTTTGTATTTTGAGTAGAGACGGGGTTTCACCATGTTGACCAGGATGGTCTCGATCTATTGACCTCGTGATCCACCCGCCTCGGCCTCCCAAAGTGCTGGGATTACAGGCGTGAACCACCGCGCCCGGCCTCTTTTCATAAACAGGGATTGAGCACTTGCTGTATGCAAGTCTCTGCTGGGCCCTGGAAACAGAGTTATTCCCTGGCCTGGTTCACTGGCCAGGAGGAGGTGGATTCATCCATCTGTTTATTTGTCAACATTTACTGAGCACCTGCTGCGTGCGGTGGTCACTGCGGAGGTGACCAAGACAAGCTTGATTTGCCTCCTTAGGAAAAAAATCTGTGTTATCCAGTGCTGGAGAGACACAGTATCAGGAAATTATGGAGTGACGGGGACTCTGATGGGGAAGCTGCGGGACCACAAAGGTGACCCTAGACTAGCCTGGGGGGAATTAAGGGAAGTTTCTGGAAGAAGGAAGTCAACACGTCGTGCCTATGTCGGAATGAGCATGGGCTAGACAGAGATTTGTTTCTTTTTTTTTTTCTTCTTTATTTGGAGTGCAGGGGCACGATCTCGGCTCATTGCAACCTCTGCCTCCCGGGTTCAAGCGATTGTCCTTCCTCAGCCTCCCCAGTAGCTGGGATTACAGGCGCCTGCCACCACCCCTGCCTAATTTTGTATTTTTAGTAGAGACGAAGTTTCACCATGTTGGCAAGGCTGGTCTTGAACTCCTGACCTTGCGATCCACCTGCCTCAGCCTCCCAGAGTGCTGGGATTACAGGCGTGAGCCACTGCGCCCGGCTAGGAAGAGAGTTCTAAGAGGTGGGCACAGCTTGGGTGAAGGTCTGGAAGGAAGATGGGCAGTTCCAGGCAGAACCAGGTCCCCAGCGCTAGGGGCTCCGTCTGCCACGATTTGCTCTGCCCCAGAGCCCCCTGGTGGCCACCGCCCGCCGGCCCCACGTGGCCACAAAGGTCCAGGTTCCCTGGGAGACTTACAGCCTTGAAGAAAAACAGGAAGGGAAAAAATGGGAAAATGTCCCCTCTATTTAAAAACGGTGAAATGTGATAAATAACAGAGGATTTCTTTCTGGAAGTCAGTACACACAGACAGACCGGGCTGGGCAGTTACGTGGGTCTGTGTGCTTGGAATGATCGCTTTCTTTCTTTCTTTTTTTTTTTTTTTTTGAGACGGAGTTTCGCTCTTGTTACCCAGGCTGGAGTGCAATGGCACGACCTCGGTTCACCGCAACCTCCGCCTCCTGGGTTCAGGCAATCCTCCTGCCTCAGCCTCCCGAGTAGCTGGGATTACAGGGACGCACCACCGGGCCCAGCTAATTTTTTGTATCTTTATTAGAGATGGGGTTTCACTATGTTGACCAGGATGGTCTCGATCTGTTGACCTCGTGATCCACCCGCCTCGGCCTCCCAAAGTGCTGGGATTACAGGCTTGAGCCACCGCGCCCGGCCGATCACTTTCTGATATATATTTTTTTGAGACTGAGTCTCACTCTGACACCCAGGCTGGAGTGCAATGGCGTGATCTCAGCTCATTGCAGCCTCCGCCTCCCGGGTTCAAGCTATTCTGCCTCAGCCTCCCGAGTAGCTGGGATTCCAGGCACGCGCCGCTACACCCTGTAAGTTTTGTATTTTTAGTAGAGACGGGGTTTCACATATGTTGGCCAGGCTGGTCTTGAACTCCTGAGCTCAGGCGATCCTCCCACCTCCACCTCACAAAGTGCTGGGATTACAGGTGCGAGCCATCGTGCCTGGCCTCATTAGGTATGTTAATACAAATGTTTGCTCTCTGGGTCCAGAGAGGGTAGTGTTTTGCCCAGGGTCACACAGCATATGTGTGGCTGATGGTTGACCTGGGCAGAGCTTGGTAGTGCTGGATTTTTATATTTATTTATTTATTTATTTTGAGATGGAGTCTTGCTCTGTCACCCAAACTGGAGTGCGGTGGCGCGATCTTAGCTCACTGCAAACCCCCGCTCCCAGTTCAGGCAATTCTTGTGCCTCAGCTTCCCGAGTAGCTGGGATTACAGGCGCACGCCCCCACAACTGGCTAATTTTTGTATTTTTAGTAGAGACAGGGTTACACCACATTGGCCAGGCTGGGTAGTACTGCCTTTTAAAATTATTATTAAGATGATTTTATTTAAGTAGAGACAGAGACTCGCTCTGTTGCCCAGGCTGGTTTTGAACTCCTGGCCTCAAGTGATCCTCCCACCTCCCAAAGTGCTGGGATTACAGGCGTGAGCCACGGTGCCCGGCCAGCACTGCTGCGTTGGAATCAATAATCTACATCTCCAGGAGGAAGAGGATAAATTTGCTCTCCCTCTCCTGTCCCAGCCGCCTAGTTCTTCCCAGAGAAAACCAGGTGGCTGGTTTCTATCACATCCCCTGTCCCCCGCACCAGTTCGTTCTCCTGGGAGCTAAGTCAGGGCCTATCCCTCTGCCTACAACCCTCCATGGCTCCCACCTCTTTCGGGGGGGAAAAGCCCAAGTCCTCCCCTGCACACCTGCTCCATCCCCTCCTGCCCTCCCATCCTCCCTCTCTCACCATCCTCACTCTGCTCCAGCCACACCGGCCTCCTCACTGTTCCTCACCTGCACCAGGTGCGACCCTGCCCCAGGGCCTTTGCTCAGGCTGTGCCCTCTGCCTGGAGTGCTTTTCGCCCAGACATTTTTGCAGCTCTCTCCCTCACCACCTCGGCACTTAGTTCAAATGTCACTTTCTCGGTCTGGGCTTCGCTGAGAAGCACTTCCTTTAAAATTCATTTTAAATCACATCTACCCAAATCCTTCCCTCTGCTCCAAGACACTTTATATAAGATAAAAATAACTGCAGGCTGGATGCAGTAGCTCCTGCCTGTAATTCCGGCACTTTGGGAGGCCGAGGCGGGTGGATCACCTGAGGTCAAGAGTTCGAGACCAGCCTGGCCAACATGGTGAAACCCCGTCTATACTAAAAATACAAAATTAGCTGGGCATGGTGGTGCAGCCTGTGATCCCAGCTACTCAGGAGGCTGAGGCAGGAGGATCGCTTGAACCCGGGAGGCTGAGGTTGCGGTGAGCTGAGATCACACCACTGCACTCCAGCCTGGGTGACAAGAGCAGAACTGTGGCAAAAAAAAAAAATTATATATATATATAAAACCATAAACATAACGGTAATATTTTGTTTCAGTATTAAAATCCTGGTTTGCTTGTGTTGTTTTGTTTTCTGAGATGGAGTCTTGCTCTGTCACCCAGGCTGGAATGCTGGCGTGACCTCAGCTCGCTGCAACCTTCACCTCCCGGGTTCAAGCAATCCTCCTGCCTCAGTCTCCCAAGTAGCTGAGACTACAGATACCCATCACCTCACCTGGCTAATTTTAGTAGAGATGGTCATCATATTGGCCAGGCAGGTTTCGAACTCCTGACCTCAAGTGATCCACCCACATTGGCCTCCCAAAATGCTGGGATTACAGGCGTGAGCCACTGCACCTGGCCTGTTGTTTCTTTTTCTTTTCTTTCCCTCCCTCCTTTCTCTCTCTCTCTCTGTCTCTCTTTCTGACAAGGTTCACTCTGTTACCCTGGCTGGAGTGCAGTGGTGCAAACTCAGCTCACTGCAACCTCCACCTCCTGGGTTCAACGGATGCTCCTGCCTCAGCCTCCCGAGTAGCTGGGATTATAGGCGAATGCCACCATGCCAGGCTAATTTTTCTGTATTTTTAGTAGAGATGGGGTTTCACCGTGTTGGCCAGGCTGGTCTTGAACTCCTGACCTCAAGTGACCCACCTGCCTTGGCCGCCCAAAGTGCTGGGATTACAGGAGTGAGCCACCGCGCCCGGCCCTGTTGCTTCTTAAGCGGACATGTCAGTGGCTTTCATGTATTCACTATATTATGCAACTGTCACCACTATTTCCAGAACCTTTCATCACCCCAAAACGCACGCTGGAAACATCAGCTGACACCCTCCACTGCCTCCCCGCCAGCACCCACACATCCCCTTCTGTCTCTCTGGACAGGCCTGTCCCAGACACTTCATAGAAATGGTATCACACAGCATGGCCTTGTGTGTCTGGCCTCTGTCACTGAACAAAACATGAGTATCTTTTCTGATGCCCGTTCTAGTTTCCGAGACACGTCTCCTTCTGTCACCCAGGCTGGAGTGCAGTGGCGAGATCATGGCTCCCTGTGGACTTGAATTCCTGGGCTCAAGCGATCCTCCTGCCTCAGCCTCCCAGGTCAGACTGCAGGCAGGCACCACCACACCTGGCTAATTTTTGTATTTTTTGTAGAGACAAGAGTCTCACTGTGTTACCCAGGCTGGTCTCAAACTCCTGGGCTCAAGCGATCCTCTCGCCTCGGCCTCCCAAAGTGCTGGGATTACAGGTGTGAGCTACTGCACCCGGCCCTTCTTTCTTTTCTTTCTTTCTTTCTTTCTTTCTTTCTTTCTTTCTTTCTTTCTTTCTTTCTTTCTTTCTTCTTTCTTTCTTTCTTTCTTTCTTTCTTTCATTCCTTTCCCTCCCTTCCTTCCTTCCTTCCTTCCTTCCTTCCTTCCTTCCTTCCTTCCTTCCTTCCTTCCTTCCTTCCTTCCTTCCTTCCTCCTTCCCTCCCTCCCTCCTTCCCCTTCCTCTTTCTTCTTTTTTTTCTCTCTCTCTCCCTCCCTCCTTCTTTCTTTCTTTGAAGGACTCTCTCACTATCTCCCAGGCTGGAGTGCAATGGCACAATCTCGGCTCACTGCAACCTCCACCTCCCGGGTTCCAGCAATTCTCCTGCCTCAACCTCCCGAGTAGCTGGGATTACAAGCATGTGCCACCACGCCCGCCTAATTGTTTGTATTTTTAGTAGAGACGGGGTTTCACTATGTTGGCCAGGATGGTCTCCAACTCTTGACCTCGTGATCTGCCCATCTGGGCTTCCCAAAGTGTTGGGATTACAGGTGTTTGTCATTGCGCCCAGCCCCTCAGTTTCTTCTAGAAGAATCTGTTGCCCTCATGGGGTTGGTACGATGCTCAGCCTTTGCCAGCGGTTACTCTGATGCTGAGGCCGGAGGTCAGCGTGCCCCAGGCCTTGGTCTAGCCCTGCAGGCTCCCTCCAGGAACTGAAAGGAGGAAGTTTCTGAGGCTACACAGCCAGCCCCCGTTGGCCCCCTGAGCATGCAAATAAAGGGCCTTCTGGAAGGGGCCCTTTATTCAAGGGGCCAGGGTGGAGCTTCACTTCGTGCAGGCCCTCAACCAGAACAGAATTTCCAGAAGGCCCTGGGATCCTCTTCCTGTCCTGTCCTTTCCGTGAAACTCTTACCACCCACCACGCATCCCACGCCAGGCCCCAGAAACTGCTCTGCTTGGCCATGCATGGTGGCTCATGCCTGTGATCCCAGCACTCTGGGAGGCCGACGCTGGTAGATGACTTGAGCTCAGGAGTTCGAAACCAGCCTGGCCAACACGGTGAAACGCCGTTGCTACTAAATGACAGCAAATCGCTGGGCATGGTGGCATGCGCCTGTAATCCCAGCCACTCAGGGGGATGAGGTGGGAGAATTGCTTGAACCCAGGAGGAGGACTTTGCAGTGAGCTAAGATCGCGCCTCTGCACTCCAGCCTGGAGACAGAGCAAGACGCTGTTTAAAGAAGAAGAATAAAATTTTTTGGCTGGGCTTGGTGGCTCACCACGTGGAGGCTAGCACCACCAAAGGCCTAGCACTTTGGTGGGTGGATCACCTGAGGCCAGGAGTTCAAGACCAGCCTGGCCATCATGGTTAAACCCCATCTTAAAAAAAAATAATTTAAAAACATTAAAAATAATTAAAAAAAATTTTTTGAGACAGAGTCTTGCTCTGTCTCCAGGCACCAGGCTGGAGTGCAATGGTGCGATCTCGGCTCACCGCAACCTCTGCCTCCCGGGTTCAGGCAATTCTCCTACTTCAGCCTCCCGAGTAGCTGGGACTACAGACTCGTGTCTGTAGTCCAGCTAATTTTTATATTTTAGTAGAGACAGGGTTTCACCATGTTGGCCAGGATGGTCTCGATCTCTTGACCTCGTGATCTGCCCGCCTCAGCCTCCCAAAGTACTGGAATTACAGGCATGAACCACTGCACCTGGCAATAAAATTTAAAACAAAATAAAACAGACCAGGTGTGGCGGCAGGTGCCTGTAATCCCAGCTACTCAGGAGTCTGAGGCAGGAGAATCGCTTGAACCTGGGAGGCGGAGGTTTCAGTGAGCTGAGATTGAGCCACTACACTCCAGCCTGGGTGACAGAGCGAGACTCCATCTCAAAAAAATAAAGAGAATAAAAAGAAACTGCTTTGCTCCAGGTCCTTGGTAACCTGGAGCTGCTAAATCCAGGGCCACTTCTCCATCTACCTTGACCTCTGGCCTCTGTCACTCTGCTCCAGCCATGCCAGCCTTCCCGCTGTGCCTCCAACATGCCAGGGGCGGTCCTGCCTCAGGGCCTTTGCACGGGCTGGGCCGTCTTCCTGGAATGCCCTTCCCCCAGGTCCCTGCATGGCTCCTTCGTCACTTCCTCAGGTCTTTGCTCAAATGTCACCCTCTGGCTGAGTGTGGTGGTGGGAACCTGTGGTCCCAGCTGGTCCGAAGGCTGAGGTGGAAAGTTTGCTTGAGCCCAGGAGTTTGAGGCTGCAGTGAGCCATGAAGGATCGCACCACTGCACGCCAGCCTGGGTGACAGAGCGGGATGCCGTCTCTTGATGTCCTGTGGTATCAGAGTCCTCACTGTTACACATGCTCTGAATGAAGGGACCCCCCTCAACAGGCTTTGTGTGAGCAACATGGCTGTTTATTGACCTGGGTGCGGGCGGGCTGGGTCTGAAAAGAGGGTCGGCAGAGGGTGGTGGGATAGGATTTGGTTTTATAGGTTTGGGGTAGGCAGTGGAAAGTGACAGAGTTACAGTTCAGGGTGGTTTTTGCAAGCTTGGGGAGTGTTGCTGCGGGTGGGGGGGTGTCACAAGGTCTAAGGTCCAGTGTCGCAAGGTTGGCTTATCAGTTGAGGCAGGAACTGCTGAGGCAGGAACAAGGGCAAAATGTTGCAACGTTGGTGAATCAGGCCGCTGGGTCCAATGTCACAAGGTTGACTCAGACTTTCTGGCTCCGGGAGTTCATCTGGAGGTGTCCGTGTGGGTTACAGGGTCACCATGGCATAGTCCATGGTGCCGTCAATTCAAAGAATCTTGCACTCACGTTCTCAATGGAGGCTTCTCTGAGCACCCCACTTAAAATTCATTTCAAAGCCAGACACAGTGGCTCATGTCTGCCATCCCAGCACTTTGGGAGGCAGGGGCAGGGGGATGACTTGGGGTCAGGAGTTCAAGACCAGCCTGGTCCACATGGTGAAACCCAGTTTCCACCAAAAATACAAAAATTAGCTGGGCATGGCACGTGCCTGTAATCCCAGCTACTCAGGAGGCTGAGGCAGGAGAATTGCCTGAACCCAGGAGGCAGAGGTTGCGGTGAGCCAAGATCGCGCCATTGCACTCCAGCCTGGGTAACAAGAGCGAAACTCCATCTCAAAAAACAATAATAATAAAATAAAATAAAATTCATTCAAAACAGCACCCACCAGATCCCCTAAATATGTTTCATGTTTCCACGTCAGTCTGGAGTTTGAGACAAATACAAATTAACTTATCCACGGCCCACGTGTCACTGTCCGTGGACTGTATCACAGGATCCCAAGGCATGGCCCATAGTAGGTGCTCAATAAATGTTTGAATTTAAATTGATGCCCAAGTTTTTTTTTTTTTTTTTTTGAGACAGAGTTTCTCTCTTGTTACCCAGGCTGGAGTGCAATGGCGCGATCTCGGCTCACCACAACATCCGCCTCCTGGGTTCAAGCAATTCTCCTCCCTCAGCCTCCCGAGTAGCTGGGACTACAGGCACGTGCCACCATGCCCAGCTAATTTTTGTATTTTTTTAGTAGAGACGGGGTTTCACCTTGTTGACCAGGATGGTCTCCATCTCTTGACCTCGTGATCCACCCGCCTCGGCCTGCCAAAGTTCTGGGATTACAGGCGTGAGCCACCGCGCCCGGCTTTTTTTTTTTTTTTTTTTTTTTTTTTTAGACTGAGTCTTGTTGCCCAGGCTAGAGTGCAACGGCCTGATCTCAGCTCACTGCAACCTCCGCCTCCCAGGTTCAAGCGATTCTCCTGCCTCAGCCTCCCGAGTAGCTGGGATTACAGGCACACCACCACGCCCAGCTAATTTTGTATTTTCAGTAGAGATGGTGTTTCACCACGTTGGCCAGGCTGGTCTCAAACTCCTGACTGCAAATGATCCTCCTGCCTCAACTTCCCAAAGTGCTGGGATTACAGGTGTGAGCCACTGCACTGAGCCTTAAATTTATTTTTATTTTTTTGAGATGGAGTCTTGCTCTATTGCCCAGGTTGGAGTGCAGTGGCGAGATCTCAGCTCACCACAACCTCTGCCTCCTGTTTCAAGCGATTCTCCTGACTCAGCACCCGGAGTAGCTGAGACTACAGGCATGCACCACCATGCCCAGCTAAGTTTTGTATTTTTAGTAGAGGCGGGGTTTCACTATGTTGGCCAGGATGGTCTTGAACTCCTGACCTTGTGATCCGCCTACCTCAGCCTCCCAAAGTGCTGGGATCACAGTGTGAGCCACCGCACCTGGCCTCAAACTTTTCGTAGAGATTGAGTTTCACCATGTGGCCCAGACTGGTCTGAAACTCCTGGGCTCAAGTGATCCCCCCACCTCGGCCTCCCAAAATGTTGGGATTGCAGGCGTGAGCCTCTGCCCCTGGCCTCAAGTGTGCTTTCCCGTTTGGAAGGACCTCGCGCTTCCACGTTCCCTTCCTGCCAGCCAGTGAATTTTGTTCATTCGCCCCCGCATCGTCTGTTCATTCCTTCGTTGAGCAGCGTGCATTGAGCGTCTACGGTTCGCCAGGGACGGCTTCAGATCGGGAGGACGCTGTTTTCTGGGACGGATGCCGCTGCTGCCGTCACAGGGCTCACAGCTCCAAGGGGAGGCGGACACAGGAGTGGCTGGTCTCGTGTGGGCTTGCCCTGGGTGTGATGGGGATGCAGAAGGAACTAGGGGGTGGTGACTTGGGGGCGGAGATCGGAACCCCTCAAGGGTGATCAGAGCTCTCTGCAGCCTCCGGGAAGGAAAGGGCACTCCCGGTGGAAGGCACGGCCCAGGCAATGACCTGCAGGAGTGAGAGGGAGCGTGGACCCTCCAGGGGAGCCAGTGTGACCCATCTGGGTGCAGGCCTTCTGTCCCCCAAGCCTACAGGCGCCGGACACATGACTTACGTGTGGAAACCCAGAAGGTGCCGCAGTAAGCAGATGCTGCCACTAGAGGGCACCATCGGACAGCAGGTCCAGCCTCTCCCGACCCCTGGTTGGGAAGGGGACGGTCCCTTTTTCCCGGGCCTGCTCCGAAGAGAGAGCTCAGAGGTGAAAGGGGTCCCGAAAAACAGCCCCCTCGCCCCTCTGTAAATTACAACAATAGGCCGGGTGCATGGCTCACACCTGTGATCCCAGCACTTTGGGAGGTTGAGGCCGGTGGATCACCTGAGGTTAGGAGTTCAAGACCAGCCTGGCCAACATGGCAAAACCTCATCTCTGCTAAAAATGCAAAAATAACCGGGTATGGTGGCGGGTGCCTGTAATCCCAGCTACTGGGGAGGCTGAGGCAGGATAATTGCCTGAACCCGGGAGGTGGAGATTGCAGTGAGCCGTGATCACACCACTGCACTCCAGCCTCGGCAACAGAGCAAGACTCTGTCTCAAAAATAATAATAATAAATAAAGACTCTGTCTCTAAATAAATAAATAATAAATTGCAATAATAGTGACAGCCAAATACCTAACCCCATTGGCAGGTCAGATCACCAGGGCTCTCTCTGCCCCATTTTGCATTTGGGGAAACCGAGGCACAGAGAGGCAGTGTCACTTTGCAAGGGCACGCAGTGTGACTGCAAGGCTGGGACTAGGATGAGGCCAGAGAGGCCCCTCAGAGAAATGAAAGGCAGAGTTTACCCTCAGGGGTGCACAGGCTCGGGATCTTAGGAAATCGCTATCTAATGCTGTTCTTTCCAACCTGGCTGGAGCCCAGAGAGGGCAGGTGCCAGCCTGAGGCCACACAGCAGGCTCTTCTCCAGTCCCCTCCCCCAAGGGTGTCTCCCTGTAGCCCTGGGGTTCGCCTGGGCTCACAAATGCCATCCCCAAGTGCCCTGGGACGGGGATCTTTTATTTTTAACCTGTCCAGTGGCTGCGACCTTATTATAGCCCGGGGAGGCTGCCACGGTTTCCAGTTTCCAAGGGAAGCTGCAAAATTGTTTCTCTTCCCAGGAGAAGGAATGTCTGGGTGCGGTGTTCATTCCTGCAATCCCAGCATTTTGGGAGGCTGAGGTGGATCGCTTAAGCTCAGGAGTTTTGGACCAGCCTGGCCAACGGTGGGTGGGACCGCTGTCTCTATTTTTATTTTTTATTATTTATTTATTTTGAGACAGAGTCTCCCTCTGTCACCCAGGCTGGAGTGCAATGGCATGATCTTGGCTCACTGCAACCTCTACTTCCCAGTTTCAAGCAATTCTTGTGCCTCAGCCTCCCGAGTAGCTGGGAGTACAGGCACACACCACCACACCCAGCTAATTTTGTGTTTTTAGTAGAGATGGTGTTTCACTGTTTTGGCCAGGCTGAACTCCTGGCCTCAGGTGATCCGCCCACCTGGGCCTCCCAAAGTGCTGGGATTACGGGTCTGAGCCACCGCACCCGGCCTTAAATTTTTGGTAGAGATTGAGTTGCACCATGTGGCCTGGACTGGTCTCAAACTCCCTCTGTCGCCCAGGCTGAAGTGCAGTGGTGTGATCACAGCTGGCTACAGCCTTCACCTCCTGGGCTCAAGCGATCCTTTCACCTCAGCCTCTCGAGTAGCTGGGACCACAGGTGCACACCACCACATCCAAATTGTCATATCATCCTTGTGGAGACCGTGGGGAGAGGGGGTGTGTTTCACTCAGTTGCCCAGGCTGGTCTCGAACTCCTGGGCTCAAGCACCCCCCCACCGCCTCAGCCTCCCCAAATCCTGAGATTACAGGCATGAGCCACCCTGCCTGCTTGTGGGGGGGCTGCACTTTAGATAATTTGGGAGGGCTTCATGGAGGAGGTGACATTGGATCAAGATCATTGATTTTTTTTTTTTTTTTTTTTTTAGACACTGTCACCCAGGCTGGAGTGCAGTGGCTCAATTTCGGCTCACTGCTATCTCTGCCACCTGGGGTTGGAGCAATTCTCCTGCCTCAACCTCCAGAGTAACTGGGATTACAGGCTCCCGATCCTGCATCTGGCTAATTTTTGTAGTTTTTAGTAGAGACGAGGGTCTCACCATCTTGGCCAGGCTGGTGTTGAACTCCTGACCTAGTGATCCACCTGCCTCAGCCTTCCAAAGTGCTGGGATTACAGGCGGGAGCCACTGCACCCAGCCCCAAGATCACCGCTTTAATCCACATCAAATAATAAATAAATCCACATCAATAATAAATTTGAATATAGATAATTAAATACTGTCTATTAAGTTAATAGACATTCAAAGACAAGCTTTAATAAGAGACATCAAGGCACAGGGCAGAGGGAGGGGGTGGCCCCGGGGAATTCTGAATGTCTGGGTCCCTGGGGCCGGAGGAGTTGGGATATACATTCTCCCCGCCCAGCACGGGGGTGGTGCCACTCACATCTGGCCCGGGTCTTGCCTAACACATGTTCTGGTAAACACTCGGTCAGAGCACCCTCTGTTTTTTCCAGTCCCGAAGCTCCCCGCAGTAATCCACGCCCCCGCCCCACCCCTCTCCTGGGACACGGATTCAGTGTCCCCGGTGGATCATCTGGTCTCTCTGGCCTGTGATGTAATCTGAGTGGTGCTATCTTTAACCTCAGGCAGGGATGTTCCCTCCCCGTCAACAACTCAGATGACAGTCCTGGAATCTCGTGGGGGTGGCGGCCCTGGGGTCTGGCAAAGCCACCGGGGCCTGCCTGTGTCCTCTGCTGCTGCCCCAGGGAGTCAGAGGAGGACCCGGAATTCCCAGAGGCGAGAGGCATTCCTGTATTCGTTCATTCACTCCTTTACTTGTTCAACCCATATTAACAGGGCGTGGGACAGACCCTGGCCTGAGTGCTGAGGACATGGCAGTGACAGAGGCCCTCAAAGGGCTGGGGAGGGTCTGAGGGTCTGAGAAGGTTAATGACCGAGGCCGGGCACGGTGGCTCACCCCTGTAATCCCAGGACTTTGGGAGGCCGAGGCGGGCGGATCACGAGGTCAAGAGTTTGAGACCATCCTGGCCAACATGGTGAAACCCCGTCTCTACTAAAACACAAAAAGTTAGCAGGGTGTGGTGTTGCGTGCCTGTAGCCCCAGCTACTCAGGAGGCTGAGGCAGGGGAATCGCTTGAACCTGGGAGTGGAGGTGGCAGTGAGCTGAGATGGAGGGAGCCACAGCACTCCAGCCTGGCAACAGAGCAAGACGTCACAAAAAAAAAAAAAGGTCACTGGCCAAGTAGACGAGCAATTGAGCAGAACTCCAGACCCCCATTTCAGTTCGGTGGAACCAGACTGGCAGCAGCAGGCTGGGAAGGCAGCGGGCGAGTAGGAGGCCCCCAGGCCCCACCCTCCCAGGTCAGCCTGGGCTGCCTGGCTCTCGACGTCTTTCAGCAGGGGGTGAAGCTTTGATCCCGATGCTTCCCGGCTGGGTAAGCTCAGGCAAGCCCCTGCCCCTCTCTGTGAGCCTGTTTCTCAGCTACAAATGACTTGGGTCATCCTCCTGGCTCTGTGGCCTGAGGCACTCCACTTGACTTTTCTCAGCTGTTTTCCTTCACTTAGCAATGGCAGGTAGTCATTTTATTTTATTATCTATGTATTTATTTATTTATATTTTTTGAGACAGAGTTTCGCTCTTGTTACCCAGGCTGGAGTGCAGTGGCGTGATCTCGGCTCACCGCAACCTCCGCCTCCTGGGTTCAGGCAATTCTCCTGCCTCAGCCTCCCGAGTAGCTGGGATTACAGGCACGCACCACCGTGCCCAGCTAATTTTTGTATTTTTTAGTGGAGACGGGGTTTCACCATGTTGACCAGGATGGTCTCGATCTCTTGACCTCGTGATCCACCCGCCTCAACCTCCCAAAGTGCTTGGATTACAGGCATGAGCCACTGCGCCCGGCCGTATTTATTTATTTGAGACAGAGTCTTGCTCTGTCACCCAGGCTGGTGTGCAGTGGCGAGATCTTGGCTCACCACAATGTCCGTCTCCAGGGTTCAATCGATTCTCCTGCCTCGGCCTCCCGAGTAGCTGGGATTACAGGTGCCCACCACCATGCTCAGCTCATTTCTGTATTTTTTTTTTTTAAGATGGGCTTTCACCATGTTGGTCAGGCTGGTCTTGAACTCCCGACCTCAGGTGATCTGCCCATCTTGGCCTCCAAAGTGCTTGGATTACAGGCGTGAGCCACCACTTCCGGCCTTTTTTTTTTTTTTTTGTATTTTAAATAGAGACAGGGTTTCACTATGTTGGTCATGCTGGTCTCGAACTCCTGACCTCCTGATCCTCCCACCTCAGCCTCCCAAAGTGCTGGGATTATAGGTGTGAGCCACTGCGTCCGGCCCAGGTAGTAAATTTTTTTATTGGGGACTTTTTTTTGCTACCCTCGATGGCAGCGATGGCCCCATTTTAAGCAACCCACATTACGCGTGGGTTACTGGCCCTCTGGGGGTCCTTCCCAGCCCAGGCCAATCGGCACATCCTGCTCCCGGGTTACTAGGACCGGGTCAGGGAACAACATGGGATCCAGTCTGGTCCAATCAGAGCAAACGGGTTTTGACTGGGAGATGCCCTCTTTTCTCCTGGTGGTGATCTTGGGACACCCACCCCACCCCAGTGTCAGGGGAGCTATCAGAAATAATTATTAGAAATAATTATTAGAAATAATTGGGAGCTGCTGGATCAGCCCTCACCTGAAACTGGTGGAGCATTAAGTTGGCCTTCATTACAAGGTATGAGGCTGAAGTTAAAATCCTCAGGTCTGACCTTCCTTCCTTCCCTTCCCTTCCTTCTCCCTTCTTCCCTTTCCCTTTCCTTCCCTTCCCTTTTTTTCCTTCCTTTCTCTCTGTCTTTTTTTTTTCTCAAGATGGAGTTACGCCTTTGTTGCCCAAGCTGGAGTGCAATGGCAGAATCTTGGCTCACCACAACCTCCGCCTCCCAGGTTCAAGCCATTCTCCTGCATGGGTTCGCTGAGTAGCTGGGATTACAGGCACGCGCCACCATACCCAGCTTTTTGTATTTTTAGTAGAGACGGGGCTTCATCATGTTGGTCAGGCTGGTCTCAAACTCCTGACCCCAGGAGATCCACCCACCTTGGCCTCCCAAAGTGCTGGGATTACAGGCGTGAGCCATGGTGTCCAGCCGAGGTCTGAGCTTTCAAAGCAAACATCCCTGATAATTTTTGTGAGTGATTTACTTGGGGTAAGGGGACTGATTCTGGCAGACCCCAAGGGAAACAGACGCTCAGGACATGGAGGCAGCTCAGTCCTTATCCCCAGGGGGGCCTGGAATCCGCCTGACAATATGGCTGGGGCTCAGCAAAAATCCCACAGACGCAGCACCGGGGAGCTGCTTTCTGTCTGGTGGGGGTGTGACTTTTCTAATATGGAGAAAACCAGAATTTTAGAATGGAACGAGTTTACACAAGGAGGTGAGATGAGATGGCGGAGAGAGAAAACAATTAAAAGGGTTTGGTGCCGTGGCTCACGCCTATAATCCCAGAATTTAGGGAGGCTGAGGTGGGTGCATCACCTGAGGTCAGGAATTTGAGATCAGCCTGGCCAACGTGGTGACGTTCATCTCTGCTGGGGTGCGGTTGCTCACGCCTGTAATCCCAACATTCTGGGAGGCCAAGGAGGTCAGGAGTTCAAAACCAGCCTGGCCAGCGTTGTGAAACCCCATCTCTACTAAAAATACAAAAATTAGCCAGGCGTGGTGGTGTACGCCTGTAATCCCAGCTACTGGGGAGGCTGAGGCAGAATTGCTTGAACCCGGGAGGTGGAGGTTGCAGTGAGCGGAGATCACGCCACTGCACTCCGGCCTGGGCGACAGAATGAGACTCCATCTGAGAAAAAAGAAACCCTGTCTCTACTGAAAATACAAAAATTAGCTGGGCGTGGTGGCGCGCCACTCGGGAGGATGAGGCTGTAGAATCGCTGGAATCTGGAAGCGGAGGTTGCAGAGATGGAGCCACTGCACTCCAGCCTGGGCGGCTGAGCAAGACTCCATCTCCATTAAAAAAATGAAGGAAGGAAGGGGGATTTCCCCACTAAACGAGCTCTAGGAAACCCAAGCTCACCAAAGACGCCTACGGTTCTATGTGAGAGTCTTGCTGGAAGGTGGGCTGGGTTTGAGCAAAACACAGACAGCTACAGCCTGCTCTCCGCCACCCCGTCCCAGCTGCACAGGCAGCAGCCCCTCCCGAGGGAGCCTGTCTGTCAACTCCATCCTCCCCACCTTAAAGGAACCACCCTTTTCTTCTAGAGGAAACCCGACGCCATAAAGCAGGGGTTTGGGCACGTTCATGGCTTTGCTTTTTTTATTTTATTTTATTTTTTTGAGACGGAGTTTTGCTCTTGTTGCCCAGGCTGGAGTGCAATGGCGGGATCTCGGCTCACCGCAACCTCCGCCTCCTGGGTTCAGGCAATTCTCCTGCCTCAGCCTCCCAAGTAGCTGGGATTACAGGCACGCGCCACCATGCCCAGCTAATTTTTTGTATCTTTAGTAGAGACGGGGTTTCACCATTTTGACCAGGATGGTCTCGATCTCATGACCTCGTGATCCACCCGCCTCGGCCTCCCAAA
>CM052668.1:3576093-3599834 GCA_028533165.1 Leontopithecus rosalia | reverse complement strand
AAATATCACAGGTTGAGTGGCTTAAACAACGGAACGTTATTTTCCCACATTTCTGGGGCCTAGAAGTCCAAGGTCAAGATATGGGCAGAATGAGCTGAGTTTGGCAGGGCACGCCTGTAGCCCCAGCTACTTGAGAGGCTGAGATGGGGATGCTTGAGTCCAGGAGGTCGAGACTAGTATGGGCAATACAGCGAGACCCTGTCTCTACAACACACTTTAAAAAGCAGGCCGGGCCCAGTGGCTCACGCCCGTAATCCCAGCACTTTGGGAGGCCGAGGCAGGTGGATGACGAGGTCAGGAGATCAAGAGCAGCCTGGCCAACATGGTGAAACCCCGTCTCTACTAAAAACACAAAAAAATTAGCTGGGTGTGGTGGCGCATGCCTGTAGTCCCAGCTACTCAGGAGACTGAGGCAGGTGAATCGCTTGAATCCAGGAGGCGGAGGTTAACACGTTAGCCAGGTATAGGGTGCACACCTGTAGTCCCAGCTCCTTGAGAGGCTGAGCTAGGAGGGTGTTGATCCCATGAGGTGGAGGCTGCAGTAAGCTGTGATCGCACCACTGCACTGCAGCCTGGATGACAGAGCAGACCCTGACCAAAATAAGAAAGATATGGGCAAGATTGGTTTATCCCGAGGCCTCTCTCCTTGGCTTATGCAAATGGCTACCTTCCCAGTGGGGCCCTGGCCCCAAATTCCTGCAGAATCCATAAGATATAAGAAAATAATTTAAAAGAAAAGACAGGGTCTGTCTCTATTGTCCAGGCTGGAGTGCCGTGGCACAATCTCAGCTCACTGCAACCTCTGCCTCCTGGGTTCAAGCGATCCTCCCACCTGAGCCTCCCAAGTAGCTGGGACTACATGTCTGTGCCACCATGCGCTGCTTATTTTTGTATTTTTGTGTAGAGATGATGTTTCATCATGTTGTCCAGGCTGGTCTCGAACTCCTGAGCTCAAGCGATCCACCCACCTCGGCCTCCAAAGTGCTGGGATTACAGGCGTGAGCCACTCTGCCCAGCCATGACGATTATTTTAAGCCTGAACATTTTGGGGTCATCTGTGGTACAGTGATAGTAACTGGAATCATGCCACATGCTAGCTGGTAGCTTTAATTTGCCTGACTGTAATTACGAACCAAATCACACAGTTCCCCAAGAGTTTGTTTACGACGTCTGTTTCCTCTCCGGGGGACTGTCTGTTCATTGGGAAAATATGCCATGGTTTAGTTTCTAAGAAACAGCCTCAATATGTCTCCCACTCCCTGAAGGGACTAAATAGATTTATATAACATAGCACAGCCTGAAGGCATTAGTATGTATCTTTGTTTCATTTCTTCCTTCATTTATACATTCAGCCACATTTATTTATATTCTTAGCACCTGCTGTGTGCTGTGCTGTGTGCTGGATGCTGGGTAGACAGCAGTAAACAAGCAGATGTTGTTCTCAAGAGCCCAGAATCTGGTGGGAGGAGAGTAACCAGGTTAGACTGTGTGGCTCGGGATGCAGGAGCCTGAGAATGAATGGACGGAGGAGGGAAGGAAAGAGGAAACTGGGTGATACTTCCTGGGGGAGGCTAGGTCTTCAAGTATGGGCAGGGATTTTTTTTTTTTTAGGTAGAATTTTAGAAGAAAGAAATGTTCCACATTGCTCTAGATACCTAAGTTGACTTAACAAATGACCTCAGGTTAGTAACATAAACAACAACTTATTATTACTCCTTACGGTTCTGAGAGTGGGCTCTGCTAGACAGTTCTCACTGGGGGAGGCTCTTATGTGGTTCCAGTCAGAAGGAGGCTGGGATTGGAATCATCTTAAAGGACCTCAACTGGACTGCTGACAGGAACACCTTTATGTGGCTTGAGCTTCCTCACAAGATGGCTGCTGGGTCCCAGGAGCAAGCATCCAGAGAGAGAGAACCAGCCAGCAGCTGTATCATATCACTTCTTATCGTGCAGCCTCAGAAGTCACAGCAAGAAAATGGAGTTCGATGTTTGCAGATTTTTAAAGACCATCACCCAGGTGGAAGGAAGAGACAGCACCAAAAACGCAGAGGATGGACAAGAGACTGGCCGGTATGATACATCCAATATTTCGTTGACATCCCTTGTTTAGAAGACAGTATTTTGCCCAGGCACGGTGGCTTATGCCTGTAATCAGAACATTTTCAGAGGCTCAGGCAGGAGGATCACTTGAGCCCAGGAGTTTGAGACCAACCTGGGCAACATAGTGATACCCGGGCTGTTTCTACAAAAAAATTAAAAATTAGCTTGGCATGGTGGTGTGTGCCTATGCTTAGCTACTTGGGGGCCGAGGCAGCAGGAACGCTGGAGCCCAGGAAGTCAGGGCTGCAGTGACCGATGATCATGCCACTGCACCCCAGCCCAAGCTACAGAGCAAGACCCTAGCAAAAAAAAGGAGCATTATAAGGAAATTCTCCGTCAAAGATGAGGTCCCTGGCTGGGCATGGTAGCTCCACACCTGTAATCCCGGCAGTTTTGGAGGACAAGTTGGGAGGATCACTTGAGCCCAGGAGTTTGAAACCAGCCTGGCAACATAGCAAGACCCCGTCTTTTTTCTTTTTCATTAAGGACCTTAAGAGACCACCCTCATCTAGCCTTCTAACAGAAATGTTATGGAGTAGCAGACATACCTGCTTTTTCTCTCTATATTTATTTATTTATTTATTTAAGATGGGGTTTCACCATGATGGCCAGGCTGGTCTTGAACTCCTGACCTCAGGTGATCCACCCACCTCGGCCTCCCAAAGTGCTAGGATTACAGGCGTGAGCCTCCGTGCCCAGCAATGAAGCAATGAGCCATCAGCTCACTGTAGCCTTGACCTCCCAGGCTCGAGCAGTCCTCCTTCCCACCTCAGCCTCCTGGGTAGCTGAGATCGCAGGTCATCACCATGCCTGGCTAATTGTTTCTTTTTTGTAGAGATGGGATCTCACTCTGTTGCTCAGGATGCCTGCTGTACAATTCAGTGACATTTGGTACATTCGTAAGGTCGTGCCCAGCCTGTCCACCATGGTGAAACCCCGTCTCTACTAAAAATACAAAAATTAGCCCAGCGTGGTGGTGCGCACCTGCAACTGCAGTTACTCAGGAGGCTGAGGCAGGAGAATCGTTTGACCCCAGGAGGTGGAGGTTGCAGTGAGCCGAGATTGCACCATTGCACTCCAGCCTGGGCGACAGAGGGAGACTCCATCTCAAAATAAATACGTTAATTAATTAATGAAACAAAGTCATGCAAGCAGCAGTTGTAGCTAGGTTCCAATTTTTTTGTTGTTTTTTTTGAGATGGAGTCTCACTCTGTCACCCAGGCTGGAGTGCCCTGGCATGATCTCAGCTCAGTGCCACCTCCACCTCCTGGGTTCAAGCAATTCTCCTGCCTTAGCCTCCTGAGTAGCTGAGACTACAGGCCTGTGTCAGCACCATGCCTGGCTGATTTTTTAAATAAATTTTTAGTAGAGACGGGCTTCTGCCATGTAAGTTAGGCTGGTCTCAAACTCCTGACCTCAGGTGATCTGCCTGCCTCAGCATCCCAAAGTGCTGGGATTACAGGTGTGAGCCACCACACCCAGTCAAAAAATTTTTTTTCTTTTTCTTTTTTTTGAGACGGGTCTCACTCTGTCACCAGGCTGAGTGCAGTGGCGTGATATGAGCTCGCTGCACCCTCTGCATCCCTGGTTTAAGCGATTCTCCTGCCTCAGCCTCCCAAGTAGCTGGGACAGCAGGCACACACCACTACGCCCCGCCAATTTTTGTATTTTTAGTAGAGACCAGGTTTCACCGTGTAGGCCAGGATGGTCTTGATCTCTTGACCTCATGATCTGCCTGCCTCAGCCTCCCAAACTGCTGGGATTACAGGCGTGAGCCACCGCGCCAGTCCAAAATGTTTTTTATCATCTCAAGTTTAAATCTTGTTCCAGTGAAGCAGTCACTCCCCATTTTCCTGCCCCAGCACAGTGGTGCCTTTGTTTATTTTCTTTTTCTTTTCTTTTTTTTTTTTTTGAGACGGAGTTTCGCTCTTGTTACCCAGGCTGGAGTGCAATGGCGCGATCTCCGCTCACCGCAACCTCCGCCTCCTGGGTTCAGGCAATTCTCCTGCCTCAGCCTCCCGAGTAGCTGGGATTACAGGCGCGCGCCACCATGCCCAGCTAATTTTTTGTATTTTGAGTAGAGACGGGGTTTCACCATGTTGGCCAGGATGGCCTCGATCTCTTGACCTTGTGATCCACCCGCCTCGGCCTCCCAAAGTGCTGGGATTACAGGCGTGAGCCACCGCGCCCGGCTTCATTTTCATTTTTAAGATGGAGTCTCACTCCCGTCATGCAGGCTAGAGCACAGTGGCACAATCTTGGCTCACTGCAACCTCCACCTCCCGGGTTCAAGCTATTCTCCTGCCTCAGCCTCCTGAGTAGCTGGGATTACAGGTGTGCACCACCACGCCCTGCTTTTTTTTTTTTGTATTTTTAGTAGAGGCAGGGTTTTGCCATGTTGGCCACGCTGGTCCCGAACTCCTGATCTCAGGTGATCTACCAGCCTTGGCCTCCGAAAGTCCTGGGATTACAGGTGTGAGGTGAGCCACTGCACCCGGCCTAGTGGTGCATTTATTAAAATCGATGAATTTCCATGGATACATCATTAATCACTGGGGTCCATAGTTGACATTAGGGTTCACTGTTGGTGCTGTGCATTCTGTGGGTTTGGACAAATGTATGGACATGTCCATCATTATAGTCTTATACAGAGTAGTTTCACTGCCCTAAAAGTCCTTTGTGCTCTGCCTGTTCATCCCTGCTTCCCCAGCCCCTGGAACCACTGATCTTTCACTGTCTCCGTAGTTTAGCCTTTTCTGGAATGCTGATCACACAGTGTGCAACTTTTCCAGTTGGCTTCTTTCACTTAGTAAATGCATATAAAGTCCTCCCTGTCCTTCCATGGCTTGAAAGCTTCCTTCCTTCCTTCCCCTTCCTCCCTCCCTGCTTTCTTTCTTTCTCGTTTCCTTCCTTCCTTCCTTCCTTCCTTCCTTCCTTCCTTCCTTCCTTCCTTCCTTCCTTCCTCCCTCCCTCCCTCCCTCCCTCCCTCCCTCCCTTCCTTCCTTCCTTCCTTCCTTCTCTGTCTCTCTCCTTCCTCTTTCTTTCTTTCATCTTGCTCTGTCTCCCAGGCTGGAGCGCAGTGGCACAATCTCAGCTCACTGCAACCTCTGCCTCTCAAGGTTCAAGTGATTCTCCTGCCTAAGCCTCCCAAGTAGCTGGGAGTACAGGCACCCACCACCATGCCTGACTAATTTTTGTATTTTTAGTAGAGTAACTTTTCCCTGGGTCCTTGTCCTGGAAAGGGGCGGTACCTCCCAGGTGCTGCCTTACCAATGGAAACTGACACAGCACCCTGGTGGGCACGTCTGATGGAAAGCTGCTTCCACCCTGGCCCTGTGTTAGGTAGTCCTCAATTTGGTCCAGTGGCGGAGCCCTGCCTCTGGAGTGGAGTCCCACCTCCTACCTCACCAAGGAGTGCAACTGCTGGATTGTATGGTAAGAGAAGTTTTCATCCCCTGAGAAGGTCCCAAACTGTCTTCCAAACTGGCTGTACCACTTTGCAGGCCCACCCGAAGGGGGCAAGAACTCCTGCTGCTCCGCATCTTCGCCAGAATTTGGTGTTTTCGGTACTTTGGATTTTGGCCATTCTAACAGGTGTCTAGTGACATCTCAATGCTGTTTGAATTTGAAATTCCTTAATTATTTATGATGTCAAGCTTTTATTTATTTATTTATTTATTTTGAGACGGAGTTTCGCTCTTGTTACCCAGGCTGGAGTGCAGTGGCGCGATCTCGGCTCACCACAACCTCCGCCTCCTGGGTCAAGCAATTCTCCTGCCTCCGCCTCCCGAGTAGCTGGGATTACAGGCACGCAACACCATGCCCAGCTAATTTTTGTATTTTTAGTAGAGACGCGGTTTCACCTTGGTGACCAGGATGGTCTCGATCTCTTGACCTCGTGATCCACCTGCCTCGGCCTCCCAAAGTGCTGGGATTACAGGCGTGAGCCACCGCACCCGGCCAACGTCCAGCATTTTTTAATGTGCATATTTGCCATCTGTGTATTTTCTTTCTTTTCTTTTTTTTTTGGAGACTGAGTCTCGCTGTGTCACCCAAGCTGAAGTACCGTGGCATGATCACTGCACTCCGCCTCCCAGGTTCAAACGATTCTCCTGCCTCAGCCTCCTGAGTAGCTGGGGCTATGGGTGCATCCCATCATGCCCGGCTAATTTTTTGTTTTTAGTAGAGATGGGGTTTCCATGTTGGCCAGGATAGTCTCAATCTCTTGACCCTGTGATCCACCCGCCTCAGCCTCCCAAAGTGCTGAGATTACAGGCATGAGCCACCGTGCCCGGCCTTTTTTTGTTTTTTTTGAGACAGAGTCTTGCTCTGTTGCCCAGGCTGGAATGCAGTGGCACAGCCTCTGCTCACTGCAACCTCCACCTCCATGTTCAAGTAATTCTCCTGCCTCAGCCTCCCAAGTAGCTGGAGTTATAGGCATGTGCCACAATGCCTGGCTTATTGTTTGTATTTTTTAGTAGAGACGGGGTTTTGCTGTGTTTGCCAGGATGGTCTCGAACTCCTGACCTCGTAATTCACCTGCCTTGGCCTCCCAAAGTGCTGGGATTACAGGCACGAGCCAGCGCACCTGGCCCCATCTGTGTATTTTCTTTACTGAGGTGTCTGCTTAGATCTTTTACCCTGTCCTCACTTTTTTTTTTTTAAAAGATGGGGTTTCACCACCTTGGTCAGGCTGGTCTTGAACTCCCAACCTGAGGTGATTAGCCTGCATTGGCCTCCAAAGTGCTTGGATTACAGGCGTGAGCCACTACACCCAGCCAATTTTTGAATTTTTGTTAGAGATCAGGTTTCACCACGTTGGCCAGCTGGTCTTGAACTCCTGACCTCAGGTGATCCACCTTTTTTTTTTTTTTTTTGAGACAAGGTCTCACTTCATCACCCAGGCTGGAGTGCAGTGACACAATCTCGGCTCATTACAACCTCCGCCTCCCAGGTTCAATCAATTCTCCTGCCTTAGCCTCCCAAGTAGCTGAGACTACAGGCGTCCACCACCATGTACTGCTAATTTTTGTATTTTTTGTAGAGATGGGGTTTCACCAGGTTGGCCAGGCTGGTCTCAAACTCCTGACCTCAAGTGATCCACCCGCCTCAGCCTCCCAAAGTGCTGTTTACCCATTTGCCCATTTTATTTTATTTATTTTATTTATTTATTTATTTTGAGACGGAGTTTCGCTCCTGTTACCCAGGCTGGAGTGCAATGGCACGATCTCGGCTCACCGCAACCTCTGCCTCCTGGGTTCAGGCAATTCTCCTGCCTCAGTCTCCCGAGTAGCTGGGATTACAGGCGCACGCCACCATGCCCAGCTAATTCTTTGTATTTTTAGTAGAGATGGGGGCTTCACCATGTTGACCAGGATGGTCTCGATCTCTTGACCTCGTGATCCACCTGCCTCGGCCTCCCAAAGTGCTGGGATTACAGGCTTGAGCATTTGCCCATTTTAAAATCAAGCTGTTCATTTTTGTACTGTTGAGTTTTAATGGTTCTTTGTATATTTTCTTTCTTTGTAAATTTTATTTTATAGAGACAGGGTCTCACCATGTTGCCCAAGCCAGTCCTGAACTCCTGGGCTCAAGCAGTCCTCCTGCGTTGGCCTCTCAGAGTCTTTGTGTATTTTGGATAATGTGGAAGTCCTTAAACATGTCTTTTACAAATATTTCTCCTACTCCGTGACTTGTTTTCTCATTCTTTTAATGTTCTTTTGAAAGGCTGTTGCATAAAGTAACTTGTAAAGAAAAAAATAGGTTATCGGCAGGGGCGGTGGCTCACGCCTGTAATCCCAGCACTTTGGGAGGCCGAGGCGGGTGGATCATGAGGTCAAGAGATCGAGACCATCCTAGTCAACAAGGTGAAACCCCATCTCTACTAAAAATACAAAAAATTAGCTGGGCATGGTGGTGCGTGCCTGTAGTCCCAGCTACTCGGGAGGCTGAGGCAGGAGAATTGCCTGAACCCGGGAGGCGGAGGTTGCAGTGAGCCCAGATCGCGCCATTGCACTCAGGCCTGGGTAAAGCGAAACTCCGTCTCAAAAAAAAAAAAAAGATTATCAATAGACTTTTGGACAGCAATATTTTGTGCCGATAGAAAATTGAGTAACTTATTTAAGACACTCAGTGAAAGAAAATGTGAATCAATTATCTTACAACCAGCAAGATACTTTATGACAAAGGGAATTAGACAAACTGTTTTTTAGCGTATCAGCAGTCAAAGAAGATTGGCTGGGCGTGGTGGCTCACACCTGTAATCCAGCACTTTGAGAAGGGTGGGTTACCTGAGGTGAGAAGTTTAAGACCAGCCTGGCTAATGTGGTGAAACTCTGTCTCTACTAACACTACAAAAATTTTCCAGGCCTAGTGGTGCACACTTGTAATCCCAGCTACTTGGGAAGCTGAGGCAGGAGAATCACTTGAACCCGGGAGGCGGAGGTTGCAGTGGGCTGAGATCACGCCATTGCACTCCAGCCTGGACAACAAGAGCAATACTCAGTCTCAAAAAGAAGAAGAAGAAGATTGCTCCCATGAGCCCTTTCTTTTCTTTTTCCTTTCTCTCTCTTTTTTTTTTGTTGTTGTTTTTGAGATGGAGTCTTGCTCTGTTGCCCAGGCTGGAGTGCAATGGCACGATCTCAGCTCACTGCAATCTCAGCTTCCCAGGTTCAAGTGATTCTCCTGTCTCAGCCTCCCAATTACAGGTGCCTGCCACCACGCCCAGCTAATTTTTGTATTTTTTATAAAGACGGGGTTTCACCATGTTGTCCAGGCTGGTCTCCAACTCCTGACCTCAGGTGATCTGCCCACCTCGGCCTCCCAGAGTGCTGGGATTACAGGCATGAGCCATCACCCCCGGCCTCTATAAATAATTTTTTTTTTTAATTAGCCAGGTGGCCCGGCATGGTGGCTCATGCCTGTAATCCTAGCACTTTGGGAGGCCACGGTGGGTGGATCACCTGAGATCAGGATTTGAAGACCAGCCTGGCCATCATGGTGAAACTCATCTTATAAAAAAGAAAAATTAAAATTAAATTAAAATAAAATAAAAATTAGCCAGCTTTGCCAGGTGCAGTGGCTCACGCCTATAATCCCAGCACTTTGGGAGGCCGACGCGGGTGGATCGTGAGGTCAAGAGATCGAGACCATCCTGGCCAACATGGTGAAACCCTGTCTCTACTAAATACAAAAAAAAAAAAAATTAGCCGGGCATGGTGGCACATGCCTGTAATCCCAGCTACTTGGGAGGCTGAGACAGGAGAATCGTTTGAACCCAGGAGGCAGAGGCTGTGGTGAGCCGAGAATGCACCATTTCCCTCTGGCCTGGGTAAGAGCGAAACTCCGTCTCCAAAAAAAAAAAAAAAGTAGCCAGCTATGCACACAGGTGGTGTGCATCTGTGTTCTCAGCTACTAGAGAGGCTGAGGTGGGAGGATCACTCCAGCCCAGGATGTCAAGGCTGCAGTGTCTTATAATCATGCCACTGCACTCCAGCCGGGACAACAGAGCGAGGCCCCGTCTCAAAGAGAGGAAAAAAAAGGAATGTTGGTGAGTATTAAATACAGAGCTACTTGTGTAACTAAGTGAAGGTTGAAAGACAGAACTATAGGTGTTGGGGGGCTGTAGGGGTGTCTGTGACAGAGTCTCACTCTGTTGCCCAGGCTGGAGTGTAGCAGCACAATCTTAGCTCAGTGCAACCTCCACCTCCCAGGTTCAATCAGTTCTCCCGCCTCAGCCTCCCAACTAGCTGAGACTACAGGCTGGAGTGCAGTGGCGTGATCTCAGCTCACCGCTACCTCCTCCTCCCAGGTTAAAGCAATTCTTGTGCCTCAGCCTCCCCAGTAGCTGGGATTACACGTGCGCACCACCATGCCCAGCTAATTTAGGTATTTTTAGTAGATACAGGGTTTCGCCATGTTGGCCAGGATGGTCTTGATGTCTTGACCTTGTGATCCACCTGCCTCGGCCTCCCAAAGTGCTGGGCTTGTGGGCATGAGACACCTCGCCTGGCCAGAGCTGTAGTTTTTGCTGGCTATCTGGTCTGACCATGCAGACATAGGATGCGTGTGTTTTGTTTTTGTTTGTTTTTTGAGATGGAGTCTCTCTCTGTCTCCCAGGCTGGAGTGCAATGGCGCGATCTCGGCTCACCGCAACCTCCGCCTCTTGGGTTCAGGTGATTCTCCTCCCTCAGCCTCCTGAGTAGCTGGGATTACAGGCACGCGCCACCACGCCCAGCTAATTTTTGTATTTTTAGTAGAGACGGGGTTTCACCATGTTGACTAGGATGGTCTCGATCTCTTGACCTCGTGATCCACCCACCTCGGCCTCCCAAAGTGCTGGGATTATAGGCGTGAGCCACCGCGCCCGGCCATGAATTATATAATATTTTATTTTAGTGTTTTCAGACAGGGTCTTGCTCTGTCATCCAGGCTGGAGTGCAGTGGCACCATCTCAGCTCACTGCAACCTCTGTCTCCTGGGTTCAAGCAATCCTGCCTTAGCCCCCAAAGTGCTGGGATTACAGGCTTGAGCCACCGCGCCCGGCTGGTTTATTTTTAAATAGGAAGGTGAGGCTGTTGGGGGAATGAGGAGAACAAATGCCAAAAAAAGTTAATCGTATAGTTAATGTTAGTATGAGTACTGTTTTGGTTTTATTTTATTTATTTTTTAGAGACGGGGTTTCAGCACCATGTTGGCCAGGATGGTCTCGATCTTCTGACCTCGTGATCCACCCACCTCGGCCTCCCAGAGTGCTGGGATTACAGGTGTGAGCCACAGCGCCCGGCCTCTGTTTTGGTTTTCACTGAAACTGTGTGTGATGTGGGAAAACATAAATGAAAAATAATAAAATTGCTAATTCTATTTAAAGATTGATGCATGAGAGATTTACATTGTTTAACACCATGTGATAATTTCATACATTCATGTAATTTGTAAAGATTGCATCAGTGTACTCTTTTTTTTTTTCCTTGAGACAGAGTCTCACTCCGTCACCCAGGATGGAGTGCAGTGGTGCCATGTTGGCTCACTGCAGCCTCCACCTCCTGGGTTCAAGTGATTCTTCTGCCTCAGCCTCCAGCCACTCCAGCCTGGGCGACAGAGCCGGACATCTGTCTTAGTCCCAGTCTAGGGGGAAAGCATTCAGTCTTGTACTATTAAGAATACTGTTAGTGGCCGGGCACAGTGGCTCACGCCTGTAATCCCAGCACTTTGGGAGGCCTAGGCGGGTGGATTATGAGGTGAGGAGTTCAAGACCAGCCTGGCCAACATGGTAAAACCCCGTCTATGCTAAAAATACAAAAATTAGCCAGGCGTGGTAGCAGGTGCCTGTAATCCCAGCTACACAGGAGGCTGAGGCAGAGAATTGCTTGAACCAGGGAGGGAGGTTGCAGTGAGCCGAGATTGCGTCGCTGCACTCCAGCCTGAGAGACAGAGCAAGACTCTGTCTCCAAAAAAAAATGTACTGTTAGCTGTAGAGTTTTTTGTCTTGTTTTGTTGCGTTTGTTTTGATGCTGTTGTTTTGAGATGGAGGCTTGCTCTGTCGCCCAGGCTGGAGTGCAGCGGCACGATCATGGCCCACTGCAGCCTCCTCTTCTGGGCTTAAATAATCCTCCTTTCTCAGCCTCCCAAGCAGCTGGGACAACAGGCATGTTGTCCACCACACCCAGCTATTTTTTTTAATTTATTACTTATTGGTGAGACTCGGTCTCACCACGTTGCCCAGGCTGATCTGGAACTTCTGGCTTCAAGCGGTCATTCTTCCTTGGCTTCCCAAAGTGCTCGGATTGCAGGTGGGAGCCACTGCTCCCTTCCTGGCTGGATATTTTTATTTTGTTTTTCTATTTATTTATTTATTTGAGATGGAGTTTTACTTTTGTTGCCCAGGCTGGAGTGCAATAGCACGATCTTGGTTCACTACAAACTCTGCCTCCCAGGTTCAAGCAATTCTCCTGCCTCAGCCTCCCAAGTAGCTGGGATTACAGACGTGTGCCACCAGGCCTGGCTAATTTTTGTATTTTTGGTAGAGATGGGGTTTCCCCATGTTGGCCAGGCTGGTCTCGAACTCTTGGCCTCAAGCGATCCGCCCGCCTCTGCCTCCCAAAGTGCTGGGATTACAGGTGGGAGCCACCGCGCAGGCCCAGCGTATGCTGTTTCTCTCCATTCCTCCCTTCCTTACCAGCGTGGTGCAGGGCCAGAGGGCCTCCTGCCTGCCAGACCACAGAGAGGGACCACTGCCCACTCTGGTCTTAGGCTGAGCCATGGCTGGATTCCTGCGATTTGGAATGACAGGGACAGACGGGTAGAGATTCCCGAACCAGATGTGGGTCGAGGGAGGAGACTACACCATCCTGCTCTGATGCTGCGGGCTTGTTGTCATGGAAACCAAAGCCACTCTCTTTAGGAAGGACCCATTAAGGTGCAGGAAATAATCAAGGCTCTCTCTGGCGGCTCCCCGCCCTCCCTGGTGGGAGACAATCACCATTTGAGCTCTTGGGTGTTACACTGTTAAGTTCTGCCCTCCTCCCTCACTTGCCTCCCTGCGGGAAAAGTCTCTGAAACGTGCACAAGGGAGCCAACCAGGTGTCAGAGAGGACCCTCAAGATTTCTGAACTGTCCCCTGTCCAAACCTGAGGCTTCAGTTCCAGCTCTAGCTGGGGATGTTTTACTGGGTGACCGCGGCAAGCTCCTGTCTGTGTCTTCACGTCCTCCCCTGCGAAAATGACAGAGATACATTGTAACTGCCACAGTGTCTCTGAATACCAAACTATTAGAGGGAAAGAAGGTAGGGGGGATTCAACTTGCAGACTGCGGATCAGACTGCCTGGATTGGGTGGGGTGCGGTGGCTCACGCCCATAATCCCAGCCCTTTGGGAAGCCGAGGCAGGTGTATCACTTGAGGTCAGGAGTTCAAGACCAGCCTGCTCAACGTGGTGAAACCCTGTCTCTACTAAAAATACAGAAATTAGCAAGGCATGTGGTGGGTGCCTGTAATCCCAGCTACTTGGGAGACTGAGGCAGAGAATGGCTTGAACCCAGGAGGCAGAGGGTGCAGTGAGCCGAGATCATGCCATTGCACTCCACCCTGGGTGACAGAGTCGGACTTTGTCTTAAAAATAATAATTGTACATTGTCTCTCTGAATACCAGACTGTTAAAAGGATGGAAGGTAGGGATTCAGTTTGCAGACCCTAGGTGAAACTGCCTGAATTGAAATCCTGGCTAAGCCACCAGCAGCTGTGCAACCTCAAGCAACTTGCTTGACCTCTCTGGGCCTCAGTTTCCTCTCCTGCAAAATGGGGTGCAATAAGACTACCAACCTTGCAGGAGATCATGTGGCTAAAGCCATCAGTGTCTGGATAAGGAAAATGTGGTATATCCATGTAATGGAATATAACTCAGCCATGAAAAGGAATGCCGCTCTGACACAGGCTACAAGAACTTTGAGGACGTCAGGCTCAGTGAGAGAAGTTAGATGCAAAAGGTCGCACAATGTGTGATCCCATTTTTTGTATTTTTAGTAGAGTTGGGGTTTCACCATGTTGACCAGGATGGTCTCGATCTCTTGACCTCGTGATCCACCCGCCTCGGCCTCCCAAAGTGCTGGGATTACAGGCTTGAGCCACCGCGCCCGGCTGTGTGATCCCATTTCTATGACATGTCAGAATAGGCCAATCCAGAGAGAAAGAAATCAGATAAATGGTTGCCAGGGCGTGGGGTATGGGGAGAAGAATTTTTTTTTTTTGGAAATGAAGTCTCACTCTGTTGCTCAGGCCAGGGTGCAGAGGCACAATCTCAGCTCACTGCAACCTCTGCCTTCCTGGTTCAAACAATCCTCACCCCTCAGCCTCCCAAGTAGCTGAGGCATGGTATGTGCCATGTGCCACCATGCCCAGCTAATTTTTGTATTTTTAGGAGATCTGGGGTTTTGCTACGTTGGCCAGGCTGGTCTCAAACTCCTGATCTCAGGTGATCCACTCACCTTGGCCTCCCAAAGTGCTGGGATTACAGGCCTGAGCCACCATGCCTGGCTAATTTTTAGTATTTTTAGTAGAGACGGGGTTTCACCATGTTGACCAGGATGGTCTCGATCTCCTGATGTCATAATCTGCCTGCCTTGGCCTCCCAAAGTGCTGGGATTACAGGGGTGAGCTATTGTGCCAGCCTTTTTTTTTTTTTTTTTTTTGAGATGTGGTCTCACTTTGTCACCCAGGCTGGAGTGCAGAGGCTCACTGCAACCTCCGCCTCCCAAGCTCAGATGATCCTCTCATGTCAGCCTCCTGAGAAGCTGGGACTACAGGCTCATGACACCACGTTTGGCAGTTTTTTCTTTGTTTTGTATTTTTGGTAGAGATGGGGTTTCACTGTGTTGGCCAAGCTGGTTCCAAACTCCTGAGCTCAAGCAATCTGCCTGCCTCAGCCTCCCAAAGTGCTGGGATTACAGGCATGAGCCATTGCACCCACTGCACCCAGCCCCTCTCACATTTTTAAAGAGGGTCTTGCTCTGTTGTTCAGGCTGGAGTCTAGTGGGGCAATCGTAGCTCACTGCAGCCTTCAACTCCTGTGCTCAAGCAGTTCTCCCAAGTAACTGTGACTCCAGTGTGCACCGCTGCTCCCAGCTGTCACTCTTTTCCAACAAGACAACAGCACGAAATGAAGCACAATGTGTTCTTATGTCGAGTTAACCAGCCATAACAGCAAAGCTCAGGAGGGCAGGCACGGAAACTGTTTCAGTTTCAAAGCCATTGAGCAGGCAGCTGCAAGCTGGGTCCTTGGGGGTGGCTAGGAGAGGGTGGTAAATTGGTTGGACCTCCGTGGGTGATGGCTCACCTTGACAGGAGTGTGTGGTGTGGCCTCCAGGATTTTGTGTTTGATGAAGGCGGTAGACTCAGTCAGAAGCATTTATACCCAAAGTAAATACTGGATGCCCGCACTGAGCTGGGGATGTGTGTGGGGAGGGGGGGGCTACAAAGATGAAACTGCCGGAAAAAGACTCAGGATTCCCAGGCGTCTTCGAAGAGGGGAGTCAAAGGTTAGTGTGGCTTTAATGAGAATCGTAAGGGCCGGGCTCGGTGGCTCATGCCTGTAATCCCAGCACTTTGGGAAGCCGAGGTAGGCAGATCACTTGAGGTCAGGAGTTCAAGACGAACTGTGCCAACTTGGTGAGACCTTCCCCATGTCTACTAAAAATACGAAAACTAGCTGGGCTTGGTGGTGCATGCCTGTAATCCCAAGTAACTGTGATTACAGTATGCACCACTGCACCCAGCTGTCATTTTTTTTCAAACAAGAGAGAGGTACAAAAGGAAGTATAATGTACTTCATTTCAAGGAGAATCACTCGAAACCAGGAGGTGGAGGTTGCAGTGACCGGAGATTGCGCTAATGCACTCTAGCCTAGGCAACCGAGACAGACAGAAAAAGATTAGGCTGGGTGTGGTGGCTCATGCCTGCAATCCCAGCACCTTGGGAGGCCAAGGCTGGTGGATCACTTGAGGTGAGGAGTTCAAGACCAGCCTGGCCAACATGGTGAAGCTCCGTCTCTACTAAAAGTGTAAAAATTAGCCGGGTGTGGTGGGACAAACCTGTAGTCCCGTGCAAGTGATCCACCTGCCTTGGCCTCGCAAAGTGCTGGGATTGCAGGCATGAGCCACCGTGCCCAGCCAAATGTTTGAATGTTACTCTGCAGTCAGTCGGGCTCTTGGAAGGGTTACAGGCAGGAGTGGGACCTGGTCAGATGTGTGTTCTGGAAAGACCCCTCGCTGTGTGTAGAGAATGAACTGGCTGCACATGTGTGTGGGCTGGAGGGGGAGACAGGAGATGAGGACATGCAGGGAGGCAGAGGGATGGAGGAGAGAGGATGGATTTGAGCACAGTGACTTGCCTTGGGGACCATGGGGACTGGACGAGGAGGGGAGGAGCCTGGGCATGTAGGGGAACTATCACATTTGTGGGCACAGGGGGAGGAAGCTGGGGGCTGGGCAGCTTGAGTGTTCACTTTGAAATGATCAATTTGGGGTGATTGGGAGACACCCACAGTAGAATATCCTCCTTCACTGAGGCCCCCAAAAGGCAGTATCTGTGTGTCTTTTCCTTTCTGAAAGCCTTTCCATTCCCATGGGGCAACTCTAAGTATAGCAGAAAACCTTGCACAATTAGACCTCACTCAGACATTGAACCTCCCTCGGCTCAGCCCATTCATAAAGTGCCTCTGGCATTTAGGTGTCTTCTAATCTCATTTTCTCTGCTTGTTAATGGACCCACTGAGGCAGTCCTCCTGGGAGAGGGAGAAAGATTTCATTTGTCTGGGGCGGAGGAGGGAGACCGGGGTTGCCAAAGCTAATGAGGAATCAATGCCTTGTAATTGCTAATTAAATGAGCTTGGCTCTCTCCTGGGGCTATGAGTTGGCTGGCCGACCCTTAAGTGTCCACAAATTCAATTATGCTTCCCCAACAAACACCTGCAGTAACCGCTGCCCTCCGGTATCTCTCTGGGGGAGACCTAGAAGAAGGATCGTGCTGTGTGTGCCGAGGCCATCCAGTCATTTATAGATTGATGTATGGGTTTATTCTTTGGTGGCTTTATTGATTCAACACATGCTTATTGTATGCCTGTGGTGTGCCGGGCCCTGGACTAGGCACTGGGGATGTAGCCGTCAAAATACAAACATTGTTTCTGCCCTCGTGGAGCTCACAGTGTAACAGGGAGACAAATAGACATGTCACTAGATAACTTGAAAATAATTGGACTATGTGCTGGAGACACAATATCCCAGGTCTCCGAGAACGTCAGTACAGACTTCACATGGGAAATGGTGAGGCAATCAGGATCGTTTCCCTTGATGAAATGGAACTTGCAGAAGAAGACAGGGTCAGTTGTAGGGGGTCTCTGGGTGGAGGTGGGGGGAGTGCATTCCGAGCTGCAGGAACAATAAAGCCAAAAACCGTGAGGCTGGATAACAGGTGCCATGTGGAGTTTGTGACTTGATTATGGTGTTGCAGAAAATTGGAAGTGAGTCTTTTTTTTAATGTATTTATTTTTTTATTGACATGACATCTCTCAGTGTTGCCCAGGCTAGTCTCGAACTCCTGAGTTCAAGCTCCCCTCCAACCTTGACATCCCAAAGTGCTGGGGTTACAAGTGTGAGCCACCACACCTGGCCAACAGGGTGAGCCTCCATGATGCCGTAAGTCACAAATTCACGCTTGTCCTCTCATTGGCCCATGGCACTGATGGGTAGCGGACAGGAAAAGAATCTTTTCTGAAACTTTTTTTTTTAAGACAGGGTCTTGTTGCCCAATCTGGAGTGCAGCAGTGCAGTCACGGCTCACTGCAGCCTTGAACTCCCAGGCTCAAGTGTTCCTCCCACCTCCCAAGTTAGTTGGGATGACAGGCATGTGTCACCTCACCCAGCTAATTTTAAAAAGCTTTTTTTTTCTTGTAGAGATGAGGGCTCACTATATTGCCCAGGCTGGTCTCGAACTCCTGTGCTCAAGCAATCCTCCCATCTCATCCTCCCAAAATGTTAGGATTACAGGTGTGAGCACCTAGCTCACTTCTGGAACGTTTACTGAAAACTACCCTTAGGCTGAGTGCGGTGGCTCACACCTGTAATCCTGGACTTTCAGAGCCTGAGGCAGGAGACCACATCTCTAAAATAAATAAATAAATAAATAAATTTTTTGAGACAGAATCTCACTTTGCCACCCAGGCTGGAGTGCAGTGGTGCAATCCTGGCTCATGCAGCCTCTGCCTCCTGGGTCCAAAGGATTCTTATGCCTCAGCCTCCTGAGTAGCTGGGACTACAGGCGTGCACCACAACGCCCAGCTAATTTTTGTATTTTTAGGAGAAATGGAGTTTCACCACGTTGTCCAGGCTGGTTTGGAACCCCTGGCCTCAAGTGATCCACCTGCCTCCACCTCCCAAAGTGCTGGGATTACAGATATGAGCCATCGCACTATGCCAAAAAATAAAAAGTTTTTTAATAAAGAAGTACCCTGAGAACCTTGGTCTAGAGAGGGTTTTAATGCCATTCCCTCACTAATTCCCCCAGGAAAGGACCGTGAGGTGGTTCAAGGTCTTGGGTTTAGAGTCAGATATTTTCTATCTCCAGGCTTGTGGGGGTGTATGAGTGATGTATGATCAACAACATACATGGGGCATGGCTGTATGAGCACAGGATGTATGTCCTTGTTTGCTTCCGTCCCCTGCCCATGTCTTTATCCCCTGGAGTGAGCCAGCCCACCCTCTGAGTGAAAGCGATCCCCCCATTCCAGCCTCCCCGGTTTTCCTCCATTGGTCAGCTCATTTCAGGCGAAGGTCGATGGGAGTCTGCGCTATGAGGCCGGCTGTGACTTGTTGTCATAGTACATCAGAACAACAAAATCACTAGTCTTCCACACAGCACTAGACCATAGCCACTCTAATCTTCTTCGCCACTCTCTGCCCCATATCTGAGACCCCTGCCCAGCTCTTCTTCCTCACCTGAGCCAAGCTCTGACACGTGGGCTTCCTGCCTCTGTGCTGCCTCCCTGTTTTCCGTTCCCAGTTCTCCTGGAGAGAGGCAGGGTCTGATCTCCAAGGGCCCACCTCCCACCTAGGCACAACAGAAACATGGGATTTGGAGTTGGACTAATGGGATTGACTTACAGCTTCACTTTGGGCTGAGAGCCCCTGGGTTGGTTATTTTTCCACCCCTCTCCGGGCCTTGGCTTCCCCAAGTCATGTGGGTATAGTAACACCCATATCCTAGGATTGAAGATGGCATGATATGATGTATGTAAAACGCTCGGCACAAGGTTTCTCACGGAAGTCTGGAAGGGAGACCACAATGTCATCTTCGCAGGCACCTCTTCCCCCAGCAGGGCATTTTACCTGTTTAAAATTGCAGATTTGGGCCAGGCGGGGTGGTTCACGCCTGTAATCTCAGCACTTTGGGAGTCTGAGGCGAGCGAATCATGAGGTCAAGAGTTCGAGATCAGCTTGGCCAACATGGTAAAAGCCATCTCTACTAAACATACAAAAATTAGCTGGATGTGATGGCGCATGCCTGTTATCCCAGCTACTCGAGAGGTTGAGGCAGGGGAATCGCTTGAATCAGGGAGGCGGAGGTTGCAGTGAGCCGAGATCGCGCCACTGCATTCCAGCCTGGGCGACAGAGCAAGACTCTTGTCTCAAAAAAAAAAATTACAGACTTCTAGGTGGACTTATCTGGAAAATACTTTGTTTAAAAATCCATAACATGAGGAGCGGGTCTCCAGAAATGCCAGGCACCTCAGACCACCCTCTCTCGTCCTCCTCCCCCAAAATCAGGGTCCAAAGGCTCTCCGGTTACCTGGAGGAGCTGTCCAGGGTCCTGGCGCCGAAATGGAGCCCGCTGGAAGCTGTCCTGAGCCCGGGTGCTGAAACAGGTTGCTGTTTTCTTCCCAGACCCCCCTCGAGAGGCACTGTCCCGAGACTTGGTGCTGAAAGAAATCGCATTCTCCTCCCTCGGTCGGCGGAGAGCTGTCCCTGGTGCTGAAGAAAACTTGATTTTCCTCTCTCTCTTTCCCGGTTCCCCCCCACCCCTCTTCGTTCTCGGTTCCTTCGATCCTTGGGAAACCCCACCCCCACTCAATTTATTTCCCCTCCTGGCTTCTTCCTGGGGAGCTTCAGAATCGCAATGGGGGAGACACGGAGGGGTCGCAATTAGCACTGATGTCTGCTCCTCACCTTGTAACACGTCCCCAGAACTTACCTCCCAAGCAGTCAACCCCGCTGGCCTCTGCTTTCCAGACCGTCCAACTTTGCTATGTCTGTCCCTTTCTGCGAAAATATCTATGCGCCAACCTGCAAACCAGCCTCCTTCCCGGGATCCCACGTCCCTCAGACCACCCCTCTTCCCACGCAGCTGTAGCCTCCCCCTCTGTGTGCCTCACCTGCTTCCAGTCTTCTTGGCAGATGCAGGTGTCCGGTGGCTGCTGAGGCGGGGACCTGCTCTTTTATGGGCTTTGGGGAAGGCGGAGTGCCAAGAATCCTAGGAGGGGCTTCCCCAACCGGCCAATGGGATTCCACCTCAGAATGAAGCTCCAAAGATTACCTCATAGGTTGTGGCCCACGCTTCAGAATAAAAGTCTGGCATCTGCCCAAAAACTGGGCTAGGGGATATTTTTGGATGGGGACGGAGCACTCATTGTGGACCACGGAGTCTCACCACTAGCCCCAATCCCCTCCTGGGTTCCTGAGCTCAAAGTTGGTTCAGGTGTCCGGACTGGTACCTCTTTCTTCTCATTCCCAGTTTTTGCTACTGCTGCTGGTTCAGGAAAGAAAAAGCTGGTTGGGCCAGGTGCAGTGGCTCACGCCTGTAATCCCAGCACTTTGGGAGGCTGAGGCAGGTGGATCACCTGAGGTCAGGAGTTCGAGACCAGTCTGACCAATGTGGTGAAACCCCATCTCTTAAAAAGAAAGAAAGGAAAGAAAGAAAGAAAGAAAGAAAGAAAGAAAGAAAGAAAAGGCTGGTAAACTGTTCTGGGGCAAAATAAGGGATATAGAGAATATTAAAGTCCAGTTTCACCTAGGGCAACTGACGTCGGTGAAAATGGAGGGCTCACAAGACTCTCGGGCAGCAGTGGGACTTAAGCCTGAAGATTTTTATTCCTCAACTCAAAACCCAAATTATAAAATTCTGCTTTTTGTAGTGCTATACTGGGCAGGCTCTGAGCCAAAAAACAAAGAAACTGGGGTTCAAATTCAGATTTTTATTCCCCTTCCTTTGGGGCACTGAGCACAGTTGTGCCTCACTTTCCTCAACTGTGAAGTGGTGATAATAGTAGAGGATTTGATGAGGAATTAATGAAATGGTATAGACTGCATATTGGAAATAATCAGAGCAGGGGCTAGTTTTGCACTTGCCTCAGGTGCAAAATTTAAAGGGACACCAAAAAAACTGAAGAATCAAGATAAATAATATCTCAGGCCAGGTGCAATGGCTCATGCCTGTAATCCCAGCACTTTGGGAGGCCAAGGTGGGAGGATCACTTGAGGCCAGGAGTTCAAGACCAGCCTGGGCAACGTAGTGAGACCCTGTTTTTGAGAGAGAGAGAGAGAGAGAGAGAGAGAG
Organism: Leontopithecus rosalia; assembly: GCA_028533165.1. Lineage (NCBI taxonomy): Eukaryota > Metazoa > Chordata > Mammalia > Primates > Cebidae > Leontopithecus > Leontopithecus rosalia. The sequence continues at coordinate 3,578,638 of CM052668.1, read as the reverse complement.
AGAGGAGAGGGAGAGAGAGAGAGAGGGAGAGAGAGAGAGAGAGAGAGGGAGAGAGAGAGAGGGAGAGAGAGAGGGGGAGAGAGAGAGAGGGAGAGAGAGAGAGGAGAGAGAGAGAGGAGAGAGAGAGGGAGAGAGAGAGAGGGAGAGAGAGAGAGAGAAAGAGAGAGAGAGGGAGAGAGAGGGAGAGAAAGAGAGAGAGAGGGAGAGAGAGGGAGAGAGAGAGAAGAGAGAGAGAGAGAGAGAGAGAGAGAGAGAGAGAGAGAGCGCCATCTGTGGTCCCAGCTACTTGGGAGGCAGAGGTGAGAGGATCACTTGAGCCCAGGAGGTCAAGGCTGCAGTGAGCTGTGATTGCACCACTGCACTCCAGCCTGAGTGACAGAGCAAGACTGTGTCTCAAAAAAAAAAAAAAAAATCCATGCAGTGTTTTAAGAAATCTAAATGTATGCCCAAATCCACAATGAACAAAATATCAAAAATTTAAATAAAGACAGAACCAGCCTTTCTGACTTTTCCTTTTACCTGAAATCCCCATATGGCTGAGCACGGCACCAGCAATCGTGTCTGCATATGGTAGGTTTTCTAATAAAGCAGCTATTGTTCTTTCCTGAGCTATTCCACCCATTTATTTGCTCAACAAACTTTTGTTATGCTAAGCACTGGAGACAGACAAATTCAGCAACGAACCTTGCCTTTAGGGAGGGTAAAGACAAGAAAACTCTACTCACATGTGGGAATGGGCATTGGGCAGAAGGAACAGGTAGTATAAGGACCCTGGTGGGTGAGCAAGGGTAGAGGGGACCGGTGGGATATAAATCAGCAACATCTGGACAGGACCTGCTTATTCAGGCCAGGACCAAAGTGAAGTTCCTCAGGTTGCACAGGAAAACCTGCCACCCTTTCTCTCTGCCCCTCCCTAAGCTTTTACTCTGTGCCAGGCTCAGCATCAAACATTCTACCTGCTGAGTGTTCTGAAGGCCTCAGGGCAGTCCCATAAGATAGATTCCAGCCAGGCACAGTGGCTCACTGAGGCTGGACTACAGTGGTGTGATCTTGACTCACTGCAACTTCCACCTCCTGGGTTCAAAAGATTCTTCTGCCTCAGCCTCCGAGGAGCTGAGATTACAGGCACCCACTACCATGCCTGGCTAATTTTTGTATTTTTAGTAAAGATGGGATTTCACTAGTTGGCCAGGCTGGTCTTGAACTCCTGACCTCAAGCAATCTGCCCACCTCGGCCTCCCAAAATGCTGGGATTATAGGTGTGAGCCACCATGCCCAGCCTGGCTTCTTTCCCTCAGCAGAATACACTAGAGAGCAATTCATGCTATTGCGTGAACACGGAGTTAGTTCCTTTATTTATTTCTTTACTTTTGAGATGGAGTCTCACTCTGTCACCCAGGCTGGAGTGCAGTGGCACGATCTCGGCTCACTGCAACTTCCGCCTCCTGGGTTCAAGTGATTCTCCTGCCTCAGCCTCCTGAGTAGCTGGAACTACAGGTATGCGCCACCACGTCTGGCTACTTTTTGCATTTTTAGTACAGACAGGGTCTCTCCATGTTGGCCAGGCTGGTCTCCAGCTCCTGACCTCTTGATCTGCCTGTCTCAGCCTCCCAAAGTGCTGGGATTACAGGCGTGAGCCACCGCGCCCGGCACTCCTTTTTATTATCAAGTAGTATTCCATCGTGTGGATGAGCTACGGGCTGTTTACCCATTCATCAGTCCAAGGACATTAGGTTCTGGAACATCTTCTGTGTTTGGAGATTATTAAGGAAAAAGCTGCTATGAATATTTACATGGGCTGGGGGTGGTAGCTCACCCCTGTAATCCAGCACTTTGGGAAGTTGAGGCGGGCCGATCATGAGATTAGGAGTTCAAGACCAGCCTGGCCAATATAGTGAAACCCTGTCTCAACTAAAACTACAAAAATCAGCTGGGTGTGGTGGCAGGTACCTGTAGTCCCAGCTCCTCCAGAGGCTGAGGCAGAAGAATTGCTTGAACCAAGGAGAAGGAGTTTGCAGTGAGCAGAGAAGGCGCCACTGCACTCCAGCCTGGGCAACAAGCGAGACTCCGTCTCAATAAATAAATAAATAAATAGAATATTTACATGCAGGCTTTCATGTGTGCAATAAATTTTCACAATCTCTATGGTAAATACCTAGGAGTGTGATGGCTGGGTCATGTGCGAAGTGTATATTTAACTTTATAAGAAACTGTCAAACTTTTCCCAGAGCAATTGTATCATTTTGCATCCCCACAAGCAATGGATAAGGGTTCTAGCTGCTTCATGCCCTTATCAGCTAGCTGTTGGTATTATTGTTGGGTTTTTTTTTGTTTTTTTGTTTCTGTTTTTTTGAGATGGAGTTTCGCTCTTGTTACCCAGGCTGGAGTGCAATGGCGCGATCTCGGCTCACCGCAACCTCCGCCTCCTGGGTTCAGGCAATTCTCCTGCCTCAGCCTCCTGAGTAGCTGGGATTACAGGCACGTGCCACCATGCCCAGCTAATTTTTTGTATTTTTAGTAGAGACAGGGTTTCACCATGTTGACC
>CM052668.1:3539983-3575993 GCA_028533165.1 Leontopithecus rosalia | reverse complement strand
TCGTGATCCACCCGCCTCGGCCTCCCAAAGTGCTGGGATTACAGTCTTGAGCCACCGCGCCCGGCTGTTTGGTTTTGTTTTTAACTAATAAGTGCGTAGCATCTTTTACCCCTCTCTCTCTCAAGATAGATAGAGATAGAGATAGAGATAGAGATAGAGATAGAGATAGAGATAGAGATAGAGATAGAGATACATTTTTTTTTGAGATGGAGTCTCACTCTGTCTCCAGGCTGGAGTGCAGTGGCACAACCTTGGCTCACTGCTACCTCCGCCTCCTGGGCTCCAGCGATTCTCCTGCCTCAGCCTCCTGTGTAGCTGGAATTACAGGTGTGCACCACCATGGCCAGCTAATTTTTGTATTTTTGGTAGAGATGCGTTTTCACCATCTTGGCCAAGATGGTCTGGACCTGTTGACCTCGTGATCCGCCTGCCTCAGCCTCCCAAAGTTTGGGGATTACAGGTGTGAGCCATTGAGCCCAGCCTACCTCTTTTCTTGTTTGTTTTTGAGGCAGGGTCTCACTGTCACATAGGCTGGAATGCAGTGCTGTGATCATGGTTTGCTGTAGCCTCAACCTCCTGAGTTCAAGTAATCCTCCCACCTCAGCCTCCGAAGTGCTGGGATTATAGGCGTGAGTCACCACACCCAGCCATCTTTTATTTCTTTTTATGTATTTATTTTTAAATTTATTTATTTATTTATTTATTTATTTTTGAGACAGAGTTTCTTTTTTTTTTTTTTTTTTGAGACAGAGTTTCACTCATTACCCAGGCTGGAGTGCAATGGCGCGATCTTGGCTCACAGCAACCTCCGCCTCCTGGGTTCAGGCAATTCTCCTGCCTCAGCCTCCCGAGTAGCTGGGATTACAGGCACGCGTCACCATGCCCAGCTAATTTTTTGTATCTTTAGTAGAGACGGAGTTTCACCATGTTGACCAGGATGGTCTCGATCTCTTGACCTCGTGATCCACCCGCCTCGGCCTCCCAAAGTGCTGGGATTACAGGCTTGAGCCACCGCGCCCGGCCAGAGTTTCACTCTGTCACCCAGGCTGTAGTGTAGTGGCGTGATCTTGGCTCACTGCAACCTGCACCTCCCGGGGTTCAAGAGATTCTCCTGCCTCAGCCTCCCAAGTAGCTGGGATTACAGGCATATGCCACCATGCCTGGCTAATTTTTGTATTTTTAGTAGAGATGGGGTTTCACCACGTTGGCCAGGCTGGTCTTAAACTCCTGACCTCAAGTGATCCTCCTGCCTTGGCCTCCCAAAGGGCTGGGATTACAGGCGTGAGCCACCGCGCCCAGCCATAGCTGACGTTTGTACAATAACTTTCTATGCACTGGACCTCGCTCACTCAGGCTGTGCTGTTGTCCATTCACTGGGAATCTGAGCTCCACAGAGAGACCTCTTTGTTCTGTTTTTCTCCTCTCTGGGTCTCTGTGTTCTGAACATTTGCTTGTGTCCCAGGAGATAGACAGGTGTGGGTGGGCAGAGGCGAACGAATCTCTTTAGAAAATGTCCCCACGACTCCAGTTAGGAACAGTAGCTAATTATCTCTGGGAATAAGAAGCCAACAATGAGAATTAATTAATACCTCATCAGGGTAGAAAAGTCTAGAAATAAGGGTCTGGGCGATTCCCCCTCCCTGTGTGTGCTCGCGCACGCACACACATGCGCGCGCACACACACATACACACACACAGGCAGCCCCTTCCTCAGCCGTTACTATAGAGACTTCTTTCCTGCCACCCTCATGAGCATTTACAAATCAAGACCGCACAGATGGTGACCTCGGCGGGTCTGTTGTTCTTTCTTCTAAGGACAATTTCTGGAGCCCTGAGGATTAAGGAAACAGGGCTACTCTGGACAACATCTGCCTGGGGCCCCGAAACCTGACCCCACAGCCCGGGCAAGGGGAGATTATCGGAGGCGTTTAACCAGAAGAGGCAGGGCACGAAAACAGGACCACACGCAGGTCACCCTCCCCACCTGAGGCCACCAGGGAACGTCTAATAAAGGTCTCAGTTCCGGCTCCCTGGCAGCGGGAGAGGAGAGAATCTTGCAATGTAGGTCCTAGAACTACCGCAGTGTTTACGAACCAGGGTTTACTAAGCATCTATTTCGTGCCAAGCACTTTACGGGTGATGATGATGGCCCGATGTTGGTACTCCCTGTCTGTCATTCACTATGTGCTAAGCGCTTCATATACCATAGAGGGTCAGGTTGTGCCCGTTTTAATAGACACTCTATTTCCCAATGTCTGAAATTCATTGAATGACTGAATGATCTAATATACTCCTTGAGCCTGCCCTGCAGCACAGTGACTGAATCCCACTGTTCTGATGTGGAAATTGAGGCCCAGAGAGGTGGAGACATTTTCCCCAGGGACACCCAGCAAGCGGGGGGCAGAGAAGGGCTCTGAAGGGTGGTCTTCCTATGACAGAACCCCTCTACTTTTTAATTCCTTGAGGTCCAGAGAGCTCAAGCAGCAAGTCAGAGGCCCAGCAAGGACTAGAATCCAGCTTTCCTATTCTCTTTGATGTATTTGTTTCTTGCCTTGCCATTCTTTCTGGCAGCCCTTCATGTTGAAGCACAATGTCCTGAAAATATTGAGCCCCAATATATATTTGTCAGTGTACTATGAGTACCCAGATTTGGACCTTCCAGAACCTTCTGGAACCTTTCCCAGGGTATCTGTTCCAACTCACACCCTCATCCTCCAGGGAGAAAGATGGGAACAGGGAAGAAGACAGAAGTCGGATTGCTAGCCTGTAGTCATACTGAAAGACAGCTGGCTGGGGCTAGGCTGGGTGTTTTCCTGCCTGCCATCTTGCTGCTCCCCTCTTGGTACCTGCCTGTTCTCAAAAGTGATTTTTCTCAGCCTGGCATGGTGGCTCACACCTGTAATCCACGCACTTTGGAGGCCAGGGCGGACAGATCACCTGAAGTCGGGAGTTCAAGACCAGCCTGATCAACATGGTGAAACCCCGTCTTTAAAAAAAAAAAAAAAAGCGATTTTCTAGCTTTCTGTTGGTTCTGTGACTGTCATGACTTCCTTCCCATCAGTCCCCAGTCCATTTAAATGATAACGCCGGTTGCCATTTATTGAAAATCTAGTAGGTGCCAGCTCTCCTTTTCATCTTGTCCTGACCTTAACTTCCCAAGCTTACTGCTTATTAGGGCCATTTCCCGGGGGGCAGGAGGCACAGAGAGTTGAGACACTTGCCCAAGCTCACGCAGCAGAGAAACAGAGAGAGCTGCCTTTGGGACCAGAGTCTCCACTTTCAGCCAAATTCTGTGGTTGGTACCTGAGTCTGAGGAGGGACCAGAACCCAGTCTCCAAAAGGTGGCTCTTGGGTTGCAGAGTCAAGCCGAGTTCCTGCAGACCTGGTTTCCTCCCCAGCCCTGAGTCCTGGGAGGCCCTCGCATGAAAGCTGCATTCTCCCTTCTTAGCTTTCAGAGGCTCCTGAAAAATTTACATGAACAAAATTCTGGGCTGGGCATGGTGGATCGCACCTGTAATCCCAGCACTCTGGGAGGCCAAGACTGGAGGATCACTTGAGGCCAGAAGTTTGAGACCAGCCAGGCCAACATAGGGAGACCCTGTCTCTACAAAAAAATATATAAAAATTAGCTGGACATAATGGCATTCACCTGTGGTTCCAGCTACTCTGGATGCTGAGGCGGGAGGATGGCTTGAGCCCAGGAGGTCGAGGCTGCAATTAGCTATCATGCCACTGGACTCCAGCCTGGGCAACAGAGCAAGACCCTGTCTCAAAAAAAAAAAAAAACAAAAAAAACAGGCCAGGTGCTGTTGTTCACACCTGTAATCCCAGTACTTTGGGCATCATGAGGTCAGCAGTTAGAGACCATCCTGGGCAACATGATGAAACTCTGTCTCTACTAACAGCAAAAAATTAACTGGGTGTAGTGGCAGGCACCTGTAGTCCCAACTACTTGGGAGGCTAAGCCAGGAGAATTGCTTGAACCCGGGAGTTGGAGGTTGCAGAGAGCCGAGATTGCATCACTGAACTCCGGCCTGGGCCACAGAACGAGACTCAGTCTCAACAACAACAAAGAAAACCTTCCAGCCAGGCGTGGTGGCTCACACCTATAATCCCAGCACTTTGGGAGGCCGAGGTGGGAGGATCACGAGGTCAAGAAATCGAGACCATCCTGGTGAACAAGGTGAAACCCCGTCTCTACTAAAAATACAAAAATTAGCTGGGCATGGTGGCGCGTGCCTGTAATCCCAGCTACTCGGGAAGCTGAGGCAGGAGAATTGCCTGAACCCAGGAGGCAGAGGTTGCGGTGAGCTGAGATCGCGCCATTGCACTCCAGCCTGGGTAACAAGAGCGAAACTCCGTCTCAAAAAAAACAAAAACAAAAACCTTCCAAGGACAGTCCCTAAGAGGGGAGCAGATAGGAAGACAGTTCCTGGCAGCCACAGTGGAGGAGGGGGGTACACCCAGGGGAGCCCATCAGAGGCTCCGTCATTTGTATCTTTGTTCCCAGAGAAGGTGAGGAGAGGCCCTGATCAGGGGAAAGTCTTCCCGGGAAGATGGAACAGCGAGCGGAAGCAAAGACCTGGAGAAGGGAAATAGCATTGGTGAAACTGAAAGATGACCAGATGTGCCCTCCCCTTCGCTGAGGTCCTGGGCCACTTCCTGTGGTCAATGCCATAATCACAACTATTGGCACTGTATTTCCCAGAGCCTGAAATTAATTGAATGACTGAAGGAACTCATTTACTCCTTGAAGCCACCCTGCAGTTTGGCTAGGTTGGACCCTTAGTTCAGTACGAGGCTGAGGACTCAGACCCACGGTTGAGCCTGGTACACACTAGGTGCTCAATTAATGCTTGCTGATAAAAGAACAAACAAAGCAAGAACTGGAAAGGAGTTAAGAGATCAGCTAGGTCGGGCGTGGTAGCTCATGAATGGAATCCCAGCACCTTGAGAGGCCGAGGCGAGTGGATCACCTGAGGTCAGGAGTTCGAGACCAGCCTGGCCAACACTGTGAGATCCCTGTCTCTACTAAAGATACAAAATTTTTAGACAGGGTGAAACCCCATCTCTACTAAAAATACAAAATACAAGTGGCACGTGGCTGTAATCCAAGCTACTTGGGAGGCTGAGGCAGGAGAATTGCTTGAACCTGGGAGGCGGAGGGTGCAGTGAGCCAAGATCGCGCCATCGCACTCTGGCCTGGGCAACAAGAGCAAAATTCCGTCTCAAAAGAAAGAAGGAAAGAGATAAAGAGATCAGCTAGTCCAGGAATCAGAAATTTAAATGCCCTCAGGTTAAAGCTCCCACTTAGAGCTAATTTTCTTGCTTTTTAAATTTTTTTCTTTTTCAGAAACGTGGTCTCACTGTCACCCTGGGTAGTGTTCAACTGCTGGCCTCAAGAGATCCTGTCTCCGTCAGGTCGCCCAAAGTGCTGGGATTACAGGTGAGAGCCACCGTACCTGGCCTTGAGCGATTAATAATTAAAAACAAAAAACCCAGAGAACATTGTGTAGGAAACAAGCCAGGGCAGTGAGTCTGACCCGAGACCACTTCTCTCACTCCTTCATCTTATCTGTGGGAAAAACTGGGGCTCGGTGCCATGAAATGATACTTGGAAGGTCTCACGGCTCCTAACTCAGAGCAGGGACCATGGCGATGATTAGCTGCTGTCTGTTAACTACTTACTGTACCCTTCACACACATCATCTCAATAATATGAGCTGGAGTCTCGCTCTGTCGCCCAGGCTGCAGCGCAATGGCGCAATCTCGGCTCACTGCAGCCTCCGCCTCCCAGATTCAAGTGATGCTCCCGCCTCAGCCTCCTGAGGATCTTGGACTATAGCTCCATGTCACCACACCCGGTTAAGTTTTGTATTTTTAGTAGAGACGGGGTTTCACTATGTTGGCCAGGCTGCTCTCGAACTCCTGACCTCATGATCTGCCTGCCTCAGCCTCCCAAAATGCTGGGGTTACAGGTGTGAGCCACCTCGCCAGGCCTGTTTGTTTTTTTTGAGACAGAGTCTGGCTTTAACACCGAGGCTGTAGTTCAGAAGCACAATCCCAGCTCAGTGCAGCCTCCGCCTCCCAAGTTCAAGCGATTCTCCTGTCTCAGCCTCCCAAGTAGCCGGGAGTACCCAGTGCCTGCCACTGGGCCCAGTTAATTTTTGTAGTTTTAGTAGAGATGGCGTTTCGCCATGTTGACCAGGCTGGTCTCCAATTCCCAACCTCAGGTGATCCGCCCGCCTTAGCCTCCTAAAGTGCTGAGATTACAGGTGTGAGCCACTGTGCCTGGTCCAACCTGTTTTTTTAACCGATGAGGAGTCGAGGGTTCAGAGAGGTTAAGGGACTCACAAAGAGTCACACAGCAGTAAATGGCAGAGACGGGATTTGAACTCTCCACCCAGAGCCAACTCCCTTCAAGAGTTAAACCTTTTGTATTTCTGTGCAGGAGGAAAACCGTGACCCTTCGTGAACGGGGTAGGGGGATTGGTTCAATACAGCCAACAGCGATTGGATAGTTTCTATGAGACCCCGAGTCTTAAGTCAAATCTGTTCCCCGCGCCCCCAAATCTAGGTTTACCCAGGCTGGAGGCTAGGGTTCCCCACCCCTACTGCAAACACTCCAACCTCACCCACTTCAACAGCAGGTGCACACAGTAGGCGCCTAATGAGCGCTTCGACGGTGGTGTTGGAGGCAGCAGCGAGGCTGGCTGAGGAGACAGTCCTGCTTTCCAGCCCTCCCTGCTCAGCTCTTCAGGGCCTGCCCAGCCCCCAGCCCCAGCCCAGCCCCCGCGCACCCGGCAGCTCTCCCACCGCAATTACGGTAATTAGCTGGGAGCCTCTCGCCGGGAGGGAGGAGGCGGACTTTGGCCCAGGCTGACCTGCTTCCCGGCGGGCCCTCGGATTGGTCCGCGCCGAGCACGTGACGCACGCCGCGGACTTGTTGCTGGGCATCGCGGCGTTGCCAGGGCAACGCCTACGCGCGTTCTCTTCGCCGAGTGCCTGGAGAAGTGGCTGCGCTGAGGGTCCTCAGCGAGGGACGAGGAGGGGGGATCACGAGGGCCAGGCAAGCGCTGCCTCCCTCCCTCTCTCCTTCCCTCCCTTCCTCCGCTCCCGCTCCTAGTCCCCCGCCCCCACAGCTCAGTCGCTCCGAGCCCCCCCAAGGACATAACAAGACATACGTGGGTGGACAGGACACGACACGGCGAGGATCACAAACGGGGACAGGGAGCACAGAGGGCAGGGCACGCTGAAGGACAGACAGACAAACACCACAGGGGCACAGAGACCTTGCAGCATCAACAAACAATTGCTGAAACCCCTCAGTCTTCAGGTCTCTGTTCAGAAGGAGATGTCACCAGACAAGACAGGAGACAGTCCCTGTCCCCCCAGCCATCATCATCATCATCCATGTCCCCTGTACCTGACAACTCCCTACGTGGGGAGCCTGGGCTAAACGCTTTATCTGCCTCTCATCTTTATCATACCCCAGAAGCAGGCGTTGTTACCATCCCCCTTTTACAGATAAGAAAACTGAGGCTCCCAGTGGGAGCCAGTGGGGCAAGAACAAGCTAGGAGGCAGGGAAGGATTCCCACCCTCCAGGATTAGCTATGAAAGCCCCCATATTCTTTCACTTTATGAAACGCCCTCTAATAATAATGATCAAAACAATAGTGTGTTAGTTTTCTATTGCTGTGTAACAAATAGCCCCACATCCTGTTTGTTGTTGTAGAAACAGGGGCTCCCTCTGTCATCCAGGCTGGAGTGCAGTGGCAGGATCAGGGTCCATTCCAACCTCAGCCTCCCAATTAACTGGGACTAAAGGTGTGCACCACCATGCCCAGCGAATTTTTAAATTTTTTGTAGAAATGGGGTTTTGCTGTGTTGCCCAGGCTAGTCTCAAACCCCTGGGCTCAAGCCATCCATTTTGGCCTCCTGAAGTGCTGGGAGTAAAGGCATGATCCATCTCACCTGGCCCCCTAAACCTTTTTTTTTTTTTTTTTAATAAGGCAGAGTTTCACTCTTGTTGCCCAGGCTGGAGTACAATGACAAGATCTCTGCTCACTGCAACCTGCAACCTCCACCTCCAGGGTTTAAGCGATTCTCCTGCCTCAGCCTCTGGAGTAGCTGGGATTACAGGCATGCACCATCACACCCAACTAATTTTGTATTTTTAGTAGAGACAGGGTATCTCCATGTTGGTCAGACTGGTCTCGAACTCCTGACCTCAGGTGATCTGCCCACCTCGGCCTCCCAAAGTGCTGGGATTACAGGCATAAGCCACTGCACCCGGCCAATTTTTAGTCGTTTATACCATACTTTTTCTGCACCTTTTCTGTGTTTAGATACGTTACGATACACAAGTACTTACCATCATATTACAGCTGCCTGCAGGATTGAGCACACTCATGCGCCGTGCATGTTTGTACCCTAGGAGCAACAGGCTGTTCCATACAGCCTAGGTGTGCCGTAGGCTGCGTCGGCGTGCGTCGGCACACTTCACACACGACCAAATTGCCTAATGACGCATCTTGCAGAATCTATTTCCTTTTTTTTTTTTTTTTTTTTTGAGACAGTCTGGTTCTGTTGCCCAGGCTGGAGTGCAGTGATGCAATCTCGGCTCAATGCAACCACTGCCTCCTGGGTTCATGCGATTCTCCTGCCTCAGCCTCCCAAGTATTTCCAATATCAACTAATACATGATTGTATCACATGAAATTTGCCATTTTAACAGTTTGGTTTTTTTTTCTCAGATGGAGTCTTGCTCTGTCACCCAGGCTGGAGTGCAGTGATGTGATCTCAGCTCACTGCAACCCCGCCTCCTGGGTTCAAGAGATTCTCCTGCCTCAATTTCCTGAGTAGCTGGGATTACAGGCACCTGCCACCACGCCCCGCTAATTTTTGTATTTTTAGTAGAAACAAGGGTTTCACTGTGTTGGCCAGGCTGGTCTCCAACTCCTGACCTCAAGCGATTTGCCCACCTCAGCCTCCCAAAGTGCTGGGATTTCAGGCGTGAGCCACTGCACCCATCCCTATTTTCTTATTTTTTCCTCCCCACTTAGATGTATTTTTTTTTAACTTTTTATTTTGGAAAGAATCTCAAAAGTTGCAGGAAGAGTACCATGACCTCTCAGGTACGATGTTTCCTCACCTCACCTGCTGTGAACATTTTAATATGTACACCTGCTTATTGTTAATGAGGCCAGAAGGGACTGGGCGCCTCTAAAAATAAGACTGTTCCCTTACATAATAATGAAGATTCAATGAATTCATGAAGTTTCTCGTAGACTTGATGTTATTATCCAATATCTAATCCATATTCACATTTCGCCACCTGTCACCACGTTCTTTTTATTTATTTATTTAGAGACGGAGTTTTGCACTTGATACCCAGGCTGGAGTGCAATGGCAAGATCTCGGCTCACCAAAACCTCCGCCTCCTGTAATCCCAGCACTTTGGGAGGCCGAGGCGGGTGGATCACAAGGTCAAGAGATCGAGACCATCCTGGTCAACATGGTGAAACCCCGTCTCAGTATACTAAAAATACAAAAAATTAGCTGGGCATGGTGGCGCGCGCCTGTAATCCCAGCTACTCAGGAGGCTGAGGCAGGAGAATTGCCTGAACCCAGGAGGCGGAGGTTGAGGTGAGCCGAGATCGCACCATTGCACTCCAGCCTGGGTAACAAGAGCGAAAATCCGTCTCAAAAAAAAAAAAAAAAAACCACGCAGTTGCAGCTTGAAATTTATGGGCATCTCACCTTGAGTTGCACAGATGTGGAGTGTCCAATCTCCTCCCCGCGGTTTGCTTTAATTATGGTCCTTCTTTAAAGTCACCTACTCTAGATTAGTGGGCCTCACCTGGGGGTGATTCTGTCCCCAAGGGATGCTGAGCAATGTCTGCAGTCATTTTTGCCCCTAGAACAGGGGGCGCCTCTGGCATGGAGTAGGTAGAGCCTGCTCAGGAACCAGTAGTGCAGAGGACCCCACCGGCCTGGTCCAGATGTCACTAGTGCCGAGATTGGAGAGGTAGGAACTGGATCACGGAATAATAATGCCCCTAAGAACTAACTTTTTATTTTATTTTTATTTATTATTATTATTATTATTATTTAGAGACGGGGTCTCGCTATGTTGCCCAGGCTGGAGTGCAGTGGCTATTCACAGGCGCGATTCCACTACTGATCAGCACGGGAGTTTTGACCTGCTCCGTTTCCAACCTGGGCCGGTTCACCCCTCCTTAGGCAACCTGGTGGTCCCTGCTCCCGGGAGGTCACCATATTGATGCCGAACTTAGTGCGGACACCTGATCCCCACAGCGCACTACAGAACTCCTGGGCACAAGCGATCCTCCCGCCTCGGCCTCCCGAGTAGCTGGGACCACAGGCACGCGCCACCGCACCTGGCAGAACTAACTTTATTTATTGCGCGTTCCTTTACTCACGAATCTCACCATGTGTCAACCCACTGAATTCTCACAACCTCCATAGGAGGCGGAACTCTTCACTCCATAGGTGGGCTCACACCGGACCTGATTGAGGACTAGCTAAATACAGGCACAGGCGGAAAGCACCTCCCCACAAGACACACCCACCCGTGTACCATATCCGTTTACCGTTGCCATGGCAACACCCGTACGTTTCCATCTTTTTCCATTCCAACAACCCAGCAACCCCAAAGTTACCGCCCTTTTTCTAGAACTGTCTGTATAATCTGCCCCTTAATTTGCATGTAATTAAGAGCGGGTATCAGTATGCCTGCAGACCTGCCTCCGTGCTGCCGCTCTGAGCTCACTGCCTGTGGCGCAGCCTTGCTGTGCAAGAACGGGACCTCTGCAGCTGCTTTCACTGCTGCTGCATTTAAGATTGCTGGCACCGGCCGGGCGCGGTGGCTCACGCCTGTAATCCCAGCACTTTGGGAGGCCAAGGCGGTGGATCACCTGAGGTCAGGAGTTTGAGACCAGCCTGCCCATAATGGCGAAACCCTGTCTACTAAAAATATAAAAAAGTAGCCAGGCATGGTGGAGGACGCCTGTAGTCCCAGCTACATGGGAGGCTGAGGCAAGAGAATCACTTGAACCCAGGAGGCGGAGGTTGCAGTGAGCCGAGATCGTGCCACTGCACTCCAGCCTGGTTGACAGAGCAAGACTCCATCTCAAAACAAAAAAAAGATTTCTCACACCGTGGGCAGGCATAGCAGTTCACTCCTGTAATCCCAGCACTCTGGGAGGCCGAGGCGGTTGGACTACTTGAGGTCAAGAGTTCAAGACCAGTGTGACCAACATGGTGAAACCCCGTCTCTACTAAAAATACAAAAATTAGGCGGGTGTGGTGGTGGGCACCTGTAGTCCCAGCTACTCAGGAGGCTGAGGCAGGAGAATTGCTTGAACCGGGGAGGTGGAGGTTGCAGCGAGCCAAGATCACACCACTGTACTCCAACCTGGGTGACAGAATGAGACTCCATTTCAAAAAAAATAAAGGTTGCTAACACCAGCAGCTTGCCCTTGAATTCTCTCCAGGGCGAAGGAAAAACCCTCCCCTGCTAATGCCCAATTTTGGGGCATGCCTTCCCTGCATCTTGAACTTCCGACCTCAGGTGATCCGCCCGCCTCGGCCTCCCAAAGTGCTGGGACCACAGGCATGAGCCACAGCACCCAACCTTTTCCCCTCCTCCCCCTCCCCCTCCCCCTCCTCCCCCTCCTTCTTTTTTTTTAAGAGAAAGTCTCACTCTGTCACTCTGTCATCCAGGCTGGAGTGCAGTGGCGGGATCACAGCTCACTGAAACCTCTGCCTCCTGGATTTAAGTGAGTCTCCCGCCTCAGCCTCTCAACTAGCAGGGATTACAGGTGCAAGCCACCACACCAGACTAATTTTTGTATTTTTAGTAGAGACAGTGATTCACCATGTTGGCCAGGCTGGTCTCGAACTCCTGACCTCAAATGATCCACCTGGCTCAGCCTCCCAAAGTGCTGGGATCACAGGTGTGAGCCACCTCACCTGGTCTCAAGCTGCAATCCTAAACCCCTTTGAGCTCAAGGTCTCCGGTCCCACAAGAGTAATATTTCCCAAATTGTGGTCAGACACACTGCCCGCCTCTGGGGCCGCTGGGACTTTCTGGGGACCATCCCTGGCTCATCGGTTGTGTCTGCACAGGTCTGGGTGCCTCTGTCGCCAGCTGAGAGAATAAGGGTTCAGGTTTCAGCTCTGCTCGGCTGCTGCAGGCCCTGAGCAGGTGTGGGCCTGGAAGTGAGGTTGATTGATGAGGACTGAACCTGATAATCCCCGTGTCCCTCACAGCCCTTGCAGAGATTCCCAGCTCACGGATGACGCCGGTTAGTAGGCTGAAAACAGAGGGGGTTTGTGTTCAAGGTGTCTGCACCAGGCGTCTCCCCACTGGTGGGTGGGTATGGACTGTGCCCACCCAGGGGCACCTTTGTCAGGAGACAGGATTTGTAGATGATCTTTTGGTCTGGGTTTGTCCCATGGTCTAATGCATTTTCTTTTTCTTCCTTCCTTCCTTTCTTTCTTTTCTTTCCTTCCTTCCTTCTTTTTCCCTCCCTCCCCTTTCTTTTTTTCTGTCTCTCTCTCCCTCCCCCCTCCCTCCCCCTTCCTTCCTCCCCTCTTTCTTCTTTCTCTCTGTCTCTCCCTCCCTCCCTTCCTTCCTCCCTCTCCTCTCTCTTTCCTTCCTTCCTCCATCCCTTCCTTCCTCCCTCCCCTCTTTCTTTCCTTCCTTCCTCCCTCTCCTCTTTCTTTTTTCTGTCTCTCCCTCCCTTCCTTCCTCCCTCCCCTCTTTCTTTCCTTCCTTCCTCCCCTCTTCTTTCTTTCTCTCTGTCTTTCCCTCCCTTCCTTTCTCCCTCCACTCTTTCTTTCCTTCCTTCCTTTCTTTCATGTTTTGTTTTTTTGAGACAGACTCTTGCTCTGTGGCCCAGGCTGGAGTACAATGGTGTGACCTCGGCTCACTGCAGCCTCTGCCTTCCGGGTTCCAGCAATTCTCCCACCTCAGACTCCTGAGTAGCTGGAATTACAGATGCACACCACCATGCCTGGCTAATTTTTATATTTTATTTTATTTTATGACAGAGTTGCTACAGATGCACACCACCATGCCTGGCTAATTTTTATATTTTATTTTATTTTAAGACAGAGTCTTGCTCTGTCACCGGGCTGTGTTGTAGTGGGGCAATCTCTGCTCACTGCAACCACCGCCTCCCAGGTTCAAGCAATTCTCTGCCTCATCCCCCCAAGTGGCTGGGATTACAGGCGCCCACCAGCACACCTGGCTCTGCTAATTTTTGTATTTTTAGTAGAGACAGGATCGTGAGGTGAGGAGTTCAAGACCAGCCTGGCCAAGATGGTGAGGCTGAAGCAGGCAGATCACCTGAGGTCAGGAGTTCAAGACCAGCCTGGCCAAGATGGTGAGGCTGAAGCGGGCAGATCACCTGAGGTCAGGAGTTCAAGACCAGCGTGGCCAACAGGGTAAAACCCCGTCTCTACTAAAAATACAAAAATTAGCTAGGCATGGTGGCGTGTGCCTGTAGTCCCAGCTACTCAGGAGGCTGAGTCAGGAGAATCATTTGAACCCAGGAGGCGGAGGTTGCAGTGAGTGTGATCGCACCACTGCACTCCAGCCTGGGTGACACAGCAAGACCTTGTCTCAAAAAAAAAAAAAAAAAAAAATGAGGTAGAGGGAGTGGGTGAGAGACTGAGCCCGGGAAAGAACTCAGTGTCCAGGCAGCAGGGAGGGGGCAGGGTAGCCTCATGGCCCCAGCACTAGCTTTGGCGCCTGGTAGACCAGCGCTGAGTCTCACCTTCCCCCATCTTTTTTTGCCAGGGGGATGAGTCTCGCTCTGTAGCCCAGGCTGGAGTGCAGTGGCGTGATCTCAGCTCACTGCAACCTCCACCTCCCAGACCGGGTTCAAGTAATTCTCTTTCTTCAGCCTCCCAAGTAGCTGGGATTACAGGCACTAATTTTTTTTTTTTTAAAGAGATGGGGTTTCACCATGTTGGTCTGACTGGTCTTGAACTCCTGACCTCAGGTAATCCATCACCTCGGCCTCTGAAAGTGCTGGGATTATAAGAGTTAGCCACCTCACCCGTCCTCTAATTTTTGTATTTTTTAGTAGAGATGGGGTTTCACCATCTTGCCCAGTCTGGTCTTGAACTCCTGACCTCATGATCCGCCCACCTCGGCCTCCCAAAGTGCTGGGATGACAGGCCTCCCAAAGTGTCACTGTGCCCGGCCACCTTCCCTCATCTTATTTGTCTTACACAAGAATAAGGACAGGCCGGGCGCAGTGGCTCACGCCTATAATCCCAGCATTTTGGGAGGCCGAGGCGGGTGGATCACGAGGTCAAGAGATCGAGACCATCCTGGTTAACATGGTGAAACCCCGTCTCAGTATACTAAAAATACAAAAAATTAGCTGGGCATGGTGGCGCGTGCCTGTAATCCCAGTTACTCAGGAGCCTGAGGCAGGAGAATTGCCTGAACCCAGGAGGCGGAGGTTGCGGCGAACCGAGAGTGCGCCATTGCCCTCCAGCCTGGGGAACAAGAGCGAAACTCTGTCTCAAAAAAAAAAAAAGAAGGAGGACAGAGCAGGGAGGGTGCTGTGCCGGTGATCACTGCCTGCCTTGCTACAGCTGCGTTAATCTTCCCTCCCAGAACACTGAATATATTCTGTCTGTTAGATCCAAAGCTGGGAAAACTTAAACCAAGACAGCAAATGTTTTTCACACACACACAGAGAGAGAGAGAGAGAGAGAGAGAGAGAGAGAGAGAGAGCGAGAGAGAGAGAGAGAGAGAGAGAGAGAGAGAGAGAGAGAGAAGCTGGCTAATACAGACAACATCCTCCTGAAACCATGGAGACTAGTACAGCTTGGGGGTGGGGGCGCTGACGATATTAATGACTGTGCAGACTTTTCCAGCACAGGTCACGGTACCCGCAAGGCAGTGTGCGTGTGGGGGTGGGCGTGCGTGTATGAGTGACTGTGAGTGTGGACGTGCGTGTGACTGTGTGTACATGCATGTTTGCATAGCTGCTGGAATGTGCGTTGCATCCCATGTGTGCGTCTCTGCGTGCCTGTGATACACGCGTGTGCGCTTTCCCAAAGGTATTCAGAGCTGTGAGTGCACAGCAGGGTTCCTTTCCACGAGCCGTGTGATGGGTTGCATGTGTGTGTGTGTCTGTGGTGTGACCGTGTCCTGCACTTTTCTGCAGTCTTTGTTTTCTTGCTTTTTGTTTATTGGCTTTTGTGGGGCTTTTTGAGACAGGGTCTGGCTCTGTCACCCAGCGTGGAGTGCAGTGGCACAATCTCAGTTCACTGCAACCTCCATCTCCTGATTCAAATGATCCTCCTACCTCAGTCTCCCCACCTACAGAGACCGGGTACAGTGGCTCACACCTGTCATCCCAGCATTTTGGGAGGCCGGGGTGGGAGAATCACTTGAGCCCAGGAGTTTGAAACTTGCCTGGGCAGCATGGAAAGACCCTGTCTCAAAAAAAAAAGGGAAGAAAGCAGGTAATGTGGCTGACACCTGTGATCTCAGCACTTTGGGAGGTTGAGGTGGGTAGATCACTGGAGGTCAGGAGCTCAAGACCAGCCTGGATAACAGAGTGAGAATCCATGTCTACAAAAAAATTAAAAATTAGCTGGGTGTGGTGGTGTGCACACGCCTGGCTAATTTCTTTTGTTTTTTTTTGTTGTTGTTTTTTTTTTTTGAGACGGAGTTTCACTCTTGTTGCCCAGGCTGGAGTGCAATGGCGCGATCTCGGCTCACCGCAACCTCCGCCTCCTGGGTTCAGGCAATTCTCCTGCCTCAGTCTCCCAAGTAGCTGGGATTACAGGCACGCACCACCATGCCCAGCTAATTTTTTGTATCTTTAGTAGAGATGGGGTTTCACCATTTTGACCAGGTTGGTCTCGATCTCATGACCTCGTGATCCACCCGCCTCGGCCTCCCAAAGTGCTGGGATTACAGGCTTGAGCCACCGCGCCCGGCCATTTCTTTTGTATTTTTAGTAGAGGTGGGGTTTCTCTATGTTGGCCAGGCTGGTCCTGAACTCCTGGCCAACATAGTGATGGATGATCCACCCACCTCAGCCTCCCAAAGTGCTGAGATGAGAGGGGTGAAGTGACATAACCCACCTTGTGTTTTTTTTTGAGATGGAGTCTTGCTCTGTCTCCCAGGCTGGAGTGCAGTGGTGCAATCTCGGCTCACTGCAACCTCTGCCTCCCGGGTTCAAGTGATTTTCCTGCCTCAGCCTCCCGAGTAGCTGGGACTGCAGGTGCACGCCACCACGCCTGGATAATTTTTTGTATTTTTAGTAGAGACGGGGTTTCACCATGTTAGCCAGGAGGATCTAAATCTTCTGATCTTGTGATCCACACGCCTTGGCCTCCCTAAGTGCTGGGATTACAGGTGTAAGCCACTGCTCCCCGCCTCTTTTTTTCTTTTTTTTTTTTGAGATAAGATCTTGCTCTGTCACCCTGACTGGAGTGCAGAGGCATGATCATGACTCACTGCAGCTTCCACCTCCTGGGCTCAAGAGATCCTCTCGCCTCAGCCTCCTGAGTAGCTAGGACTACAGGTGCACACCAACACACCCAGCTAATTTTTAAAAGTTTTGTAGACATGGATTCTCACTATGTTATACACGCTGGTCTTGAACTCCTGACCCCCCGTGATCCACCCACCTCAACCTCCCAAAGTGCTGAGATTACAGGTGTCAGCCACATGACTCTACCTGCTTGCTTTCTTTATTCTCCTGCCTCAGCCTCCCAGGTAGCCGGGACTACCTGGGTAGTGGCACATGGGTGGCACATGCCACCATGCCCGGCTCATTTTTGTATTTTTAGAAGAGATGGGGTTACACCATGTTGGCCAGGATGATATCAACCTCTAGACCTCATGATCCGCCCGCCTTGGCCTCCCTAAGTGCTGGGATTACAGGCATGAGCCACCGCGCCCGGCCTGGCTGCGCTATTTTTGCAACTTCCTGTATTACCTATTGTTACTTTTAAAACAAACTTTTTAAAAATCTGGAAGTGAGAAAAAGAAATGTGAACTTCGCACAATGTGTGTATGTGTGTTCTCAAATCAAGCAGGAGAAAACAGAAGAATCTTGACAAATCACGGAGGGTTTTTTAAACGACTTTCACTGAGAACTCAGGTCCATGTGCCCACGCGTCCCAGGTGGAGGTGGCGACCCCGGCGCTGTGTCGGGGAGGGGCGGGGCTGGGGCGGGCAGACCCAGGCAGCGCAGGGGTGCGTTGTGCAGGCGGCCATCTGGTGACCCGGGTGTAGGCTGGGAACGCGCAGAGCGGCCCAGGGATCAGGCTGCCTCAGGAGATGTGTGGGCTTCCCCGGTGGAGGAGAGGAAATTTATTCAAGGTGCAGCTAAAAACTCCGTGGCCTCCAATCTCTTGGGACGGTCTGGGGAGCTCGGGGCAGAATAGCTCGTGGGTGTTGTCAGGTCTCCATATGCAAGCCTGGAGCCTCAAAGTCTGAAGTCCTGCTCACCTCGGCTGATGTCCCCCCCAGCCCCCCGCCTGCATTCTCCTTTGTCCCTAATCGCCCGGAGGCGGAGCTTCCCTCATACAAGCCCCTCACCCAACCATGCCCTCTTAACTGTTCTTACTATAATGTGAATACCTCTCACCCACCCCTGCCGTTGTAACTGAACTCGTGGTCAGGTATACTCCCTTGCCCCTACCTCCCACCACGGCAACTGAACTTACTCTGCAAGACCCCCGCCCCCCAAAAAACTACCCAAACCTATAAAACCAACTCCTATCCCACCGCCCTTTGCTAACGCCCTTTTCGGCCTTAGCCCACCTGCACCCAAGTGAAGAGACACGGAGAGACCCACAAAGAGAGACAGAGGCAAGACTAAACACACAGAAAGACAGAGACAGAGACAGAGACAGCTGTAAAAAGAAAAATGGAAATAGACAGAGACAGAGAGACAGAGAAAGACAGGGACAGAGACGGAGAGATCTGGAGAGATGAAAACAGAGAGCGACAGAGAGTCAGAGACACAGAGTAAGGGACCCCAGTCGAGGAGCAGTGGCTCACACCTGTAATCCCAGCGCTTTGAAAGGCTGAGGTAGGAGGATCACTTAAGGCCAGGAGTTCAAGACCAGCCTGGCCAACATGGCAAAACCCCTTTTTTACTAAAAATGCAAAAACTAGCTGGGTGTGGTGGTGCTTTCCTGTAATCCCACCTCCTCGGGAGGCTGCAGCAGGAGAATCCCTTGAACCTGGGAGGGGAGGTTCCAGTGAACCGAGATGGCGCTCCTGCACTCCAGCCTGGGAGACAGAGACTCCATCTCAAAATAACAGCAATCACCACAAAGAAACAGAGAGAGATGGGGACAGAGAAAGTCAGAGACACAGAGCAAAAGACCCCAAAGCAAAAAGAACAACCAGAGACACAGAGACAGAGACAGGGAGAGACCCAGAGAGGGCTTGAGCCTGACTCCAGACAGAAGGCACCAACAGAGCTTCACAAGAGTCCAAAACCCCACCGGAGACAAGGACATGAGGACAAGCAGGGGAGAGATGGCAGTCAGGTCCGGCCAGGAGCGGGAGAAGCTGTGGGGGGTCCGAGCCCTGAAAACCAGCGTTCCTGTAAACAAGAAGCTGCGGGTCTTTGACGATGTAGCCTGGGACTCCCTGGGCATCACTTCCGCAATACTCTGTTGGTTGAAGCCATCCAGGCCCGCCCAGGCCTAAGGGAAGCAAACTCAGCCACTCCATGGCAGGAATATTTTGAAAAAGCAAGTGGACTTTTTCTGTTTTTGTTTTGTTCGTTTTTTTTTTTTTTTTTTTTGAGATGGAGTTTTCGCTCTTGTTACCCAGACCGGAGTGCAATGGCACGATCTTGGCTCACTGCAACCTCCGCCCCCTGGGTTCAAGCAATTCTCCTGCCTCAGCCTCCCGAGTAGCTGGGATTACAGGCACGCGCCACCACGCCCAGCTAATTTTTTGTAATTTTAGTAGAGACGGGGTTTCACCATGTTGACCAGTGTTTTGTTCGTTTCTGAGACGGAGTCTCGCTCTGTCGCCCAGGCTCACTGCAACTTCCGTCTCTTGGGTTAAGTGGTTCTCCTGCCTCAGTGTCCTGGGTACCTGGGATTACAGGTGCACACCACGCCCAGATAATTTTTGTATTTTTAGTAGAGACAGGGTTTCACCATGTTGGCCAGGCTGGTCTCGAACTCCTGGCCTCAGGAGATCCGCCCGCCTCCTCTTCCCAAAGTGCTGGAATTACAGGTGCGAACCACGGTGCCCAGCCCCAAACTTCTTTACACAGGCCTCCAAATAGGCAAACATAAATGCTGTGAGGCCTCTCACCGTCTAGCCCCAGAAATCACACATTGTTTCTATTCTTTTTCTATCTTTTTTTTTTTTTGAGATGCAGTCTCTGTCACCCAGGCTGGAATGCTGTGGTGCAATCTTCAAAGGGTGGACATGACCTCATGATCTGCCTGCCTCGGCCTTCCAAAGTGCTGGGATTACAGGCATGAGCCTCCGTACCTGGCCACACTGTTGCTTTTACTGCAGGCTTGTTGCTCAAAGCTAGTTGAGTGGTCATCCCAGATTCGAGGAGAAAGGAACACTATTTCACCTCTGGATAGAAGAATAGCATGTAAGTATAAGGATGGAAATGGGCTGGGCGTGGTGACTCACACCTGTAATCATAAGATCAGGAGTTCATGACCAGCCTGGCCAACATGGTGAAACCCTGTCTCTACTAAAAATACAAAAACTAGCCAGGTGTGGTGGCGCACACCTGTAATCTCAGCCACTCAGGAGGCTGAGGCAGGAGGATCACTTGAATCTGGGAGGCGGAGGTTGCAGTGAGCTGAGATTGCACCACTGCATTCCAGCCTGAGCAACACAGAGAGAGACCCTGTCTAAAAAAAAAAAAAAGGTGGGAAACCATTGCAGCTGTTTTTAAAAACAAATTACTTCAAAGGGTGGACATCTGGCCACGCACAGTGGCTCATGCCTGTAATCCTGGCACTTTGGGAGGCCAAGGCAGAGGACTGCTTAAGCCCAGGAGACTAGCCTGGGCAACATGGCCAAACCTCATCTCTACAAAATAAATAAATAAATAAGACAAAACCCCCAAAAAGTAGCTAGGCATGGTGGCAAGCGCCTGCAGTCCCAGCAACCTGGGACGCTGACATGGGAGGATCGCCTGAGCCTGGGAGTTCAAGTCTGCAGTGAGCTACAATCACGCCACAAAACTCTAGTCTGAGTGTCAGCGTAAGAACCTGTCTCAAACAAAAAAAAAAAAGGAGGGGGTAAGCGCAGTGGCTTGCACCTGTAATCTTAGCAGTTCAAGAGTCTGAAGCAGGTGGATTACTTGAGGTCAGGAGTTCGAGACTGCCCTAACCAACATGATGAAACCCCGTCTCTACTAAAAATACAAAACTTAGCCAGCTGCGGTGGCACATACCTGCAGTCTCAGCTACTCAGGAGTCTGAGGCAGGAGAATTGCTTGAATCTGGGAAAGGGAGGTTCAGTGAGCTGAGATTGCACCACTGCACTCCAGCCTGGGTGACAGAGCAAGACACTGTCTCAATTAAAAGAAAAAAAAAAGAAGTGAGAGAGGGGAGGAAAAAAGAGTGGTCATCTGAATACCCAAAATCTGTAAGGAACTCACACGACTCAATAGCAAAAAAATCCAACAGGATTCAACAACGGGCAAAGGAACTGATTAGACATTTCTCTAACAACAGACGCACGAAAAAGCGCTCAGCTTCACTAATCATCAGAGAAATGCCAAGCAGAACTACAAGGCTATGCCGCGGTACACCCATTAGAGTGCCTACCATCAAAAAGACAAGGCGTCACAAGCACGGGTGAGGATGTGGAGAAACAGGAACCCTTTTGCTGTCGGTGAAAACGGAAATTGCTGTAGCCATTATGGGAAACAGTGAGGAGGTTTCTCACTCAAGAAGTTAAAACTGGAATTACCGGCCGGGCGCAGTGGCTCAAGCCTGTAATCCCAGCACTTTGGGAGGCCGAGGCGGGTGGATCACGAGGTCAAGAGATCGAGACCATCCTGGTCAACATGGTGAAACCCCGTCTCTATTAAAAATACAAAAAACTAGCTGGGCATGGTGGCAGGTGCGGGTAATCCCAGCTACTCAGGAGGCTGAGGCAGGAGAATTGCCTGAACCCAGGAGGCGGAGGTTACGGTGAGCCGAGATTGCGCCATTGCACTCCAGCCTGGGTAACAAGCGCGAAACTCCGTCTCAAAAAAACAAAAAACAAAAAAACAAAAAAAATGGAATTACCATATGAACCAACAATGTCACTTCTGGGAATGCATCCGAAGGAAATGAAATCAGGAGGCTGGGGTGAGGGCAGAGAACAGGGACAGGCGTGGGAGGGAACGAGAGACTATTTCTCTGTGGGCAGGATTGCTGTTAGAACAGGAACAAAACATGAGTCATCCGTGAGATCGTTGAGAGACAGAGCCGTAAGATGTCACTGGGCCTGGAAGAGCAAGCTGTGGGAAGGGTTGGAGAGAAAAGGAGGGATTTGATATTGTACCCACCTGCAAGGGAAATGGCATGTGTGCCCACATAGGTGTGTCGCGTGGGGCTCTGCTGTGCTGATGCATGAACACACCGGGGAGCCTGTGATGTGGACCATGATTCTCTGTTTTTTTCTTTGAGATGGAGTCTTGCTCCTGTTGCTCAGGCTGGAGTGCAGTGGCGTGATCTTGGCTCACTGCAGCCTCCACCTCCCGGGTTCAAGCGATTCTCCGGTCTCAGCCTCCCGAGTAGCTGGGATTACAGGTACTTGCCACCATGCCCAGCTGATTTTTTGTATTTTTAGTAGAGACAGGGTTTCACCATGTTGGCCAAGCTGGTTTTTTTTTTTTTTTTTTTTTTTTTTGGACAGTCTGGCTCTGTTGCCAGGCTGGAGTGTAAGGTGCGTATCATCTCACTGCAACCTCCACCTCCCGAATTCAAGTGATTCTCCTGCCTCAGCCTCCCAAATAACTGGGACAATAGGCACGCGCCACCACGCCCAGCTAATTCTTTGTATTTTTAGTAGAGACGGGGTTTCATCCTGTTGACTGGGATGGTCTCTGTCTCTTGACCTCGTGATCCGACCTCCCAGAGTGCTGGGATTATAGGCGTGAGCCACCACGCCTAGCCACAGGCTGGTCTTGAACTCCTGACCTCAGGTGACCTGCTCACCCCGGCTTCCCAAATCCTGGGATTACAGGCATGAGCTACTGCACCCAGCTGGACCGTGACTCTTTCAAGCCCTCAACTCAGTCTTTGAATTTCTGGGTAAAGAGCACACAGTGGCTGAGCTGGACAGAGTGCTAGGGCACCAAAATTATCCCAGTTGTCCCAGGCATAGCTGTCCCTAGTCATGACATAGCGACATAGCATATCATATCACAGGATGCAAAGTCTCACTTGTGTTTGTGGAAACAGCGAGATCTCAGAAACCAAGGCTGTATCCGTTAGGGAAGGGCGTGTTCAGGACTGGAGTGCAGTGGGGTTATCACAGCTCACTACAGCCTCGAACTCTCAGACTCAAGCCATCCTTCAGCCTCAGCCTCCTGATTAGCCGGGACTACAGGCGCGAACTGCCAGGCCTCGCTACTTTGTTTTTTTTGAGATGGAGTCTCTTTCTGTTGCCCAGGTAGGACAATGGCGCGATCTCAGCTCACCGCAACGCCCACCTCCCAGGTTCAAGCGATGCTCCTGCCTCAACCTCCCGAGTAGCTGGGATTACAGGCATGCATCACCACGCCCGGCTAAGTTTTGTATTTTTAGCCGACAGGGTTTCACCATGTGGGCCAGGCTGGTCTTGATCTCCCGACCTCAGGTGATCCACCCATCTCGGCCTCCCAAAGTGCTGGGATTCCAGACGTGAGTCGCTGTGTCTCTGTCTCCTTTTTTGTCTCTCTCTCTCTGTTTCCTTTGGACTCTCTCTCTCTCCCACCTGCCCCTGCCACCTCCCTGTCTCTTTCCCTGCCTCGGTGGTCCCTGGCTATCTCCATGGTGATAAGTGAGCCTGCACCTGTCTGGTTCCTACGTCTGCTCCATCCCCTTTTAGGTCTCCATTATCTCTGGCTCTGTCTCTCCCTCTCTCTGTCCCTCATTCCCTTCCTGCCTCCATCAGACCTGTGTGTGAATCTCTGCGTGTGTGAATCCCTCCCCTCTGGCCTCGGTCTTTGTCTGCAGCGCTCTCCTTCTGCGCTCTCCTTCCGCTCCCCATCCCTGTCCCTGCCTAGGGGAGAAAAACGCTGTCCTGCTGAGCGAGCGATGCCCCCCTCCTCGGTTACCAGGGTGCTTGCTGGATGGGGGACTGCGTGCGCCTCATTACCCTAATGGCTGGTGAGGCCGCACAGCCTCCCAGGAAATGGGCCACTTAAGCCTGTTCCAGCTGATGGCAGAGGCTGCTTCTCCCCTCGTGCTCTGCAGAGAGAGGGGACTGGAGCAGGAGAGGAGGGGAGAAAGGCAGGAGGAAAGGAGAGGAGGAGAGGGAATGGACACCTCCACTCTTCAGGCCTGGGTGTGTCCTGGGAACCTGTGCTGGGCTGGCTGGGGGCTGGGGGAGGCTGGGCCCAAGGGGCTTCTTCTAAATGCACACACACCTGCCACTCGGAATCACCCCAGGGCCACACACGCTGAAAATCACAGACACTCCCTACTGCTCAGACAGCCCCTGAGCGCTCTTCTGTCCCCCTAGGGCCCCTGGAGACAACCCTGCAGGATCACACAGGTATGTGCCCAGACACATACACACAGACACAAACACACGCACACGCACACACACACAAACACACGCACGCGCACAGACGCACTCACACATGCACACACATGTGCGCGCGCACACACACACAGCCTTGGAGCATGACTGTGTCTCTGGACAGACAACAGCCTCAGGACAGGATTCGGGGCACAGAGACCCGTCACAGCACAGCCACAAGCTCATCTGAGCACTTTCAGATGGTCATGGGTACACACACACACACACACGGTTACAAGTACCATCACACACAGGACAGACATACATTCACATGCCCACAAACAGGCCCACACACAGGCGTCCCCGTGCACACAGATGTAGCCACATAACACTCAGTCACAGAAGTGCAGATCATAGCACACGCTCTCCCACATGGTCAGGCGGGGACCGTCGCAACTCCAGAACATTCCGGCAAACTACACTTCACACACAACACAGAGGCACACAGGGGCTGGGCATGGTGTCTCACACCTGTCATTCCAGCACTTTGGGAGGCCAAAGCAGGCAGATTGCTTCAGTCCAGGAGTTCAAGGCCAGCCTGGGGAACATTAGCAAGACCCTGTCTCTACAAAACACAAAAGTTAGCCTGGCGTGGTAGCCTGCATCTGTGGTTCTGTAGCAGGAGTGGCCGAGAGAAACAGACCTCTCGAACACTGAACTGCAAAGGAAGAAGTCTGTTGTTATTATCACCACTATGGCTGGGAGCCAGGCGATGCTTTGTCTGAGTAACCCAGATCATATAACAAAGAGAGGCTCTGCCTTCATATAGACTTACACTCTAGATATTACGCGTGAAAGAATCTTAGGTTTACAGCCTGGGAAATTCCAAGTGAAAGGGTTTTGGATATACGGCTTTAGGAACCCCCGAAAGGGTTTTGGGTTTACAGTTTTAGAAATCACATACGAGGCCGGGCGCTGTGTCTCACGCCTGTAATCCCAGCACTTTGGGAGGCCGAGGCGGGTGAATCATGAGGTCAAGAGATCGAGACCATCCTGGTCAACAAGGTGAAACTTTGTCTCTACTAAAAATACAAAAATTAGCTGGGCACGGTGGTGAGCGCCTGTAGTCCCAGCTACTCGGGAGGCTGAGGCAGGAGAATTGCCTGAACCCAGGAGGCGGAGGTTGCGGTGAGCCGAGATTGCGCCATTGCACTCCAGCCTGGGCAACAAGAGCGAAACTCTGTCTCAAAAAAAAAAAAAAGAAAGAAAGAAAAAGAAAAAGATGGAGTCTCCCTCTGTGGCCCAGGCTGGAGAACAATAGTGCAATCTCGGCTCACTGCAACCTCCCCCCTGTTCAAAAAATTCACGTGCCTCAGCCCTCTGAGTAGCTGGGATTACAGGCACCCATCATCACGCCCAGCTAAATTTTGTATTTTTAGTAGAGTCGGGGTTTCACCACATGGCCCGTGTCTTTTTTTTTTTTTTTAGAGAGACGGAATCTCACCACGTAGTTGGAGTGCAGTAATACATTCATGGCTCACTGCAGCCTCGAACGCCTGTGTTCCAGCGATCCTCCTGCCTCAGCCTCCTGAGAAACTGGGACAAGTGTGTACTATACCAGGGCAATTTCTTTATTTTTGTAGAGATGGGGTCTCATTATGCTGCCCAAGCTGGCCTCAAACTCCAGGCCTCAAGCAGTCCTCCTGCCTTGGCCTCCAAAAGTGCTGGGACTTACTGGTGTGAGCCACCGTGCCTGGCTCCAGGGCATTTTTAGGAGTGAAGTCTCCAGCCTGGGGTGGTGGCTCATGCCTGTAATCCCAGCACTTTGGAAGGCCAAGGTGGGCGGATCACCTGAGGTTAGGGGTTTGAGACCACCCTGGCCAACATGGCAAAACTTCGTCTCTACTAAAAACACAAAAATTAGCTGGGTGTGGTGGCGTGCGCCTGTAGTCCCAGCTACTCGGGAGGCTGAGGCTGAGGCAGGAGAATCGCTTGAACCCAGGATTCGGAGGCTTCGGTGAGCTGAGATTGTGCCATTGCACTCCAGCCTGGGTGACAGAGCCAGACTTCACCTCAAAAAAAAAAAACCAAAACAACAACAGATGCATATATTCTTAAAACAGCTACATTGAGAATAATTGTCATATAATGAACGACGTTTATCTAAAGAGTATAATTTGATAAATATTGACATACGTCTATACCCAGGAAGCCATCAACACCATCAAGATATTGTAGGCCGGGTGTGGTGACTCACGCCTGCAATCCCAGCACCCAGGGAGGCTGAGGTGGGCGGATCACTTGAGGCCAGGAGTTCGAGACCAGCCTGGCCAACATGGCCAAACCCCATCTCTACTAAAAATACAAACTTTAGGGCGGGCGTGGTGGCTCAAGCCTGTAATCCCAGCACTTTGGGAGTCCGAGGCAGGTGGATCACGAGGTCAAGAGATCAAGACCATCCTGGTCAACATGGTGAAACCCCGTCTCTATTAAAAATACAAAAAAAAATTAGCTGGGCATGGTGGCGCATGCCTGTAATCCCAGCTACTCCGGAGGCTGAGGCAGGAGAATTGCCTGAATCCAGGAGGCGGAGGTTGCGGTGAGCCGAGATCGCGCCATTGCACTCCAGCCTGGGTAACAAGAGCGAAACTCCGTCTCAAAAAAAAAGAAAAACAAAACATTAGTACAGGCACCTATAGTTCCAGCTACTTGGGAGGCTGAGGCAGGAGAACTGCTTGAACCTGGGAGGTGGAGGTTTCAGTGAGCGGAGATCACGCCACTGCAGTCCAGCCTGGGTAACAGAGCAAGACTCGGTCTCAGGGAAAAAAAAAAAGATATTGTACAGCTATTACCCCCAAACTATCCTCCTATCCTGTCATTCTTCCCTCGTAGCCCTTCACATCTCTAGGCAACCACTGAACAGCTGTCTGTCACTGAAGAGTAGCCGGTATTTTCTGGAATCTTCTACTAATGAAATGCTGCTATCTGTGCTCCCTTCCCCCCTGCTCTTTCATTCAGCAAATCTGTTAGGAAATTCACCCATGTTGCCGTATGCATCTGTCTTTCTTCCTTTTCTTTTTCTTCCTTTTTTTTTTTTTAATTTGAGACGGAGTTACACTCCTGTTGCCCAGGCTGGAGTGCAATGGCCTGATTTTGGCTCACCACAACCTCTGCCCCCTGATTCAAGCCATTCTCCTGCCTCAGCCTCCTGAGTAGCTGTGATTACAGGTGCCTGCCACCACACCGGGCTAATTTTTCTATTTTTGGTAGAGACGGGGTTTCACCATGTTAGTCAGGCTGGTCTTAAACTCCTGACCTCGTGATGATCCACCTGCCTCAGCCTCCCAAAGTGCTGGGATTACAGGCGTGGGCCACTGAGCCTGGACCTTTTCATTGCTGAGTAGTCTTTTTTTTTTTTTTTTTGAGACGGAGTTTCGCTCTTGTTACCCAGGCTGGAGTGCAATGGCGCGATCTCGGCTCACCGCAACCTCCGCCTCCTGGGTTCAGGCAATTCTCCTGCCTCAGCCTCCTGAGTAGCTGGGACCACAGGCACGCGCCACCATGCCCAGCTAATTTTTTTTTTGTATTTTTAGTAGAGACAGGGTTTCACCATGTTGACCAGGATGGTCTTGATCTCTTGACCTCGTGATCCACCTGCCTCGGCCTCCCAAAGTGCTGGGATTACAGGCGTGGGCCACTGAGCCTGGACCTTTTCATTGCTGAGTAGTCTTATGTGGTCTGGATGTGTTACATTTTACCTATTCAATCCCTGTTGATGGACAGCTGAGTGCTTTCCCGTGTTTGTTGTGAAAACCACAATGCAATTTGTTTTTGTTTCATTCTGAAACACTCTGTCACTCAGGCTGGAGCACAGGGGCACCATCGTATCTCACTGCAGCCTCAACCTCCTGGGCTCAAGCAATCCTCTAGCCTCAGCCTCCTGAGAAGCTGGAAGTACAAGCGAGTGCCACCATGCAATTTTTTTTTTTTATTTTTTGCTTTCTTTTTTCATTTTTTTTTTTTGTTTTTTTGTGATGGAGTTTTGATCTTTTGCCCAGGCAGGAGTGCAGTGGCGTGGTCTCGGCTCACTGCAGCCTCAGCCTTCAGGTTTCAAGTGATTCTCCTTCCTGCCTCAGCCTCTCGAGTAGCTGGGATTACAGACATGAGCCACCATGCCCGGCTAATTTTTGTATTTTTAGTAGAGACGGGGTTTCACCATGTTGGCCAGGTTGTTCTTGAACTCCTGATCTCGTGATTCACCTGCCTTGGCCTCCCAAAATGCTGGAATTACAGGTGTGAGCCACCTCGCCCGGCTCATTTTTTTTCCTTTTTTGAGATAGAGTCTTTATCTGTTGCCCAAGCTGGCATGTGGTGACGCTATCTTGGCTCACTGCAACCTCTGCCTCCTGAGTTCGAGAGATTCTCCTGCCTCATGAGTAACTGGAGGCACAGTTAGAGAGACAGTGTCACCTGTAACTGGGATTACAGGCACGCGCCACCACACTGGGCTAATTTGTGTATATTTAGTAGAGACGGGATTTCACTGTGTTGGCCAGGCTGGTCTTGAACTCCTGACCTCAGGTGATCCACCCACCTCAGCCTCCCAAAGTGCTGGGATTACAGGCATGATCCACTGCACCAGATCAGTTTTTTAATTTTTTTTGTAGAGACAGGATTTTGCCATGTTGCCCAGGCTGTACAATGCAATTCTGACATTAACCCCCTGGGGTTATGGCAGACCCCACAGGTTTCGGGCACGTTCCCTAACAAGACTGTCCCTGTCACCAGAGGCAATGGCTCATGCCTGTAATCCCAAGACTTTGGGAGGCTGAGGCAGGAGGATTGAGCCCAGAAGTTTGAGACCAGCCAGAGCAATGTACTGAAACTCTGCCTCGAAAACCAATTTGCTGTGTGTGGTGCCATGCGCCTGCAGTCCGGGGTACTCTGGAGGCTGAGGCAGGAGGATTGCTTGAACCCGGGAGGTTGAGGCTGCACTAAACCATGATTGTATCACTGCACTTCAGCTTGGGCAACAGAGTGAGACCCTGTCTCAAAAAGAATTTTTTTTTTAGACAGAGTCTCGCTGTCACCAGGCTGGAGAGCAGTGGTGCATCTCGACTCACTGCAACCTCCGCCTTCCAGGTTGAAGCCATTCTTCTGCCTCAGCCTCCTGAATGGCTGGGATTACAGGTGTCTGCAACCATACCCAGCTAAATTTTGCATTTTTAGTAGAGATGGGGTTTCACCATGTTGGCCAGGATGGTCTCAATCTCTTGAATTTGTAATCCGCCTGCCTCGGCCTCTCAAAGTGCTGGCATTACAGGTGTGAGCCATCTTGCCCGGCTGGAAATATTTTTTTTAATTAAAACACAAGTCAGGGGCTGGGCACAGTGGCTCACGCCTGTAATGCGAGCACATTGGGAGGCTGAGGAGTGAAGGCACCTTGAGCTCAGGAGTTCAAGACCAGCCTGGGCAACATAGTGAGACCGCATCTCTGCAAAAAATAAAAAAGTTAACCAGGCATGGTGGCACACATCTGTGGTCCCAGCTGGTCAGGAGGCTGAGGCAGGAGGATCTCTTGAGCCCAAGAGGTCAAGACTGCAGTGAGATATAATCTCACCACTTCACTCTAGTCTGGGCAACAGAGTGAGATTATAAAAGAAATTTTTAGGGCAGTTATGGTGGCTCACGCCTGTAATCCTAGCACTTTGGGAGGCAGGGGGGAGTGGATCACAAGGTCAGGAGTTCAAGACCAGCCTGACTGGTCAACATGGTGAAACCCCGTCTCTACTAAAAATACAAAAATTAGCAGGGCGTGGTGGCGGATGCCTGTAGTCCCAGCTACTCAGAAGGCTGAGGAAGGAGAACTGCTTGAACCCGGGAGGCAGAGGCTGCAATGAGCTGAGATCTCACAACTGCACTCCAGCTTGGGTGACAAAGCCAGACTCTATCTAATAAAGAAAAAAAAAATTAAGTAAGAAAACAAGTCAGAAACAGTGAAACAAAGAGACACATAGGACAAAGCCTGGGAGGGTCCCCAACAAAGCCTCCATGCCCTCTTTTTTTTTTTTTTTTTTTTTTTTTGAGACAGAGTCACTCTCTGTTGCCCAGGCTGAAGTGCTGTGGTGTGCTTTTGAGTCATGGCAGCCTCCGCCTCACAGGTTCAAGTGATTCTCCTGCCTTGGCCTCCAGAGTAGCTGGCACTACAGGTGTCTGCTACCACACCCAACTAATTTTTTTATTTTTAGAAGAGGTGGGGTTTCACCTGGCCAGGCTGGTCTTGAACTCCCGACCTCAGGTGATCTGCCCGCCTCTGCCTCCCAGGGTGAGCTACCACATCCAGCCCAGAAAAGGACTCTCCTAAAATATATAATCCCATTATCATCACCACCCTTGCAGTAATCCAATAGTATCAGCCTGACAAGGCCCTCAGATATTTTTATAAAATTGGTTCATTCATTCAAATCGGGACTCAAACATCCCACACAGTGATGCAACACACTTTTCTTCTCTTTGCTTTTTCTAATCTAATTTCCAACGAAAAGTTACCAGTGGGGAGTGGAATTATTAGTGGCTGCTGTTTTCTTGTGGTTCGAAATGGTAAGGATGACAGTTAAACATTTGTTTTAAAAACGATAAATGGGGGCCGGGCATGGTGGCTCACGCCTGTAATCCCAGCACTTTGAGAGGCCGAGGAGGGCGGATCCAGAGGTCAGGAGTTCGAGACTAACCTGGCCAACACGGTGAAACCCCATCTCTCCTAAAAATACAAAAATTCGCTGGTTGTGGCTGCACGTGCCTATAATCCCAGCCACTCGTGAGGCTGAAACAGGAGAACCACTTGAATCTGGGAGGCAGAGGTTGCAGTGAGCAGAGATTGCCCCATTGCACTCCACCCTGGGCAACAAGAGGAAAACTCTGTCTAAAAAAAAGAAAGAAAGAAAGAAAGAAAGAAAGAAAGAAAAGAAAGGGAGAAGGTGTGACTCAGAGGAGGGGGAGTGGGGTTAGAGAGGAGATGGGGAAGGGAAAGTCCCTGGGAATCAGAGATTCTCTGTAAGGCCTTAGGCGATCCTGGAGAAAGTCCAGGAGGTGTGGCTGGCCTTGCCTCAGGATACTCTTACCCACCTCCCACCTCTTCGCCTCTGGGTGTGCCCCCCACCCCCACCCCGTGCCACCATAGCTAACGGAAGGAGAGAACAGCTGATGCTTGTTGACCAAGGAACAGCAGCAAAGAGCATGGGAGAGGGAAGGAGGAGTGCCGGGTGGGTCCCACTGTTCTCCGTGGTTGGGGGGTGCTTGCTCCTACGGGGCAACCCCATTTTCTTTTTTTCTTTTTCTTTTTTTTTTTGAGACGGAGTTTCGCTCTTGTTACCAGGCTGGAGTGCAATGGCGCAATCTTGGCTCACCGCAACCTCTGCCTCCTGGGTTCAGGCAATGCTCCTGCCTCAGCCTCCTGAGTAGCTGGGACTACAGGCATGCACCACCATGCCCAGCTAATTTTTTGTATTTTTAGTAGAGACGGGGTTTCACCATGTTGACCAGGATGGTCTCGATCTCTTGACCTCGTGATCCACCCGCCTCCCAAAGTGCTGGGATTACAGGCGTGAGCCACCGTGCCCGGCCTGTGAACCCCATCTTTCTAATAAGCCACTGGGGGCAGGCGGCAGGTGTGAGGAGGAAGAACAGAACTCCACCCCCCTGGGTTTTTTGGGGGGTCCACGATGTTCTCACAGTATGTCTCTCCACACAGGTCTCTGTGGACCTGAGGGCCCCTTGCTGGCACCCTCCCCTCGTTCACGTGGTCCCCCTGTCCCCTTTCCTCCCTCCCACCTCCTGTCCCAGCTCACTGGGCCCCCTGTTATCTTTAATTGGCCTACGTGAAGCTGAATTCATTGAGACTCTGACAGCCTTATAGGGTGGGGAGGGGGAGGGTCAGGCCGCAGCTCCCCCACCTCCCTGCCTGGCTAATTCGGGGGCTCTGTTGCCAAGAGGCAGCCCCCCAGCCCCCTCTCCACTCCCCTCCGCGGTTGGATTGCTTCTGACAGGCAGCCCCCCAGCCCCCTCTCCACTCCCCCCCGCGGTTGGATTGCTTCCGACAGGCAGCCCCCCAGCCCCCTCTCCACTCCCCCCCGCGGTTGGATTGCTTCCGACAGGCAGCCCCCAGCCCCCTCTCCACTCCCCTCTTCCGCAGACAATGCCGAGAGCTCCTTGTCCTGAAGGGCCGGCAGCTGTAATTTAGTGTAATTCAGCCTGGGAGGCAGACGATTATGGCTAATAAAGGGACCCCTAATCAGCTGTCTCTCCCACCCCACCCCTGCCACCCAGCTCCCCTCCCCTCTGCGGAGCCCTCCCTTCCCCCAGCCAGGGGAAGGATGAAAAGCATCGAACAGCCCAGCCCTCGGAGTCTCAGTTCTGTCGTCAAGACATGGGCATAGCTTTGAACGCTGCCAGGGCATTGCGTGCCCAGCTGCACCGTGGTGGCAGGTGCACATCGCACGACTGCGGGGACACCCCTGGCCCCATCCCTTCCTTAGCTGTCCCGTCCCTGTCTTTCTCTCTTTTTTGGAGATAGAGTCTTGCTCTGTCGCCTAGAGTACAGTGGCACAGTCTCGCCTCACTGCAACCTCCGCCTCTGGAGTTCTAGCAGCTCATTTACCTCAGCCTCCCAGGTAGCTGGGACTATGGGTGTGGGCCACCATGCCCAGCTAATTTTTTTTTTTTAGACAGAGTCTTGCTTTCACCCAGGCTAATATTTGTGGTTTTTTTTTTTAAGTAGAGATAGGGTTTCAGCATATTGGCCAGGGTGGTCTCAATCTCTTGACCTCATGATCCACCCGCCTTAGACTCCCAAAGTGCTGGGATTACAGGCATGAGCGACAGAGCCTGGCCTAAGTTTTGTATTTTTAGTAAAGACAGGGTTTCATCATGTTGTCCAGGCTGGTCTCAAACTCCTGAATTCAAGTGATCCGCCCGCCTCGGCCTCCCCAAATGCTGGGATTACACGCGTGAACCACTGTGCCCGGCCTTAATGGTTTATATTTGTAATACTTATTTTAGAGACAGAGTCTTGCTCTGTTGCCCAGGGTGGAGTACAATGGCACAAACACAGCTCACTGCAGCTTTGACCTCCCGGGCTCAAAGGATCCTCCTGCCTTGGCCTCCCAAAGGCTGAGATTTCAGGCGTGAGTCATCCGTCTGGTTGATGGCTCTCTCTTTGTTCTGTGGTAAGTTCAAGGTCAGGGTTTATGGTGAGGTTGCGGGCGGTGGGTCAGGGTCCTGGCAGAACGAGGCTGGTCTGTTCCAGACTGGGTACCAGAAAGGAGTTCCACCCATGGAAGTGTGGGAAGAGCTAAGGGAAACAGTCACAAGGGTGCAGCCTGCCGGGCCAGCAACACCGGGGCGCCTCACCACCCACAGCGGTCACAGGGGCTAGGGCCTGCTGGAGGGGAGCGGAGGGCCAGGCCGGGCTCTCTCCCCTCCAGCAGCGTGGACATTTAGGCTTGGACCAGTCTCTGGAGTGGGGGCTGCCCTGGGCACTACAGGATGCTGCTCAGGGGTCTTGCTATGTTGCCCAGGCTGGTCTCATATTCCTGGGCTCAAGCGATCCTGCCTCCTCAGCCTTCCGAGTAGCTGGAACCACAGGCAGACACTACCATGCTAGTGAATTTTTTGTAGAGATGGGGTCTCACTGTCATGCCCAGGCTGATCTTGAACTCCTGGGCTCAAGTCATCCTCCTGCCTTGGTCTCCCAAATACATACATACATATATATATATATATATATATATATATATATATATATATAAAACATATATATATATATATATATATATACACACACACACACACATAAAAAATATATATGCACACACACATATAAAAATATATATGTACACATTTATGTATATATGTATTTTATATATATACACACATAAAAATATATATATGCACACATTTATGTATATATATTATATATATACACACATATAAAAATATCTATTTGCACACATTTATGTATATATGTATTATATATACACACACATAAAATATATATTTGCACACATTTATGTATATATGTATTATATATATACACACACATATAAAATATATATTTGCACACATTTATGTATATATATATTATATATACACACACACATAAAAATATCTATTTGCACACATTTATGTATATATGTATTACATATATATTTTTTGAGATGGAGTCTTGCTCTGTAGCCCAGGCAATGGAGCAATTCTGGCTCACTGCAGCCTCTGCCTTCCAGGTTCTAAGCCATTCTCTTGCCTCAGTCTCCCAAGTAGCTCCATGCCAGGGGCACCCCCACCCAAATCATGACAACCACAAATGTCCCCAGACACGGCCGAGAGTCCCCTGCCAGGGGACAGAATTGCCCCCAGGTGAGACTCCCTGTAATTAAGTGATGACGGGTTTGTGTTTCGCCACTGCCAGCCACTATATGAGTGATTTGGGGCACATTTCTTAACCCGTGTGAGCCTCAGTTTCTGCACCAATAAAATGGGAATAAAGGGCTGAATGTGATGGCTCATACCTGTAATTTCAGCACTTTGGGAGGTCAAGGCGGGTGGATCACTTGAGGTCAGGATCCACTAGCCTGGCTAACATGGGGAAACCCTGTCTCTACTGAAAATACAAAGATTAGCCGGGCGTGGTGGTGCACACCTGTAAGCCCAGCACTTTGGGAGGCTGAGGCGGGAGGATCATTTGAGCCCAGGAGTTGGAAGCCTGCAGTGAGCTATGATTACACCACTGCACTCCAGCCAGGGCAACAGAGCAAGATCCTGTCTTTAAATAAATAAATAAATAGAAGAAGAAGAAGAATGCTAACCATACCCACTTTATTATTGCTGCGAGCATTGGAGGAATTAATGCATATAAATTATGTAGCACCAACCTCCGCCCATGGAGCGCATGCAGTGGTGCAGTCTTGGCTCACTGCAGCCTCAACCTCCCAGGCTCAAGCCATCCTCCCACTTCAGCCTCTCCAGCAGCTGGGACTACGGGCACATGTCACCACGCCCAGCAAATCTTTTTATTTTATTTATTTGTTTGTTTATTTTAGATGGAGTCTCACTTTGTCACCAGGCTGGAGCGCAATGGCGCCATCTCCGCTCACCGCACCCTCCGCCTCCTGGGTTCAAGCGATTCTCCTGCCTCAGCCTCCCGAGAAGCTGGGACTACAGGCGTGCACCCCCACACCCAGCTAACTGTTGTATTTTTAGTAGAGACTGGGTTTCACCATGTTGGCCAGGCTGGTCTCGATCTCTTGACCTTGTTATTCTCCCACCTCGGCCTCCCAAAGTGCTGGGATTACAGGTGCAAATCACTGCACCTGGCCATTTGTTATTTTCGCAGGGGGATAAGAAGAGCGTCTTCACGTGCCTCCACTCCCCCATGTCCCATCTCTCCCTCCATGTAGCCTTCAGAGGGGTGGCTGTTTGAATTTGCACAGCTAGGAATATCCCTGAGCAATGTGAAGTGGCCTTGAGCTGCAGGTATTGAGAGGTACAGAGAGAAGCAAGGAGACAAGAAGGGAGGGATGGAGGAAAATCTCAGCCTCCTTTCATGTCCCTCAGCTTCTAAAGTCTCTGCTGCTTTCATCCCCATGACAAAAATAACAAGCCCGCGTCACCAGACAGAGTCTAGCTCTGTCGCCCGGGCTGGAGTGCAGTGTCGTGATTTCAGCTCACTGCAACCTCTGCCTTCTGGGTTTAAGCGATTCTCCTGCCTCGGTTTCCCAAATAGCTGGGATTACAGGCGCCCACTGCTGAGCCAGGCAGTTTTAGATTTTTAGTAGAGATGGGGTTTCACCATGTTTTTTCCAAAGGCAAAAATCCCTCTCAGTTGAAATTCTACTGTCGAAGGGGCCAGGGTTGGGGAGAAGTGAGTGAGACGGTTTCTGGAATCGGTTCTCTTTCTGCTTCTCTCTCTCCTGCTCTCCTTCCTCTCATTATCTTTCTTTCTCTGACCCTCTTTCTCTCCTTCCCTCCCTCCCTCCTCCTCCTCTTTCCCTCCCTCCCCCCTTCCCTCCCTCCTTCCTCCTCCTCCCCTCCCTCCCTTCTTCTTCCCCCTTCCCTCCCTCCTTCCTCCTCCTCCCCTCCCTCCCTTCATCTTCCCCCTTCCCTCCCTCCCTCCCTTCTCCTCCTTCCCTCCCTCCCCCTTCTCCTCCTTCCCTCCCTCCCTCTTTCTCCTTCCCTCCCTCCTTCCTCCTCCTCCCCTCCCTCCCTCCCTTCCTCTT
>CM052668.1:3484126-3539483 GCA_028533165.1 Leontopithecus rosalia | reverse complement strand
CCGCAACCTCCGCCTCCTGGGTTCAGGCAATTCTCCTGCCTCAGCCTCCCGAGTAGCTGGGATTACAGGCACGTGCCACCGGGCCCAGCTAATTTTTTGTATCTTTAGTAGAGACGGGGTTTCACCATGTTGACCAGGATGGTCTCGATCTGTTGACCTCGTGATCCACCCGCCTCGGCCTCCCAAAGTGCTGGGATTATAGGCGTGAGCCACCGCGCCCGGCCTTTTAATATTTTTTAATCTTCTCTGCAGCCCTTGCTGAAGTTTCCTGGTGTGGTTCAGCACCAGGTGGGACAGGCCCCCAACCAAACCTGCCGAGAAGGCCGGCCTGGGGACCGGAATTTGCCTGCAAATGCAAGGCTGTGGACTGGAGGGGGGAAGTGGCTGACTATGAGAGGCTGAGGTCTGGGGCTGGGACTGGGTAAGAGACCACAGCGTAGGAGGTACTGGGGAGGGGGTGGCTAGAGAGACACCGAGTGAGGCCAGCTGTGCTTCTGCTGCCACCTAGTGGAAAGATGAAACTATTGTTTCTTTCTTTTCTTTTTCTTTCTTTCTTTTCTTTCTTTCTTCCTTCCTTCCTTCCTTCCTTCCTTCCTTTCTTCCTTTCTTTCTTTCTTCCTTCCTTCCTTCCTTCCTTCCTTCCTTCCTTCCTTCCTTCCTTCCTTCCTTCCTTCCTTTCTTTCTTCCTTTCTTTCTTTCTTTTTCTTTCTTTTATTGCATTTTAGGTTCTGGGGTACATGTGCAGAACACGCAAGATAGTTGCATAGGTACACACATGGCAGTGTGTTTTGCTGCCTTCCTCCCCTTCACCCACATTTGGCATTTCTCCCCAGGCTATCCCTCCCCCGCTCCCCCCACCCCCCGCTGTCCCTCCCCTATTCCCCCCAATAGACCCCAGTGTGTAGTACTCCCTTTCCTGTGTCCATGTGTTCTCGTTTTTCATCACCCGCCTATGAGCGAGTTCTTTTTTTTGTCTTTGAGATGGAATCTCTGTTGCCCAGGCTGGAGTACAGTGGCACGACCTCTGCCTCCTGGGTGTAAGGTTAGCCGTGAGAAACAATGGACCCAAAGTTAGGCAAGCATCCTTTATTAACCCGCTGAGCTGCCCCAGAACAGTCACAGGAGGCAGCCCCGAGCTTACAAAACGAGGGGTTTATATGGGGGGAGAGTTTCAGGACTGAAATCATTCAACATTTGGTAAGAGGCACAGAGCTAGTGTGTTACCTTGTGACAGACTTACCATACACGATTCCGTGACTTTTGTGGTGGCAGTATAACAAAAGAAAACCCAGGATTTTCACAGGTATGTGTCAAACGGGAGTTTACAAGTGTGGATGACAAACACTGGTTTTGTTACTTTAGTCTATTTTGTTTCCTACGGTGTCACTAAGTCTCAGGAAACGTTTTTTTGTGTGTTTGTTTGAGGAGTTTTGCTCTTGTCGTCCAGGCTGGAGTATGATGGTGCAATCTGGGCACACCACAACCTCCGCCTTCTGGGTTCAAGTGATTCTCCCGAGTAGCTGGGATTACAGGCATGAGGCACCACGCCCGGCTAATTTTTGTATTTTTAGTAGAGATGAGGTTTCACCATGTTGGCCAGGCTGGTCTAGAACTCCTGACCTCAAGTGATTCACCCACCTCAGCCTCCCAAAGTGCTGGGATAACAGACGTGAGCCACCGCACCTGGCTTACATTTGTTGAAATTATGAACACGCTGCTCGAGGTGGCTCTACCTGCCAAAGTGCTGGGATTACAGGCGTGAGCCACCACACCCGGCCAACTAGGACTTTCTGAGCAAGAAAGGGGGCACTGAGGGGGCAGGGGCATAAACTGGGAATGTCCTAGCCAAAGCCAGGTATATGGTCCCCTTAGCTCAAAAGAGAACTAGAGGCTGGGTGTGGTGGCTCCTGCCTGTAATCCCAGCACTTTGGGAGGCCAGGGCCGGAGGATCACTTGAGGTCATGAGTTTGAGACCAGCCTGGCCAACATGGTGAAACCCGTCTCTACTAAAAATACAAAATTTAGCCAGGCACGGTGGCTCACCTGTAATCCCAGCTGCTCGGGAGGTTGAGGCACCAAAACTGATTGAACATGGGAGGTGGACGTTGGAGTGAGCTGAGATTGAGCCATTGCACTCCAGCCTGGGGAACAATGCAAGACTATCTCAAAACAAAACAAAAGAAAATTGGAGAAAAAGTGGAGCTGGAGAATGAGGACGTCTCATTATATTCAATGGGTTTTGCTCTAAGGAGAAACAGACATGGAAATGGGTAACATTATGATCAAATTGTAGCAACAGGGATTTCCTGACAATAGGGGATTGGTTAGTTAGTTGGAATTCATCAAACGATGGGGAATCCCTCTCTTGTGTCATAGTTCACCCCCTCCAAAAGGTAAGTTAGACTCCTAACCCCCTGGTATCTAAAGAACATGACTCGATTTGGAGATAGGGTCTTCACAAAGGCAGGGAAGTTAAAATGAGGTCATTGGGGGTGGACTGTCAGCCAGTAGCATGGATATCCCATAAAAAGGGAACATGGGCTCCGAGCAGCGGCTCACGTCTGTAATCCCAGCACTTTGGGAGGCCAAGGCAGGTGGATCACCTGGGGTTAGGAGTTCGAGGCCAGCCTGGCCAACATGGTGAAACTCTGTCCCTACAAAACATTAGCTGGGCGTGGTGGTGGGAGCCTGTAATCCCAGATACTCGGGAGGCTGAGGCAGGAGAATTGCTTGAATCCAGGAGGCGGAAGTTGCGGTGAGCCGAGATTACGCCATTGCACTCCAGCCCGAGTGACGAGAGAGAGACTCCATCTCAAAAAATCAAAAATCAAAACAAAAACAAAACAAAAAAAACAGAAGAGTACCATTATGATAGTGAGGATTTTTGGTTGTCTTTTTTTTTTTTTTTTTTTAAAGACGGGGTTTCACCATGTTGGTCAGGCTGGTCTTGAACTCCTGACCTCAGGTGATCCGTCCACCTTGGCCTCCAAAGTGCTTGGATTACAGGTGTGAACCACTACACCTGGCTGGTTGTCGTTTTCTAAGATGGAGTCTTGCTCTGTCACCCAGGCTGGAGTGCCATGGTATGATCTCGGCTCACCACAATCTCTGCCTCCCAGGTTCAAGCAATTCTTCTGTCTCAGCCTCCCAGGTAGCTGGGATTACAGGTGTCCGCCACCAAGCCTGGCTAATTTTTTTTGTAGTTTTAGTAGAGATGAATTTTCACCATGTTGGCCAGGCTGGTTTCAAACTCCTGACCTCATGTGATCTCCCCGCCTCAGCATCCCAAAGTGCTAGGATTATAGGTGTGAGTCACTGTGCCTGGCCTAGAATACATTCTTAGTATTTTGAGTTTTAATATGTTTACTTTTAATGTTTCAATATGTTTTCCACAGCGTTCTGAGGGAAATAACCATTAAAATACATAAAAACAGGCCAGGCATGGTGGCTCAGCCTTGTAATCCTAGCACTTGGGGAAGCCAAGTTGGGTGGATCTCTTGAGCGCAGGAGTTTGAGATCAGCTTGGGAAAGATAGCGAGACCCCATCTCTACTAAAACTTTAAAAAAATGTGCTAGGCTTGGTGGCATGCACCTGTGGTCCCAGCTATGCGGGAGGCTGCGGTGGAAGGATTCTGTGATCCCAGGAGGTGGAGGCTGCAATGAGCTGTGATTGCACCACTGCACTCCAGCCTGAGTGACAGAGTGAGACCCTGTCTCAAAAACACCCAAAACCAAACCCCTCAAAACACATAAAAACGGGCATAAAGAGGCCTTGCAAAACTTCAAGAGTTTAGCAAATTACTGCCAAAACCCGTCTTGATGGAAACTTTTGACAATTTGTTCATGATGGAGTTATTTGCCGGTAATCATTTTTTTAAATAATATGGCAGGGTGCAGTGTGCAGGCCTGTAAGCCCAGCACTTGGAGGTGGAGATGATCACTTGATTTCAGAGTTCAAGACCAGCCTGGCCAACATGGTGAAATCCCGTCTCTATAAAAAATGCAAAAATTAGCCGGGCGTAGTAGTTTATGCCTGTAATCCCAGCTACTAGGGAGGCTGAGGCATGAGAATAGCTTGAACGCGGGAGGTGGAGGTTGCAATGAGTCAAGATTGTGCCACTGCACTCCAGGCTGGACAACAGAGAGAGAGAAAAAAGTATTGAAATATTATTTATCATGATTATTGAGAGTTTTTTGGCACCTCTTTAATTTTTGTACCTGGTCCAGTGTCTTAAAATGTCTTAGTCTCCTCACCCTAATCCCAGCCCTGCAGGAGTGAGGGTGTGTGGAATTTTACAGCAGTCCGATCCTAATTTCTTGCCATCATACCCCACCCCTTCTACTGTCTCTTTAAGAAAGAGGCTGGTCATGGTGGCAAACTCCTATAATCCCAGCACTCTGGGAGGCTGAGGCAGGCCGATCTCTTGAGGTCAGGAGTTCAAGACCAGCCTGA
This sequence comes from Leontopithecus rosalia, assembly GCA_028533165.1. Taxonomy (NCBI): domain Eukaryota; kingdom Metazoa; phylum Chordata; class Mammalia; order Primates; family Cebidae; genus Leontopithecus; species Leontopithecus rosalia. The sequence continues at coordinate 3,535,030 of CM052668.1, read as the reverse complement.
TCAACATGGAGAAATCCCGTGTCTTCTAAAAATACAAAATTAGCCGATTGCAATGGCACGTCTGTAATCACAGCTACTCGGAAGGCTGAGGCAGGAGGATCACGTTAACCTGGGAGGTGGAGGTCTGGCCTCAGAAAGCTCTTTTACAGAGTAGTTGGGGTTGGGTGCACTGGCTCATGACTGTAATCCCAGCCCTTTGGGAGGCTGAGGTGGCCAGATCATGTTTGGTCACAAGTTCGAGACCAGCCTAAGCAACATAGTGTAGGCCCTCCTATAAGTCACCGTCTCTACCAGGCACATTTAAAAAAAATTAGCCAGGCGAGGTGGTCCATGCCTGCGGTCAAGGAATTCCAGGGGCTGAGGTGGGAGGTTTGCTTGAGCCCAAGGAGTTGGAGGCTGGAGTGAGGGATGATTGTACCACTGCACTCCAGCCTGGGCCGCAGAACGAGACTCTCAAAAAAAAAAAAAAAAAATAGTAGTTTGATGATCTAAAGCAAAATGGCAAATATCAAATATCGAGTACAGATTTTATGAGATGAACTCAGAAAAAGTTCATTTGACCCCAGGATGGGTTTGTGGGCCATTTGACTTACATTGTTTTATTTATTTATTTTGAGACGGAGTTTCGCTCTTGTTACCCAGGCTGGAGTGCAATGGCGCGATCTTGGCTCACCACAACGTCCGCCTCCTGGGTTCAGGCAATTCTCCTGCCTCAGCCTCCCGAGTAGCTGGGATTACAGGCACGCGCCACCATGCCCAGCTAATTTTTGTATTTTTAGTAGAGACGGGGTTTCACCATGTTGACCAGGATGGTCTCGATCTCATGACCTCGTGATCCACCCGCCTCGGCCTCCCAGAGTGCTGGGATTATAGGCGTGAGCCACCGCACCCGGCCTACTTGCATTGCTTTAAATGGAGGGTGGCCTGATGATAAAGTTGTGTGTGTGTGTGTGTGTGTGTGTGTGTGTGTGTGTGTGTGTCTATTGGATTTCTTTTTGTTTTCCGTACTTTCCTTCTTTCGATCTCTACTGTATCAAGTAGAATAACAGCTATTCAGGAAGAGTGGATATTATTTGGCTGACCTCAGCAAAACTATTTCTTTGCAGCGCTGGAAACAACCGCTCCAATATTATCCCTATGTGAGAGTTCAAAGAAGCACAACCTTTACTGGTTTCCGTAGTGTAGCGGTCATCACGTTCGCTTCACACGCGAAAGGTCCCCGGTTCGATCCCGGGCGGAAACACTTGTACGTGTTATTTTCAGGTCTCACCGAACCAGCAATTCTGATTCCCTTCTTTCTCTTCCGCCTTCCTACTGCCTTTTAGAAATTTCCATGGTATTTAAAAAGTGATTTCAGGCCGCGCGCGGTGGCTCACGCCTATAATCCCAGCACTTTGGGAGGCCGAGGCGGGTGGATCACGAGGTCAAGAGATCGAGACCATCCTGGTCAACAAGGTGAAATCCACGTCTCTACTAAAAATACAAAAATTAGCTGGGCACGGTGGCGCGCGCCTGTAATCCCAGCTACTCGGGAGGCTGAGGCAGGAGAATTGCCTGAACCCAGGAGGCGGAGGTTGCGGTGAGCGGAGATCGCGCCATTGCACTCCAGCCTGGGTAACGAGTGAAACTCCGTCTCAAAAAAAAAAAAAGTGATTTCAAAATAAAAAATTTAGGATGGGCGCGGTAGCTCACGCCTGTAATCCCAGCTAAAAATACAAAAATTAGACGGGCGCGCTTGTAATCCCAGCTACTTGGGAGGATGAGGCAGGAGAATCGCTTGAACGTTGGAACTGGAGGTTGCTGTGAGCTCAGATCGCGCCACCTCAGTACAGCTTGGGCGGCAGAGCAAGACTCCACCGCAAAAATAAATGAGTAAAAAAAAAAAATGGGCCGGGCGCGGTGGCTCACGCCTGTAATCCTAGCACTTTGGGAGGCCGAGGTGGGTGGATCACCTGAGGTCAGGAGTTCAAGACCAGCGTGGCCATCATGGAGAAGCCCCATCTTTAAAAAAAAGAAAAGAAAATGGGAATTGCAAACTGATAAAAGAAAACTAGGGCCGGGCGCGGTGGCTCACGCCTGTAATCCCAGCACTTTGGGAGGCCGAGGCGGGTGGATCACGAGGTCAAAAGATCGGGACCATCCTGGTCACCATGGTGAAACCCCGTCTCTACTAAAAATACCAAAAAAAATTAGCTGGGCATGGTGGCGCATGCCTGTAATCCCAGCTACTCGGGAGGCTGAGGCAGGAGAATTGCCTGAACCCAGGAGGCGGAGGTTGCAGTGAGCCGAGATCGCGCCATTGCACTCCAGCCTGGGTAACAAGAGCGAAACTCCGTCTCAAAAAAAAAAAAAAAAGAAAAAAAAAAAAAAAGAAAACTAGACTTGCAAACAGATAAAAACATGCGTTGGCCGGGAATCGAACCCGGGTCAACTGCTTGGAAGGCAGCTATGCTAACCACTATACCACCAACGCGACGACGGAAAAGCCTCTCTCCATATATACTTAATAGGGGTAATCATAGGCTTGGCTGAGCGATACCAAGTCACGCGGGGGTGTTTCTCCCTACCGCACCAGAAGATGTCGCTCTTGGGCGTTCTGCGCCTTAGGCCGCCGGCGCCGCTCCGCGGGGTCACCCCCAGCGCCGCGGACGTCTTGGTACGTGCCTAGAGATGTCCAATCCCAGGCCGCCGCCTGGGCCGCTCGACTTCCGGGTCAAAGGGGTCTTAGCCGCCGGCTCCCCCGTGTCCGCCGCCGCTGTCGTCCCCCGCGCCCGCCACTTCCGGGGCCGCAGTCCCGGGCATGGAGCCGCGAGCGTGAGGCGCCGCTGGCCCCGGGACACCCTGCCCAGCCCGGCCGCCGCCCCGCGCCCCGGTGAGCATCGCCCGCGCGCCTCGTCCCGCCCCGGCCGCGACCCTGAACCCGCCATTGACCGGCCTCGCCTCGGCTCTGAGCCTGCACTCGCCATTGCTCGGCCTCCTCGCACCCTGGCGCCGTCACGCACCCGTTCCTGGGTCCCTCCGGCCCCCTGCCTCGTTTCCCCTCCGCCCTGGGACCCTCTCCACTTTCTTTCCCTCCCGGATTCCTGCGCTGGCCGGGCCACCTCCCAGTTTCTCCCCTTCCCGGCCGGCCTCCCCACCCATCCCGTTGCCGCCCAGGCTACCCGGCTCTGACCCCTTCCGGGGGTGACCGCGCCCAAGAACGCCCTCGCTGCTGCAGATCTTGACACCCTCTCCCCTTCCGTGCGGGCTCTGGAGTTCCCGATCTCCCTCTCCCCATGCAAACGCTATGTGTGCACAGAGGCCACTGCCCTGGACCTGCATCCTGTCATCACCCCTTTACCCCTTCCTCCCACCTTCGCCCAAGGCTTGGTCTCTCCCGACCCATTCCCACTTGATCCCTCTATTAAGGGCATCCAGACACCGGTTTTCCTGCCGAGGCACTGGTGGTGTGGTTAGCATAGCTGCCTTCCAAAGGGCCGGCCCACAGGGTCCAGCCCCTTCTCTCAGCCTCCCTTCTCTGGCCTGTCCAGGCGCCCACCTGCTTCCCACGCAGCCTTAGGCCAGCCCTGACACTTCCCTATCCAGGCTGCCTCTGAGCCATTGAAAGTGGGCTATGCCCTTCTCCTCCACCCCCTGGTCTTTCCCTGGGGCTCCCTGAGGAAGTCACTTGTCTCCGCGGCAAGAACCAACCTGCTTTCGAGTAGCTGGGACTAAAGCCCAGGAGGTGTGGACTGTAGGCACCAATCCCTGCATTCCTCGGCTGGGTCCCGGGGGAATCGGGGCCCGTGGGATGGCTTCTCTCCCAGATTCTGTCCAGGGCATGGAGGCAGTGCTGAGGGCTTCGAGGCAGAGCTAGAATGTAGCCAGGTAGAATCAGGCCTGGCAGTGTGCAGCTTCTGAGTGGAGGGGGGACTGAACGCCTGGCCAGTGCTTCCATTAACCTGTCACCTTCATGACACATTTATCCTATCAAGGTCTGTGTCCCACGCCTGCAGCTGGAATGGAGGCTCCCTGGACCCTTTAAAAGGTCAGTTGTGCTGGGGTTTGGCAGCCAGGAAGGCTGGGGTGGGGGCCGGTGGGACTCCTTTGCCTGCTGTAGAATATAGAGATTGGCAGGAAATGGTTTTTTGTGGCTCTGGGTCGTTGTCTTCCCCAGGGCAGTGGCTGCAACTTTCTGTGCGCCGCTGAAGGCTTTTATTTTTACCCCTGTACCCCTCTAGCTGCCCCTGGGAGGAACTTTCTGAAGGGTTCTGGGAGAGAAAGGGGAGAGTGCTGATTTCAGCAGGATTTGGTGGAGGGGTGGCTGTATCCCCTTCGCTCTCCTGACCTGATCAGTAGATGGTGAGGATTCTGGCTCTGGATTCTCCCCCTTAGATTCTTAGAGAATTCTTAAGAGAATCCCCCTTAGCTGGATTCTCCCCCTTCGTGTGGTTTTGAGGAGCTTGTTGAGTCGGCAATGCTAGCCGTCCCTGTGTGTTAAAAGCTGTATGCGTGTGGTCTCATTTAATCCTGTCAGTGGCCCCAGGCGTAGGTACTGTCATCCCGTGTTCAAGTGGAAGCTGGGAGAGGTTGGGTGACTGCCCCAGAAGTGGCAGAGTTAGGATTTGAACCCTCTCTCTGACACCAGAGCCCACGCTTTTCACCGCTGGACTGAGAGTGCAGCCAGTGCTGCTTCGTGGTAATTTTACACTTAACGTCTTCCATTAGATGTGAGACAGTCTCAGTCTGCCGCAACCTCTACCTTCTTGGTTCAAGTGATTCACCTGCTTCAGCCTCCTGAATAGCTGGGATTACAAGCTTGCACCACCACACCCGGCTAATTTTTGTATTTTCAGTAGAGACGGGGTTTTACCATGTTGGCCAGGCTGGTCTTGAACTCCTGACCTCAGGTGACCTACCCACCTCTGCCTCCCACAGTGCTGGGATGACAGGTGTGAGCCATGGCACCCAGCTGGCCCTTTCTTCTTTAAGCCTTTGAGGAACTGCCTGTCCTGGGACCTGGTTTCCCTGAGAAGGTAGTTGGGCATCAACCACACAAGGGGTCCCTTTGACTTTAGACAGCATGTAGGAAGGGACAGCGGCTTCAACCAGAAATGCTTTTCAAGGGCCAGGCACTGTGTGGGCTCAGGCAGTGTGCTGGGACCAGGATAGATGTGGCCTGTCCTGTGGCGCTGACCTTCCGGGGCTTAGTGCCCCTCACCCACAGCGGGGTTTCTCAGCCTTGGTTGGCACTGTGACATTTAGGGTTGGCACGGTAGGGGGTTGAATAGCATCCTTGGTCTCCACCAGCCACGTGCTTCCCCGAACCGTCCCTGTCGCGGTAACCAAAATCATCCCCTAGGGGGGCCAGTTATCCCCAGGCGAGGCCTCCTGGGTTAGGGGATACCGTGGACCCCGAGAGACTCCATGTTCCCTGATCTGCTCAGGTCCCAGGAGGCTGCACACATTGAAATCCTCACCCTGAGTGGGGAGAAAGGAGGTGAATCCCAGGAGCTGGGGTGTCCCCCTGGTTTAGAATGCTGATCCCATGGGAAGTTTATCCCGGTATTAATATGAGCGTAGGAGTTGAACTCAGGTTTCTCCCCGAGTAATGGATGCAGGAGTCTCTGGCTTGGCATTACTGAAATTTGGGGTGGATCTTTCTTTAGTTCTTTCTCTGAAGAACTCTCTCTGGGGTGGGTCATCCTGGGCTCCACCCACTTCATGCCAGGGGCACCCCAAGTTATGCAGCCATAAACATCTCCAGACACCACCCAGTGTCCCATGTGGGGGAGGGGGTGAATCACCCCCAGTTGAGAACCACTCTCCCAGGGGAAGGGGAGCACAGCAACGAGGGTCCAGGCCATCTCTGGGTCTGGGTGTAGTGATGGGGCAGTCGGGTAGCATCGTCAGATGGGGCACTCAGGAAAACCTCTGAAGAGGTAATATCAGGACCTGCAGGGTGAGACGGAGCAAGTCATATCCAAAGCAAGGAACTGGCATTTCAGGCTGAGGGGCATGCCGTGCAGACCGCCATGTGCGGTGTGTTGAGGAAGGAGTGGGTGTGTTGAGGGACAAGAAGGAGGCTAATGTAGCCAGAGGTCACAGTCAAGGGCAAAGCGAGAAGCCAAGGTCACCAGGGCCATCAGGAAGCATCCATAGTGAGGAATTTTGGATTCTTCTGTTTCCAGCAGGTGCCCGGGGGTGGTTTCCCAGGACTCATTTGAAATTCCCAGGGAATTTCACAGAAACCTCCTGTTGAGAAAGATTCGAGTCTCTGGCAAATGCCCTAGAGCCTGAAGCATCCATTGTCACTTCACCATGTGCTTGGCCTCAGGATGCTCCTGGGAGGCTCGGAGCGGCCTGGAGACATGGGGAGGGGGTGACAGGGGCAGGAGAACCCACTCCCCTCCTGCCCAGGTGGCAGCCCTGTGGTCTCTCTTCCCACTCGCCTGCAGGCACCCCTGCCCTCCTGAGGTCAGCTGAGCAGTTAATGCGGAAGGTTAAGAAGCTGCGCCTGGACAAGGAGAACACCGGAAGTTGGAGAAGGTGAGGCTGGCCTTGGAGGCCCTGATGAGTGGGGACGTGGCCCAGCTTCCGGAATTCCCCAGTGAACTGAGATCTGGAAGGCCCCTTCTCTCCCTCTCCCCTGGCTTCCCCCGCACATCCCCACGTCCCCAACGCTGTTCTGGTTATTTCAAGCGAGGAGGCGGCATGGCCTTGTGCTGGGTCTCCCCTCGGCACTGTGGACGTTGGGGCTGTAGTGTTCTCTGGGGCGGAGCTGTCCTGGGCACCGAAGGGTGCTGAGCAGCGTCCCCGGCCCCCGCCCGCTCCATGCCAGGAGCCCCCTCAACTGGGGCAACCACCAGTGTCTCCAGATACCACCAAGTGTTCGCTGGGGGCAGAATCACTCCTGGGTGAGAACCACCGGCCTCACTGGAAGCTTGTGCGTTTTGGGGTCCAAGGGATGGGGGTTCCACTCCCCTTCTTCACGGGGTGACATTGGGCAGGACATTCAGCCTCACTGAGCCCGTTATTTGGTCCTGAAAATGAGGAAGACCTCAGAACGGAAGAGCTCTCCTGGAGTCGGCTGCAGATCCAATGCAGTTGGACACGCACCCCCGGGCAGTCAGCAAACTCCTCGTCTCAGGCCCTGGCAGGAGATGAACAGGCGGCAGGAATTCCTCAACCCTGTGGACCTACCTCAGTATAGGGTTTCTGTTTGTTTGTTTGTTTTTTGAGATGGTGTCTCGCTCTGTCGCCAGGCTCAAGTGCCGTGACTTCGATCTTGGCTCCCTGCAACCTCTGCCTCCCGGGTTCAAGTGATTCTTGTGCCTCAGCCTCCTGAGTAGCTGGGATTACAGGCATGCGCCATCACACTTGGCTAATTTTTTGTATTTTCAGTAGAGACAGGGTTGCTCCATGTTGGTCAGGCTGGTCTCAAACTCCCGACCTCCGGTAATCCGCCCGCCTTGGCCTCCCAAAGGGCTGGGATTATAGGCATGAGCCACTGCACCCAACAAGACCCCATCTCTTAAAAAAAAAAAAAGAAAAATTATAAAAGGAGATCACAGATCTGCCACCGGCCGTGACAGAGACCATGCCAGGAGGTCTGGAGCTGTTTGCTGGTGGCCTCACAGGCCGCACAGGCACCTAGCTGATTGGCCGAAGGAAGGCGTAGGTAGGCTTGAGTTAGTGGCCTGGAATCCGCTTTCATCTCTGCAGCTGTGTAAACTCTTGACTCCCCTGAGCCGCAGCATAGGGTGGTGCTAGGTGGAGAAGGCTCTGCACAGGCTCGCCTCCCTCCCTCCCTTTCGCCAGCCTCTGCGCACTCCGGGCTTTGCCTCCAGGTAGAAGAGAGGGGAACGCAGAGGGCCAGGCTCTGGCACCAAGCTACGGCCTGCCCGGAACCCCAAGCTGAAGAGTCTAGCCAGCGCCGGAAGATTCCTGGAAGTTCCTCCCAATGTTTCATTTCATTTCTCATCTCCGGGATCGAGTTTTTGCTTCTTGGGCTATCTGTGGTGATCAGAGGCAAGGTGGTTTTTATTATTGTTCTTTGCTATGGAAATAAGCCACGTGGGTCTGTAAGTGCTTCCGGCCAGGCTCTCAGCTCAGGGTGGCTGTAAAGGTCACATGTTTTTTCCTTTGCTGCCATGAGCCAGGCTTGAATCGGGGCAGCACAGCATAGAGGGGTGCCTAGGCCACTGAGAGGAGCCCCCCGGGCTTGGTTTTCTGGGCCAGTTGCCAGCAGTGGTTGTGGCTGTGTGGGTTCCTTTTTTTTTTTTTAACACACAACTTTGCTGAGTTGTGTGGGTTCCTGAGTGTCCAGGCGGTCCTGCTCCCAGCCCCTGCCTAGCACTGCTGGTGGCTCCCTGCTGCCTTGGAGAGGAACCGCAGCTCTGCAGTGGGCAAGGACGTCCTGTGTGTGGCCTGAGAGCCTTGTAAGTGCTGATGTCCTTCGGTTCGTGTCTTCATTTCGGTCTCAGGAGGAGGTGAACTAACGAACCGTGCTCTTTCTGGCTAGAGGGCAGGACACACTGGCCCTGCCTGGATGGAGCAGATGAAACAGGAAGCATTTTCCGCGGTCCTTTCTTGGGGCCAGCGTTGGAGGAGCGCCTCTGGAAATCAGCCCACAGCTGTGTTACTCAGAAGCTGCCTTCCCACGGCCCTGCCCCAGGGGCCTTTTGTATGTCCCATGCTGAGGCAGCCTCTGCTCTCCTTGGCTTCTGGGACCCTCCCACAGGACATGGCTGTCTCAGAGCATGGCACAGGAAGCTCTCTGGGCTGTACTGTGGCCTTTCCTGCAGCAGTTGCTGAGCTTGTCACATAGCAGCTCAGAGGGAGGCCAGGGGCCGGGCGGCCTCCACCAAACCCTTTTGCTCATCCACTTGGCTCTGATTGGGAGCGAGTTCCAGTGCCCTCCCAGCCTCAGTTTCCCCACCTGTAGAATGGGCCATCACAGCCCAGGTGAGGTGATGATTGCAGGGCCTGATTTTTTGAAGGTGCTTAGTGACATCCTCGTGGCTCTTTCTCCCCTTCCCCCTCAGAGTGGGCTGGGGTCCTTTCTCTGGCAGCGGTCACTCTGTGGGGTCTCCCCTTGGCAAGAGGCGGAGTCTTCCGGGAACTGGCATGCCGCAGAGTCAAGGCGGCCCGCTCATCTCTGCGGTTGACTTCTCTAACACCCGGTCCCTGCTGTCCACTCCCGCGGGTCTTCCCACTTCCTCCAAGTGAGCAGCGACTTCCCCAAGCCAAGCTGTTGGTCCCGGAGGACAGGCCTTCCATTAAGGTCGTCAGTCACCTGGAGCCCGCAGAGGGAAGTGAGACCAGCCCCATTGCCACCCATTCTAAACCACTGGCTCTCACAGAACTGGGTCATCTACAGCCATGTTTAGATTTCTGTAAAACAAATATTTGCCTGGCCGGTCCAGGCAGGTCGAGGAGTGTGCTAAGTGGCAGGAGTGGAAGTTGGGGTGGTGGGCGCCGTGACCCAGCAGTGGCTGCTCTCGGTGGCTCCTCTGCGCACCCAGCACGTCCCGAGTGGGAGGAGCAGGTGGGATGCCGTTTGGGGAAGGGTGTGCACACTCGCCCTCTCACCTGCGTCTCCCACATCTGCGAGGCTCTGGCACTTCCAGTGACGGACAGGTGTCTCCCCGGCTGGATATTGCGCCAACAGCACAGGTGACTGGGATGGCTTTTCATTCCTTAATGCCCTGGCCTCCTCTGAAAGTCAGCGTGTCTCCCAGCGGGCTCAGTGAAAGCAAGTCATTCCACAGTGCTCCATAGAGTGCCTGCCATGTGCCAGGCACTGCCTGAGGTTCTGGGAGCACAGCTATGAATGGGGCAGATGGGGAGGCAGGGGTCCCACGAATAACCGCTGTGAGGAGGTGGGGGAGGGGGACAGCCAGGTGGCGTGTGAAAGATGACTAGAGACCGGCTTCAGCGTGGATGGTTGTGAAAGGTTTCTGAGGGCCTGCCAAATATTTAAGCTGAGATCTGATTAGAAGTTGATCAGGCAGGCCGGGTGCGGTGGCTCACAGCTGTAATCCCAGCATTTCAGGAGGCTGAGGCACATGGATTACTTGAGGTCAGGAATTCGAGAGCAGCCGGGCCAACATAGTGAAACCCTGTCTCTACTAAAAATACAAAAAAATTAGCTGGGCGTGGTGGTGCAAGCCTGTAATCCCAGCTACTTGGGAGGCTGAGGCGGGAGAATCTCTTGAACCTGGGAGGCAGAGGCTGCAGTGATCCACGATCACACCACTGCACTCCAGCCCCGGTGACAGAGTAAGACTCTGTCTCAAAAACATTAACAGTGGCTCACGCCTGTAATCCCAGCACTTTGGGAGGCCAAGGCGGGTGGATCACGAGGTCAAGAGATCGAGACCATCCTGGTCAGCATGGTGAAACCCCGTCTCTACTAAAAATACAAAAAATTATCTGGGCATGGTGGCGCGTGCCTGTAATCCCAGATACTCAGGAGGCTGAGGGAGGAGAATTGCCTGAACCCAGGAGGCGGAGGTTGCGGTGAGCCGAGATCGCACCATTGCACTCCAGCCTGGGTAACAAGAGCGAAACTCCGTCTCACAAATAAATAAATAAAATAACAAAAAACTATATATATGTTAAAGAAGTTAAGCAAAGCGAGGGAAAATGTGCTCAAAGCAGGAGGGCCAGCATGTGGGGAGGCCCTGTGCTGGAAAGGAATTTGGCCTGTTTGAGGAGCTGGGTGAAGGTTGGTTTGGCTGGGGCACGGGGACAAGGAGGATGAGATTCAGGGGCTTGGCAGGGGTCTACAGCAGCCTTGAGGTGGTGGTGAGGACTGGTTTTGTCACAGGGGCTGTGGGAAACCAGGAAGGGATTTAAGTGATGGGGTCTCGGCAGTAGATGTGGAGCGTCCTGGTGGGAGGTGGTTTCAGTCATTCAGCCAAAGCTCAGCATGGTGGCTCACACCTGTAATCCCAGCAACTTGAGAGGCTGAGGCAGGAGGATTGCTTGAGGCCGGGAGTTTGAGACCAGCCTGGGCAACATAGTTGAGACCTTCATCTCGGAAAAAAAGAAAGTTTTTTTAACTTTTTTTTTTTTAAAAAAAACGATGGGATTTCACCATGTTGGCCAGGCTGGTCTCGAACTCTTGACCTCAAGTGATCCACCCACCTCGGTCTCCCAAAGTGCTGGGATTACAGGTGTGAGCTACCACGCCTGCAGAAAGTTTTTAAGAATCGTTCATTCAGTCAGGTACTTTTGCTCACGCCTGTAATCCCAGCACTTTGGGAGGCCAAAGTGGGTGGATCACTTGAGGTCAGGAGATGGAGACCATCCTAACACGATGAAACCCCGTCTCTCCTAAAAATACAAAAAGCTAGCCGGGTGTGGTGGTGCACGCTTGTAGTCCCAGCCACTCAGGAGACTGAGGCAGGAGAATCGCTTGAACCAGGAGGCGGAGGTTGCAGTGAGCCAAGATCTCACCACTGTGTTCCAGCCTGGGTGACAGAGAGAGAGAGAGACTCCTCAAAAAAAAAAAAAAAAAAAATCATTCATTGGAGAGGCGATGGTGGCTTGGGTCTTAGCAGCATTAGTGACATGAAGAGAAGGGGACCATCGCAAGAAGAGTTAAGGGGATGGGGAGGGTGGCACGGGTGCGGCTCGCCTGGAAGAACCTGAGTGTCTCACAAGGGGCAGCGTGGGGGCAGCTTGCGGGTAGCACCGTTCTCCCTTGTCAGGGTCTGCTTCATCCCTGCAGCTTCTCTCTGAATTCTGAGGGTGCTGAGAGGATGGCCACCACCGGGACCCCAGCGGCCGACCGGGGCGACACAGCTGCCGCGGATGACCCGGCCGCCCGCTTCCATGTGCAGAAGCACTCGTGGGACGGGCTGCGGAGCATCATCCATGGCAGCCGCAAGTACTCGGGCCTCATCATCAACAAGGCGCCCCACGACTTCCAGTTCGTGCAGAAGACGGACGAGTCTGGGCCTCACTCCCACCGCCTCTACTACCTGGGTAAGCTGGGCCCTGCAGGCCGCCTAGGCGGGGGCAGCGTCTGGGGCCGCGGTTCCCTGGTCCTTTCTGTTCCTAGAGGTCTACAGGAGTCGGAAAATCTGCTCAGGTGGCCAGGCCTTCGGTGTGCTGTCCTTCAAGGCTCAGCCACAGATGGCTCTGACTACAGAGAAGGGCCGCCGTGGGCTGCGGGGGAACGTCCCCGGAGCGTCAGATGTGCAGGGAGCTGTGCACAGGGCAGCCCCGCTGCTCCGTGTGGCCGGGGTACCGTGGCTCAGGCTGGCCCTGTGGCTCTGAGCCCAGAGACTGTTTCCAGTGCTAGTCAGCCGAGTCCACCCCTGAGTCACTTCCCAGCCACCTGGTCCGGGCTGGGTGGGGCTCGTGACAAACAGGACTGGGCTGAACCATTCCCGGAGGGAGGAGGGAGTAATTCCAGGATGAGCTCGAGGGGGAGGTGCGTCACACACGATCCCGAGGCTCTGGGAAAGCCGCCCAGGTGGCGGAACCGGGTCTGCCATGGGCGACAGCACAGGGAGGCCTGTCACGTGCTTGCAGCCCCTGCTGCAGGCCCTGGGTCATCACTTCCTCCCCTGGGCGCGTGCCTGCATGTGGCTCCTTCCGCATCTTCCGCGGTGCCTCGGGGCCGTCAGAGCCTGGGTTAGACTGCACGTCCTCCAGTAGCCTCTGTGGCCACTGCGGGCCTGGCTCCTGTGAGGTGGGCCGTGGATATCTCGACGCTGCCCGCGGCTCGCAGAGGCCTTAAGAACTGGGAGGAAGGACACCTTGGAGAGATCAGGCGGGCCCATGTCTTTGAAAGCAGCGTGACACACAACTGGGGACCAAAGGCAGGGCCTCTCCCACTTGGCACCATGGGCATTGGACCCGATTGTTCTCTGAAGTGGGGTCATCTTGGGCACTGCAAGGTCCTGAGCAGTGTCCGCGACCTCCACCCACTTCATCTCAGGAGCAGCCACGTCCCACTGGTGACAACCACAGATGTCCCCCAGACATAGGGATGGGGTGGCCCCGGGATGCTTGTCCAGGCCGGCACACTCATCCCTGGGACTCACAGCAGAGCCCTCGGCCCCTGAGCCCAGACCCGTGTGTGCTGTGGCCCCCACCAGCGCTGGAACTGGTAAATGGGCATCGTCCTCTGCTGGAGGCTGACCACGTGCTCACAGCAGTGACCGAGGTGGACACCAGGTGGTCACCCTCTTCCCGCCGTCAGCGCAGGCCCTCTCCACAGACTGGCTTGTGTGGAAATACATGCTGGTTTGGCGGACCAAGAATTTAAAAGGAATAATCATCCGAAACTGGGATCGGCAGGTGACAGCCGTCTTCAGAAATCAAGTTTTCGTGGTCCCCTTAGTTTCCTGATGGATTTGGCTGTTCCCAAGCTACGGCAGGCGAGTCACCGTGACAGAGATCAGACGGCCTGTGTGCCCGAAAATATTTACTTTCTTTTATTTCTAATTTTTTTTAGAGATGGGATCTCACTTCATTGCCCAGGCTGGGAGTGTGGTGGTGCCATCCCAGGTCGCTGGGACTATAGGCATGTGCCACCATGCCCAGACCATTTTTTGTATTTTTTTGTAGAGATGAGGTTCTGCCATGTTGCCCAGGCTGCTCTTGAACCCCTAGGCTCAAGTGATCCTTCTGCCTCTGCCTCCCAAAATGCTAGGGTTTCAGGTATGAGCCACTGCACCCGGCTTGTCTGGCCCTTTAAGAACGCTGGCCGACTCTAGGAGAAACTGGACTGGAATGCCTTGAGTGTCAGTTACCCAAGAGAGCTTGGCTGCTGCCACCGCAAGTGTCTAGACCGAGGCTGCCGTGGGCCACGGCCTCTTTTTCATCCTGCAGTTCCGTGGCCTCATGGGCCCCTCGTGCATGTCCACGGTCTCAGGCCACTTGCTCCCATTGGGGTTGCTGTCCTGGTCAGGGTGCTTGGAGGAGTTTTCTGTGGCTGCCACTGTGATGAATGGTCTCTGGGTTAGTGCCGTACAGCAACAGAAAGTGATTCTCTCTGGTTCTGGAGGGCAGAAGTCCAAGGTCAAGGTATCATCAGGGCCACGCTCCCTCCAGAGCCTCCGGAGGAGAACCAGCCCTGGCGTCTTTTAGCTTCCGGTGGCAGCCGGCATCCCTTGGCTTGCGGCCGCAACATTGGAACTCTGCCTTGATGGTCACACGGCTCCTTTCTCCTCCTCCTCCTCTTCTGTCTGAAATTTTCCTCTGCCCCCTTTTTTGTTTGTTTTGTGTTGAGATGGAGTCTCTGTCACCCAGGTTGGGGTGCAAGTGGTGCGATCTCAGCTCACTTCAACTTCCACCTCCCAAGTTGAAGCGACTCTCTTGCCTCAGCCTCCCAGGTAGCTGGGATTACAGGCATCTGCCACCACACCCAGCTAATTTCTGTATTTTTAGTAGAAGTGGGGCTTTGCCATGTTGCCCAGGCTGATCTCAAACTCCTGTCCTCAGGTGATCTGCCTGCCTCAGCCTCCCAATGTACCGGGATTACAGGCATGAGCCACTGGGCCTGACCTGCCTCCCTGTGATAAGGATTCATGATGCTGTCCGGCTCACTTGGGTAATCCAGGATCATCTCCCCAGCTCGGGAGCCTTCACTTAATCCCAGCTGCACAGGCCTGTCTCTCTGTGTAAGGTCGCCTCCACACCCAAGCTCCAGGATGTAGACACCTCCTGTCAGAGCCATCATTCAAGTCTCTGCGAAGATGCTTAAAGGGACAGAAACTCTCCAAACTCGCTGAGCCACGAAGCACCCCTTGGAGTAAAGGGAGGTGGTGTCTTATGGAACCCAAGAGCAGAAATCCCCAAGGACCTCAGGAAGCAGTGCCTGGGAACCGCAGCCTTCCAGAAACCAGGCATCTGTCCATGTGTACCTCTCCACGGATCCACCCCACCTCGCTGCTCACCTGTCTTCCGCAGCCCCTCCACGGCCCCCAGGATTCCGTGCCTCAGGTTCTGGCCACCAGCAGAAACAGGAGTTTTCTCCAACTTTCCAGGATAAGGAATCAGATTGACTTTGTGTAGATGAGATTGTGGGATCGCGCGCGTGGGGCTGGGGCTGGCAGGTCTCAACAGTATACAGGAGGTGTTGAGGGCCCGCCCTAGTGGTCATGAACTTGGCAGAGACCCCAGAATGTACCTAGAGCAGCTCAGACATCAGACTGCCCCTTTTGGGGTGACATTCACCCTTCAACTAATCCAGTCTGTCACTTAGCTCTGTCGGGGCAGCCTTGAGCTCATATCAGATCCAGATTCTTGGGGCAGGCCTCCCTACAGCCCCTGAGTAAAAATAACACTTCTTAGCACTAGCCCAGCGTCCAGACTCCAAGGCCAGGCCTGGCCTGCTGCCCAAAGCATAGGACTCATCCCCTCTGCTCCGTCTGGGGACCTGTGTCCTCAGCAGGCACCAGGTTTGTTGTGAGGCATGTGGAGCTAATCACTGGGGCCCTCCGGGAGGGCTCTTTCAGATCCATGTGGTGAAGTCCCCAGTGTCCAGCTAGTGGGACCAGTGGGGAAACGTGTAGTTCCTGCTGCCAGTAAGGTAGGCTGGGGCCGGCTGAGGTTCCAGGCCTGACATTGCAGCACTGGATACGCTTCTGTCCCATGCAGATCGGCCTCTCCCAGCTGCAAACAGTGATTTCTATGGCTGGAGGAGGCTGCAGGGTTCCAGGCAGCTCTGGAACTCCCTCAGAAGGGAAAACAGGAACTCTTGTCTCCCGGCACTCCAGGCCAAGTTCCAGGAGAGAGCCCCAGCCCTGTGTGGATCACAGTACCCCGCCGGGCCAGCCACTGGGGCCACAGTGCACGGTGACGGGAAGTGGTGTGTGCATAGGCCTGGATCAGCAGGGCGTGGGTGGATGGCAGGTTGGCAGCGGGCGTGTTTGCAGGGCAGAGCTGGTGAGGGAAGCCTGAGAAGGGACGGGTCAGCAGAAATCCACAGCTCTTGGCCGGCATCTCCAGCCTTTGCCTCAGAGGCCAGTTGTCACCATCATGGTGCCACCAGCAGCTCGACCGAGGAATGTGCTGGCAGGGCCATTTGGTGATCACTGATTAATCGGCCCGGAGGGAGGTGGCCCCAGCGTCCTTGGCAGGGCTGTGGCTTTGGCTCCCGGTTTGGAAGGCTCCAGCTCTCCTGGAGAGTCCCCGTGGACCAGGCCACCCCAAGTGGGACGCAGCCACCCGGCCCCTCCCATCCCTCCTCCTGGCCCAGGGTGCTTTTAAAATTGAGATGTCATTCACATTGCACAATTTCACTTTCGAAGGTATGCAGCTCAGTGGGCTTTAGCCTTGCACTCACAGAGTTGTGCAGCTATCAGCCCTGTCCACTTCCAGAACATTCCACCATCCCAAAAAGTAATCCCATCCCCATCAGCCATCACTCCCCAGCCCGGGGCAACCATGATCCACTTCCTGTCTCTGTAGATTGGCCTGTTCTGGGCATTTCACATGAATGAAATCACACATCACTTGACTCTCATCCGCACGGGCGGCCGGGCGGTCGGGGTCCCCGCAGCCTCCAGGGCTCGTAGAGATTGTGTCATGTTTCCAGCACTTGGG
Organism: Leontopithecus rosalia; assembly: GCA_028533165.1. Taxonomy (NCBI): domain Eukaryota; kingdom Metazoa; phylum Chordata; class Mammalia; order Primates; family Cebidae; genus Leontopithecus; species Leontopithecus rosalia. The sequence continues at coordinate 3,518,479 of CM052668.1, read as the reverse complement.
TTCTTTTGCTCACTCCCAACTCTCTGCAGGATTTTTCTCCCTCCCATACACATCTCACTGCACTTTGCATTTTTTGTAAATCCACTTTTTTTTTTTTTGAGACGAAGTTTCGCTCTTGTTACCCAGGCTGGAGTGCAATGGCGCGATCTCGGCTCACCACAACCTCCGCCTCCTGGGTTCAGGCAATTCTCCTGCCTCAGCCTCCCGAGTAGCTGGGATTACAGGCATGCGCCACCATGCCCAGCTAATTTTTTGTATTTTGAGTAGCGACGGGGTTTCTTTCACCATGTTGACCAGGATGGTCTCAATCTCTTGACCTTGTGATCCACCCGCCTCGGCCTCCCAAAGTGCTGGGATTACAGGCGTGAGCCACCGCGCCCGGCCTGTAAATCCACTTTAGAAGGAATCCTGTACATCTAATCTTTTTCTTAAGTACGTCTTTCCATCACTACCGTACTTCACAAGCACACTCCATCACGAATGGGAAACTTGTGTTCCTTGCCACAATCAGAAGTTGCTGTTTCTTTTTTTAAAACAACAAACAAGAGATTTGGGTCTCTTCCTGAGCCAGCACTCAGCAAGGAGAAGGCCACGTTCAGTTTGAGCGCTAAGATCGTGAAGCCCAATGGTGAGAAGCCCGAAGAGTTGGAGTCCGGCACCTCCCAGGCTCTTCTGGAGCTGGAGATGAACTCAGACCTCAAGGCTCAGCTGAGAGAGCTGAATGTTACGGCAGCCAAGGCAATTGAAGTTGGTGGTGGCCGGAAAGCTGTCATCTTTGTTACTGTTCCTCAACTAAAATCTTTCCGGAAAATCCAAGTCCAGCTAGTACACGAGTTGGAGAAGAAGTTCGGTGGGAGGCATGGTATCTATCGCTCAGAGGAGAATTCTGCCTCAGCCAACTCGAAAAGCCACACAGAAAATGAGCAAAAGCGTCCCAGGAGCCGTACTCTGACTGCAGGATGCAGTCCTGGGGACTTGGTCTTTGCAAGCGAAATTGTGGGCAAGAGACTTCACGGACCCGGACGGCAGCGGCTCACAGAGGTTCATTTGGGTGGAGCGCAAGGCTGAAACTTTCTCTGGTGTCTGTAAGAAGCTCACAAGCAAGGACGTTAATCTGAATTCCCCGAGTTTCAGTTGTAAACAGAATGTGACCAAATCAAATATCTGTTCACAGTAACGAACAAGCAAATTGGCCAGGCGCCGTAGCTCACCCCCATAATCCCACCACTTTGGGAGGCCAAGGCGGGCGGATCACGAGGTCAGGAGTTGGAGACCTGTCTGACTAACACAGTGAAACCCTGCCTCTACTAAAAATACAAAAAATTAGCCGGATGTGGTGGCCTGTGCCTGGTATCCCAGCTACTCGGGAGCCTGAGGCAGGAGAATCACATGAACCCAGGAGGCAGAGGTTGCAGTGAGCCAAGATCCGTACCACTGCACTCCAGCCTGGAGACAGAGCAAGACTCCGTCTCAAGAAAAGAAGAAACTTTTATTTTAGGGTCAGGGGTGCATGCGTAGGTTTGTTACACAGGCACGCTTGTGTCACGGGTTTGTTGTACAGATTGTTTCATCACCCAGGAACTAAGCCTGGTACCCAATAGTTTGGTCTGCCGCTCTGCCTCCCCTGCCCACCACCCTCCAATAGGCCCCAGTGTCTGTTCTGCTCTGTGTGGCCGTGTGTTCTCATTATTTAACTCCCGCTTATAAAGTGAGAGCATGTGCTATTCGGTTTTCTGTTCCTGCATTAGCTTTCTGAGGATAGTGGCCTCCAGCTCCATCCTGTGTCCCTGCAAAGGACGTGATCTCATTCTTTTTTTTTTTTTTTGAGACGGAGTTTTGCTCTTGTTACCCTGGCTGGAGTGCAATGGCGCGATCTCGGCTCACCACAACCTCCGCCTCCTGGGTTCAAGCAATTCTCCTGCCTCAGCCTCCTGAATAGCTGGGACTACAGGCACACGCCACCATACCCAGCTAATTTTCGTATTTTTAGTAGAGACGGGGTTTCACCATGTTGACCGGGATGGTCTCGATCTCTTGACCTCGTGATCCACCCGCCTCGGCCTCCCAAAGTGCTGGGATTACAGGCGTGAGCCATGATCTCATTCTTTTTTACAGCTGCATAGTATCCATGGTGAATATCTGCCACATTTTCTTCAGCCAGTCAGCTGTTGACGGGCATTTAGGCCGATTCTATGTCTTTACTGTTGTGAATAGTGAGAAGCTTCTGTCTCATCCCACTGAACCCACAACTGCAGTCACCCCAGAAGCAGCAGCAGGGGAGTTCCCACAAAGGAGTGCCCTCTACCATCCTGAGATGGGACTGGTTGGGATTTCAAAGCAAGGAACCGTAAATGCCAGGGGAATTAGTCCGAAGCATTTCCTAGGTGGCCTGTGTAGGGTGGGCGTCAGAGTCCTTGCAACAGGCGTCAGAGAAAGTGCATTCTCTACCCTGGGGTGTCCTCAGCAAGGAGGTCAGGGTGTGGAATCAATGTGAGGGTTGAAGGATTTTGGCTCGGGGCCGGGGCTAGCCTTCAGCGTTTATCGGTGCCTGGGGATGTCCTAGGCCCTGGTTCAAGCCTGCAGGGAGAAACCTGCAGCTGGCTGGGCCACAGAGGTCAGGGCACGCACCCTGTGGTTTTCATTCAGGACACACAGAAAGCAGAGGGACCTGGGGGACCCTGCAGCTGCCTGTGACAATAAATAAAAACGGCACAGATACTATTTATTAAGCACTAATCTCAGGGGCACTCAGCTTGTGACCTTCCTGTTCTCCCCTTCTTAAAAAAGCAAGTGAGGGCCGGGCATGGTGGCTCACAACTGTAATCCCAGCACTTTCTGAGGTGGAGATGGGAGGATCACCTGAGGTCAGGAGTTCAAGACCAGCCTGGCCAGCATGGTGAAACCCTCTTCTCTACTAAAATTACAACAAAATTAGCCAGGCGTGCTGGCAGGCGCTTGTAATCCCAGCAGGAGAATCGCTTGAACCTGGAAAGCAGAGGCTGCAGTGAGCCAAGATCACGCCACTGTACTCCAGCCTGGGCAACAGAGCAAGGCTCTGTCTCAAAAAAAAAAAAATAAATAAATACAAAACAGCAAATGTGTATGAGGAGTTCCTGAAAAAAGGACAGCACCAATCCGAGGCTTCCTCCTGGAGAATCTCAGGGTCGAAAGCAGAGGGGCCCACAGAGGGGCCAGACTCCCAGGTGTCTGTGACTCGTCATTTGCTGCGTCATCTTTGTGGGCTGCTGGGTAGCTTTATGCTTGGAGGGGCCCTCCTGGTTTTCCAGGAGAGAGAAAACTGAGGCTTCCCGGGGATTACCATCCTGCTTCTGCCGTTGGCTCGCTTTGTTCATGGAAAGGATACTATCATCTAGCAAGTCTAAGACACGACCAGTTGGCAGATATGCAGTTATTTTATTTGTCAGTAAGAAATACTTCCAGAGTGAGACCCATCCCAAGCTCAGAGATGCACGTACGTGGAAAGCCACAGCTTGCTGATGAAATACGCTGATTTCGTATTGCACCAAGCGCTCTACGCTTCTCACCTCATGTAACCCACCCAAAGCCCTCATCTGGCAGCTCTCACGACTGTCATTTGCTGCGGAAGCTTCGATTAAATGGGTGGTTTGAGGTCAAGGGTGATTCTGCCCTTGTAAGGGACACTGGGAGATGTCTGGGGTTATGTGTGGTTGTCACGACTGGGTAGTGCCCCTGGCATGGAGTGGGTGGAGGACACGGATGCTGCTTAGAGCCCCACAGTGCCCAGGACAGCTGCACCCTGGAGGATCGTTCAGGCCTGAATGTGGTCAGGGGCGAGGCTGGGAATACGGGACTAGGTGTACGCTTCCCATTTTTTTTTTTTTAAGACAGAATCTTATTCTGTCACTCAGGCCGGACTAAGATGCAGTTTTCCCCTTGTTGCCCAGGCTGAAGTGCAGTGGCACCATCTTGGCTCATTGCAGCCTCTGCCTTCCGGGTTCAAGCAATTCTCCTGCCTCAGCCTCCTGAGTAGCTGGGATGACAGGCATGTACCACTGTGCCTGGCGAGTTTTTGTGTTTTCAGTAGAGATGGGGTTTCACCATGTTGGCCAGGCAAGTCTTGAACTCCTGACTTCTAGTGATCTGCCCGCCTTGGGCTCCCAGAGTGCTGGGATTACAGGCTTGAGCCACGGCACCTGGCCCTCATTCCTTTTTGACACTTTTGCCTTCCCTCTAATTCTACATCAATTTAATACTTGTCTTCTGCAAAAGCCTTGGTAACATAGGGCCTCGGAGAGCCAAACCCAACCTGCTGAGAGCTGGTTCCTGTCCCTGACTGGCCGCCTTGTTCTCTTGTGTGCAATTTCTTTTTCTTTTTTTTTTTTTGGCGGGGGTAGGTGACAGGACCTTGCTATGTTGCCCAGGCTGGTCTCAAACTCCTGGGCTCAGGCAGTCCTCCCGCCTCCACCTCCTAAACTGCTGGGATTACAGATAAGAACCACCGTGCCCAGCCTCTGCATGCTGTTTCTTCAGTAATTTAGGCCATGAGATTCAGCAGAAACATCTCAGGTGGAAGGCCCTTACTGCCTACATGTGCAAACCCAGGGTCCATCGCTTTCGAGGAGGGCTGTCCCGCCAGCGGCCTGGCAGAATGTCCCAGAAGCAGAGGGAACCAGCTGGGCCCAGCCGCAGGGAGCCAGCAGCGTGGCTGAGGGGGTCTCCCCATCCTGAGCCAGGGCACCCGTTCTAGGCATTTCCTTTCTCCCCGTAGGGATGCCATATGGCAGCCGGGAAAACTCCCTCCTGTACTCCGAGATTCCCAAGAAGATCCGGAAAGAGGCTCTGCTGCTTCTCTCCTGGAAGCAGATGCTGGATCACTTCCAGGTGAGCTGTGCACTTGGGCCTGGGCCCTTCCGTGGGTGAGGAGGTGGACAAAGGCCAGCCCCGAGGGCCGCACGCGCCTTCTGTCACCTCTCCTGCCCCGCCTGCTCTGAGTTCCTGCAAACCCTCCGTGCTCTGGACTCTGGTGGGTGGGTCTTCCCTCCTCCCCACCATCTGTACTCAAGCCGCAGAGAAACTCTTCTCAAAAGCGTCTCTTCCCTTCGACAGCATCACCAAAGGCTGGGAATTACCTCGGCTTGAGGCCCTTGTAGAGAGCCCTGTTAGTCGTTCATCTTATCCAGCGTTGGCTCTGGGAATGGAGGAGGGAGGAAAGTGGCTTTTGCACTGGCATGGTTTTGTGTTTGATGATTGGGAGGCTGAGGAAGGAGAATTGCTTGAGCCCAGTAATTTGAGACCAGCCTGGGGAACACAGCAAGACCCCGTTTCTACAAAAAATAAAATTAGGCCGGGTGCAGTGGCTCCCGGTTGTAATCTCAGCACTTTGGGAGGCCAAGGTGGGTGGATCACGAGGTCAAGAGATTGAGACCATCCTGGCCAACATGGTGAAACCCCGTCTCTACTAAAAATACAAAAATTAGCTGGGTGTGGTGGCAGGTGCCTGTACTCCCAGCTACTCAGGAGGCTGAGACAGGAGAATCGCTTGAACCTGGGAAGTGGAGGTTGCAGTGAGCAGAGATTGTGCCACCAAACTCCAGCCTGGTGACAGAGCAAGACTCCATCTCAAAATAAAATAAAATAAAATTAGCCAGGCCTGGTGGCACTCAACTTATAGTTCCAACTAATTGGTAGGCTGAGATGGGAAGATCGCTGGAACCTAGGAGTCCAAGGCTGCCATGAGTCCCAATTACCACTGCACTCCTGCCTGGGAGACAGTGAATCCCCTAAAATAGTAACAATGTAACAAGATAATGTAACATAATAACAGCATGAATGTAACAGTGTTACAAAGAAGATACCTAACTGGCTGAGATCCTGACACTCCCACTTTCTCCACCGCTGGTTCAGTGGCCCTCACTTTAGCCTGTCTGAGTCCCCAAGCCACCCAATGTCCTTGTATTTATGCTGCTTTTGATTCTGTTTTTTTTGTTTATGTTTTTATTTTTTTGAGTTGGAGTCTCGCTCTGTTCCCGGGGCTGGAGTACAGTGACTTGGTCTTGGCTCACTGCAACTTCCACCGCCTGGATTCTAGGGATTGTCTGGCCTCAGCCTCCTGAGCATCTGGGACTACTGGCACACCCCAACACACCCAGCTAATTTTTGTATTTTAGTAGAGACGGGGTTTCACCATGTTGGCCAGGCTGGTCTCGAACTCCTGACCTCAGGTGATGTACCTGCCTGGGCCTCCCAAAGTGCTGGGATTGCTAAATCGAAAGCTCTTGATGGGAAGCGATTGTGAACAGGGTAGCAGTGAGCGGAGGCTACATGAGGGGAGGCCCCCCTCTCTGGGGACCCAGAGAGAGTACTCCGCTGGTGTGGGGCAGGGGGCAGCTCCTCCCAGGGGCCCCCATCTGCCGTGGAGAGGGTCTGTGGGGAGGGAGCTCCGGAAGTGAGGAAACCTCTGGCCCCAGAGCCTCCCCTGCCACCTCCTAGGACACTCAGCCAGTCCAGCAGGGCCAGGCGCCGGCAATCTTTGGTCACCCACCGGGTCCGGGGCTCCGGCAGCCAGTTCTGCACAGGACGGGAAATTCTCTCTGGCGAGGCCCAAAGGCAGATTCCCCGGCATCGCCCCGGCACCAGGTCTCTGCCCTGGCCAGTGGGGGATCCTCTTTGCCGGCTGACACTGCTCCCTGTCCTCTGTATGTTTCCAGGCCACGCCCCACCACGGGGTCTACTCCCGGGAGGAGGAGCTGCTGAGGGAGCGGAAGCGCCTGGGGGTCTTCGGCATCACCTCCTACGACTTCCACAGCGAGAGCGGCCTCTTCCTCTTCCAGGCCAGCAATAGCCTCTTCCACTGCCGCGACGGCGGCAAGAACGGCTTCATGGTGAGCCCCCGGGCCTGGCTGCGTGCGGGGGCGGCGTGGCGGCCCCTCCCCCTGAGCCAGGCCTCTCTATCCTCAGGTGTCCCCTATGAAGCCGCTGGAAATCAAGACCCAGTGCTCAGGGCCCCGGATGGACCCCAAAATCTGCCCCGCCGACCCTGCCTTCTTCTCCTTCATCAACAACAGCGACCTGTGGGTGGCCAACATCGAGACGGGCGAGGAGCGGCGGCTGACCTTCTGCCACCAAGGTGGGGCCGGCCCTCCTGTGCACGGCCACCTTCCAGAAAGGCCCCGTCGTCCCCATAGCCAGGGTCTTCCCACAGGCACCCCGACAGCAGGCCATCCTCCCGGGCAGACCTTCTGTGCCCACGTGTCTCCCAGGAAGTCCTGGTATTCCTGCCAGCTCTGTGGTTTTCTTTTCTGTCTTTTTTTTTTTTTTTGAGAGAGAAAGTCTTACTCTGTTACCCCGGCTGGAGTACAGTGCATGATCTTGACTCACTGCAACCTCTGCCTCTTGGGTTCAAGCAGTTCTGCCTCAGCCTCTCAGTTAGCTGGGATTACAGGCACCCGCCACCACGCCCGGCTAATTTTCTGTGTGTGTGTGTGTGTGTGTGTGTGTGTGTGTGTGTTGGGATGGGGTTTCACCATGTTGGCCAGGCTGCTCTCAAATGATCCCCCCACCTCAGCCTCCGAAAGTGCTGGGATTACAGACGTGAACCACCACGCCCAGCTGCTCTGTGGCTTTTTTTGCTGTGGACGCCGGCCCAGCTGCAATGCTCTGGACCCTCTGCCAGGCACCCCTGTGCTCTTCTGCCCCCGCATGCCTTCTCCTCCACCCCGCCTGTCCAGCCCCATCAAGTCAAGGCCGTATCTCACCTGCGTTCTGCGTTCTCCCCACTCCCCTGCTCGCCAGGTTTTGAGTCACTGATCGATGCGTTTTCCGTCCCATAAGCTGGGGCCCCACTTTCCCAACCTGGGCAATTGATGACATCCCAAGACCTTTTTTTTCTATTTTCTTTTTTTTTTTTTGAGACAGTCTTGCTCTGTTGCCAGGCCCCAGGCTGGAATGCAGTGGCACAACCTTGGCTCACTGCAAACTCCGCCTCCTGGGTTCAAGCAATTCTCATGCCTCAGCCTCCCGAGTAGCTGGGACTAGAGGCACCCACTGCTACACCCAACTAATTTTTGTTTGTATTTTCAGTAGAGATGGGGTTTCACCATGTTGACCAGGATGGTCTTGATCTCTTGACCTCGTGATCCGCCTGCCTTGGCCTCCCAAAGTGCTAGGATTACAAGCATGAGCCACTGCGCCCAACCCTTTTTTCTTTCTTTCTTTTTTTTTTTTTTTTTGGAGACAGAGTTTCGCTCTTGTTACCCAGGCTGGAGTGCAATGGCGCGATCTCGGCTCACTGCAACCTCCGCCTCCTGGGTTCAGGCAATTCTCCTGCCTCCGCCTCCTGAGTAGCTGGGATTACAGGCATGTGCCACCATGCCCAGCTAATTTTTTGTATCTTTAGTAGAGACGGGGTTTCACCATGTTGACCAGGATGGTCTCGATCTCTTGACCTCGTGATCCACCCGCCTCGGCCTCCCAAAGTGCTGGGATTACAGGCTTGAGCCACTGCGCCCAGCTCTTTTTTTTTTTTTTTAGATGAAGTCTTGCTCTGTTGCCAAGCTGGAGTTCAGCGGCTCGATCTGGGCTGGCTGCAACCTCCGCCTCCTGGGTTCGAGCAATTCCCCTGCCTCAGCCTCCTGAGTAGCTGGCACTACAGGGGCGAGATGGAGTTTCACTCTTTCCCAGGCTGGAGTGCATTGGTGCGATCTTGGCTAACCGCAGCCTCTGCCTCCCAGGTTCAAGGGATTCTCCTGCCTCAGCCTCCTGAGTAGTTGGGATTACAAGTGCCTGTCACCTTGCCCGGCGAATTTTTATATTTTTAGTAGAGACAGGGTTTTGCCATGTTGGCCAGGCTGGCCTTGAACTCCTGGCCCCAGATGATCCACCCACCTTGCCCTCCCAAAGTGCTGGGATTACAGGTGTGAGCCACCGCGCCTGACCTCGGGACAGGGTTTCTCCATGTTGGCCAGGATGGTGTCAATCTCTTGACCTCGTGATTCGCCTGCCTCAGCCCCCCAAAGTGCTGGGACTGTGGGCGTGCGCCACTGCAACCAGCCCAGAGATGTTTTCAGTTGGCCCACTTGGGCGTAGATGCTCCTAGTGTGGCATGGCATAAGTGGAGGCCAGGGACACTGCTCCACACCCTGCCATGCCCAGGACAGCCCCACCCCAGAGACCAAGTGGCCCCAGTGGCCCCAGTGTGGGTGGGGCAGCCCTGCTTGAAAGCAGTCAGCTCTGAGCTCTCCCCTTCTCAGCTTCTCTCCTCTCAACCCCCGTCCCTCTCACTCCCTCTTTTTCCCTCTCTCTCCCTCTCTGTCTTTTCCCTTCTTCCTCGAACTCTCCCTCTCTCTCCCTCCCTCTCCCTCTCTCGTGCTGTCCTGGAGCCCCTGGCCATCCCCGACGTCCCTTGGCTGCTCATCCCTTGTCGCTCTTCCTCCCTCTGCCTAGGTTTATCCAATGTCCTGGACGACCCCAAGTCTGCGGGCGTGGCCACCTTCGTCATACAGGAAGAGTTCGACCGCTTCACTGGGTACTGGTGGTGCCCCGCAGCCTCCTGGGAAGGTAGGGCCCTTCCATTCTAAACTGGCCCCCACGAGTGCTTGTCCTGCTGGAACCAGACTGTCTTCTTCCTGCCCTTCACTCCTTTCACTTCATATGACCTCCACGGTCTTTCCATCCAGCACGTAGAGGGTTCCTTTACGACTGGAGACATCGCTGCTGCCCTAAGAGGGCACCCAGTTCAGCCCATTGCACCCACGTGGCCACTTCCCATGCTGTTTTATGCTGGGAATAGCCCTGCTCTGATTCCCACTGCACAAGGCAGGAAACTGAGGCCCACAGTTGGGACTGGCATAAGGTGTAGCACATGGCAGAGCCGGTGTTCCGGTTTCAGAGCCCACGGTGCCCAGCTTCAGGCCACAGTGCTGCAGAAGGGGGTAGGCTGATGGCAGTGACTCCGCCTCCACCATCTTCAGCATCTTGCCTGCCCCCCTGACCCAAGGTCCAGAGGGCCTCAAGACACTGCGAATCCTGTACGAGGAAGTCGATGAATCCGAGGTGGAGGTCATTCACGTCCCTTCTCCTGCACTAGAAGAGAGGAAGACGGACTCGTATAGGTACCCCAGGACAGGTGAGTGCCCGGGACAGGTGGGGGGCTGGGCCAGGGGTCTGAGGCCTCTGGGGTGTGGCTGGTGAGGTGCACTGTCCCCCAGGCCTTCTGTGCTGCACATGTGTGCTCTGGACATCTGGGGGGGTGTAGGAGGAAGGCTTCTGCCCTGGAGGGGACGTCCCCTCCTCCTGGCTTCCCATGGCCTCCTGATCACATAGCTCAGAGGTAGGCAAGCTGTCTCTGGAAGGGGCCAGGGCGCAGGTGTCTCAGGCTTCCAGGGCCAGTCAAAGGCAGGCTCTCTTACAACTGCCCCACCTGGCTGCTGGAGCAGAAAAGCAGCATGTCCAGGAATGGGCATGGCTGTATGCCAAGAAAACTTGACCGAAGTTTAGATTGCAAATAATTCACCTTGAGGTGTATGTGATTTTCACCTTAGCCAGTCGTCACTCCTGTGCTGTTTGTTTTCTTAACCATCTCAGAACTAGAGAAGGATTTTTAGCCATACGAAAACAGAAGGCAGGCTGGACTGAGACGGGGTCTCTCTCTGTCCCCCTGGCTGGAGTGCAGTGGTGTGATCTCGGTTCACTGAAGCCTCCCCCTCCTGGGTTCAAGGGATTGTCCTGTCTCATCCTCCCGAGCAGCTGGGACTGCTGGTACACATCACGCCAAGCTAGTTCTGCATTTTTAGTAGAGATGGGGTTTCACCGTCTCTTTGGATTTGTCCCTCACACTACAGTGGTTTTTGTTTGATTCTTTTTGAGAGGGTCTCACCTCGTGGCTCAAGGAGGAGCACAGAGATGCAGTCACAGCTCACTGCAGCCTCAAATTCCTGGGCTCAAGTGATCCTGCCACTTTGGCCTCCCAAGTAGCTGGGACTACAGGTGTGCACCACCGTGCCCAGCTAAAATTGAAATTTTTCATAGAGACAGAGTCTTCCTTGCCCAGCTGATACTTAAATTTTTTGTAGAGATGGAGTTTTGCTGTGTTGCCCAGGCTAGTTTCGAACTCCTGGCCTCAAGTGGTCCTCTTGTCTCGACCTCCCAAAGTGCTGAGATCACAGACGTGAGCCACCATGCCCAGCCACTCTCAATTCTTAAACATCTTTCTAATTATCTTAAAAGACCTCTGGAGCCAAACACAACACACATGCAGCCCAGATTCAGCGTGGAGGCCTTGGGTTTGCCACCCCTGTGGGAGCACATAAGAGCGTTGCTGTTGCCGGTACCTGTGAGTGCCTGCTCTGTGCCATGGTGGACGGACGTTTTCTGTGGGACCTTTCAAGCTTCCACTGCAAATGGGCTAAGGCAGTCTTTTCCCCTCATGTGACAGATGAGAACAGTGAGGCTCAGAGCTGTCACCTGCCATGAGGGCTGGAGTTGAGTTTCTCGTAGGTCTAGCCAGAAAAATAAGGATTCTCCACCTTGCTGTGGCCCATGCCCTCTTTTAGAGCCTGAACCAAGTCCCACTCTTCAGAAACCTCTCGGGTCCCTTCTATTTTGCCATTGGCCTCACGAGGGCGCAGGTCGGGCGGTCACATGGGCTCCCTTGCTTTGCATGGGACACATCCCACTTGGCATATTGTTGGTGGTTTCCTCGTGACACCTCAGGCTTTGCCATCTGCTCTGGAGCTCTCCCAAGGCAGGGATGGCATCTTCCTTGTGTCTGCGGCCCCCACAAGCCCCAGCTCTCAGCACAGGGTGTGGCCTGTGTTCCTGAATGAGAAAGTCAAATGTCACGTCACTGTCGGGAGTGTGATCCAGGCCCAAAGTCAGAAGGTCCCTGCCTGAGGGGCGTCAGGCCTGTACCAGCAGGGCAAGGTACCTGCAGACTGACCGTGGGACACCTGGCTTCTCCTGCCTGTCCCCCACCCATTGTGCGTCTCTCTGTGGACGTCACCCTGAAGCCCAGCCCCCGCACCGGCTCTCAGCATGCACAGGTGATGCCTGCCTGGCACTCACCTCACTTTGGGTTTTGCAGGCAGCAAGAATCCCAAGATCGCCTTGAAACTGGCGGAGTTCCAGGTCGACACACAGGGCAAGGTAAGGGGTCCTGGCACATCCTAGAGAATCTCCCAGACGATTTGGGGAAGGGCTGGGTAGGCAGCTGGGCAGGATGGGCAGATCACTCGCCTCCCTTCTGGGGGCACTCCCAAGGCCCCAGCCCTGCTGCCTAGACTGCGTGGCCATGGGCCATCCTGCGTGTGTCTGGGCCTGAGGTCTGGAATACGGCATGGCGAGCTGGCCTCCCTGCCTCACGGGGGCGTCCTGAGACTCAAGGCCACGCCCGAGGTAAGGGACAGGCATCGGGTAGGGGTCCTGGGAGGACAGGCTCGTCGGTCACTCGCAGGCTCCCCTGGGAGGGTGCGATGTGTGGGTCCAGAGCGGCTGCCCTCTCTCCAAGTTTCTAGAACAGAGACCTCTGTGGGGCAGACACCTGGGGGACCTCAACCTCGGGTGAGGTGTTTCTCCTCCAGTATTTTGGACAGATCCTCGGGTCAGCTACTGTGGGGAGAGGAGTGTTCTGGAGCCCCCCCTCCCTGCCACCTCATTAGCATCCAGTAAGAGGGTCCTCATCACCTGGGGGTCATCTCAAAGGACGCCACAGCCTGGAGGTGTCACCAGCAGATTATACCTCTGACCGTATCTCCCTCGGCCACTGCCTTCCCAGCCACCCACCTCCAGCCCAGCATATTCGTCCCATCGGTCACGTCCCTGCCACCTGGGGGCTCTGCAGTAGCCCCTCACTGATCAGTTCTCTCGGAAGTTGCAAATCCCATCAGATCTAGAAAGATGTCAGGAAGTGAGGTAGTGTCACACTGGAGAACTCACAGACAGAGCCCTGGGCAAAAGAGGCTGGGGCAGAGGATAGTCATTGACGGTGGGGACGCCAGGCATCCAGAGCCACCCTCGCTTTCCCCACACCGCAGGATGGAAGGGCAGACACAAACCAAGTAGGCCCCTGTGTGCTTTTGCAAAAGTGACATCACGTTTTGGGGAAGCGTGTAAGATAAAATGAACCTGTTTTCATAATTTGGAGGGTTGAATTCTTTTTTTTTTTTTTTTTGAGATGGAGTCTCATGCTGTTGCCAGGCTGGAGTGCAGTGGAATGATCTCAGCTCAGTGAAACCTCTGACTGCCTGGTTCAAGCGATTCTCCTGCCTCAGCCTCCTGAGTAGCTGGGACTACAGGCATTGCCACCACGCCTGGATAATTCTTACATTTTCACCGTAGTGGCCAGGCTGGTTTTGAACTCCTGACCTCGCCATCCACCTGCCTCCGCCTCCCAAAGTGCAGGGTTTACAGGCGTGAGCCACTGCGCCTGGCCGGGGTGGATCCTTTTTGACACGATTAGGCTCTCCAGGCCTCTTTTGTATTCTTGACAGGAGCATTGTGACATTTCAGGCAATCAGTCTGAGTGGCTTTGCCGGCGACCCACATGAAACCTCCCTTCAGGCCGGGGTTTGCTTTTGTTTGTTTGTGTTTTTTGGACGGGGTTTCACTGTCATCCAGGCCGGAGTACACTGGTGCAGTCACGGTCCACTGCAGCCTCAACCTCTGGGGCTCAAGGCAGTCTTCTTACTTTAGCCTCTTGAGTAGCTGGGACTACCCGCAGGCACCACCACACCTAACTAATTGTAGGCTTTGTAGAGATGGGGTCTGTTCTGTCCATGCTGCCCAGGCTGTTCTCGAACACCTGACTTCAAGTGATCCGCCCACCTCGGCCTCCCACAGTGCTGGGATTACTGTTTTAGTGGCTCCTTGCACTCTCAGACGTGCAGTCCTTAGGTGGGCTTGGGTGATGCCAGTCAAACAAGGCAGCTTGGAGATGTAGGGCTGGTGACCCACTCAAGTGGTAGAGCTGGAGACCCACCACCCTTTCTCCCTTTAATCTGGAGACGCCATGCCAGCACCATTTAGGTGGGAGGAAGACCCGGTCCTCTTTCTCTCAATCCCCTGGAGATGCCGTGCCAGCCCTGTTTAGGTTCAAGGAAGCCCCAGGTCCCCTTTCTCTCGATACCCTGGAGACACCATGCCAGCCCCGTTTATGCATGGGGAAACCCTGGGTCCAGGGGCTGTGCTTGCCCAGAGCCACCTGGCTCTAAGGGACAGCCCAGACCAGAGCCTTTGGGTCCAGGCACGTGCTGGGGTGCTGCCATTGGCTCAGCCAGCCCACCTGCCCCTGGGTGCCTGTAGTCATTTGTTTGGGCCATGACAAACTACCACAGACTGGGTGGCTTACATGGCCGAAATGGACTGTCTCGTGATTCTGGGGCTCAGTGTCCAACACCAGGCTGCTGGCAGGTGGCTCCCTCTCCATGGCTTCTTGGTGGCCGTTGCTTCCTGTGTCCCTTTTCAAGACGGCCTCCCTCTGTGTGTGTCCACGTCGCCCTTGTGAGGACAGCAGTCTTGCTGGATCAGGGCCCACCCTTCTCCATACAACCTCACCTTGTCTCAGTACATCTGCAGGGGCCCCATTTTCTAAGAAGGTCACGTTCTGGGGTCCTGGGGGCAGGGACTCTGGCATATGAATCTGGGGGGGCACGACAAACAGGTGTGGGTCACACTGGGCAGGTCAGGGCGTGACCCACACCTGTTTCCCTTCAGATTGTCTCCACCCAGGAGAAGGAGCTGGTGCAGCCCTTCAGCTCGCTGTTCCCGAAGGTGGAGTACATCGCCAGGGCCGGCTGGACCCGGGACGGCAAATAGTGAGTGTCTCCGGCTGGGACCCGAGGAATTCACAGGCAGGGCCCTGGGCCTTGGGCAGCCACCGAAGCCGTCTCCCGGCCCTCTGTGCCATTCCTTCCGTCTGCTCACATGTCTTCCCGCAGTGCCACCGCCAGGATGGGTCTCAACCCAGTGTCCAAAGGGCCCTCCTGACCTCAGCCAGTTTGAGGATGACACACTGGACTTGTCCCAGTGCCAGAGCCACCAGCACATGTGGATCTAGTTTCCCGAAGTGGGGGAGGAGACCTAAAGAGGGAATCTCAGGTGTCCCCAGGCCTCAGGCTCAGAGAAACTGAGTCACAAGGCTGAGGTGCTCCCTGTACTCACTCCGCAGCCTCCCACACACGTCGAGGAGAAAACGCTCTACCGCCTCCCTAAAGAGGCCAAGCCCCAGTGGGCAAATCTAGCCTCTGCCCGTTTTTGTACATTCCATGAGCTCTGAGTGGCATTTACGCTTATTTATTTATTTATTTATTATTTTTTGAGATGGAGTCTCACTCTGTCGACCAGGCTGGAGTACAGTGGTTCGAACTTGTATTTTTAGTAGAATTGGGGTTTCACATGTTGACCAGGTCTCGAACTCCTGGCCTCAAGTGATTAGCCTGCCTCTGCCTTGGCATTTATGCTTTTTAAGTGATTGGGGGGTCAGAAGGGAGGGGATTCACAGAAGATTTTATCACACGTGAAAGTGACGTGACGCCCACATCCTAGCATCCATGCGTAAAGTCGTGTTGGCACACAGCCACGCCAACCCTTTTCCAGGCTGCCAGTCTCATAATTGAGTAGCTGTGACAGAAACTGTGGCCCACCAAACTGAAAGTGTTTAATATCTGGCCCTGTTTCACAGAAAAACTGCTTCCCAAGGCCAGGCGCAGTGGCTCATGCCTGTAATCCGAGCACTTTGGGAGTCTGAGGCAGGTGAATCACGATGTCAGGAGTTTGAGACAGCCTGGCCAACATAGTGAAACCCCATCTCTACCAAAAATACAAAAAATTAGCTGGGCCTGGTGGCGTGCACCTGTAATCCCAGCTACTCGGGAGGCTGAGGGAGGAGAATTGCTTGAACCCAGGAAGGGAAGGTTGCAGTGAGCTAAGATTACACCATTGCCCTCCAGTCTGGGTGACAGTGCAAGACTCTGTCTCAAAAAAGTAAAAGGAGGGCTGGGCACAGTGGCTCACACCTGTAATCCCAGCACTTTACAGCCGAGGCAGGTGGATCACAAGGTCAGGAGCTTGAGACCATCCTGGCCAACGTGGTGAAACCCTGTCTCTACCAAAGTACACAAAACTAGCCGGGCACGGTGGCACATGCCTGTAGTCCCAGCTTCTTGGGAGGCTGACGCAGGGGAATCGCTTGAACCCAGGAGGCGGACGTTGCAGTAAGCTCAGATCACGCCATTGCATCCTAGCCTGGCGACAGAGCAAGACTCCGTCTCCAAAAAAAAAAAAAAAAAAGTAAAAAGGCTAGGCCAGGCGCGGTGGCTCAAGCCTGTAATCCCAGTACTTTGGGAGGCCAAGGCGGGTGGATCACGAGGTCAAGAGATCGAGACCATCCTGGTCAACATGGTGAAACCCCGTCTCTACTAAAAATACAAAAAATTAGCTGGGCACGGTGGCGCGTGCCTGTAATCCCAGCTACTCGGGAGGCTGGGGCAGGAGAATTGCCTGAACCCAGGAGGCGGAGGTTGCAGTGAGCCGAGATCGCGCCATTGCACTCCAGCCTGGGTAACAACAGTGAAACTCCATCTCAAAAAAAAAAAAAAGAAAGAAAAACTGCTTCCCAGCCAGGTACAGTGGCTTAAGCCTGTAATCCCAGCATTTTGGGAGACCAAGGTAGGCACATCACAAGGTCAACAGATCGAGACCATCCTGGCCAATATGGTGAAACCCCATGTCTACTAAAAATACAAAAATTAGCTGGGCTTGGTGGTGCGTGCCTGAGGCAGGAGAATCACTTGAATCCAGGAGGTGGGGTTTGCAGTGAGCCAAGATCACGCCTCTGAACTCCAGCCTGATGACAGTGCAAGACCCTGTCTCAAAAGAAAAGAAAAAAAACCTGCTTCCCCTGCGCTACACTGCTAGGTCTCCTTTCCTTTTTAAATTTTTAATATTTTTTGTAGAGATGGGGTTTCTCTCTGTGGCCCAGGCTGAAGGGCGGTGGCACCACCATAGCTCACTGTACCCTCAAACTCCTGGACTCAACAGTCCTCCCACCTCAGCCTCCTGAGTAGCTGGGATCACAGGCAGGAGCCACTGTGCCTTGCTAAAATTTTTATTTTTTGTAGCAACAGGTTCTTGCCATGTTGGCCAGGCTGGTCTCAAACTCCCGGGCTCAAGCAGTCCTCCCGCCTTGGCCTCTCAAATGCTGGGATGGCAGGTCTGAGCCCGGCGCGCACTCTCGTTAGGACTTCACATCCCTGTGATGCTTCCCTCCGGTTTGGGTTTCGTTGCTCTTCCTTTGTGTGGAGGTGCTGCTTTTCCACGTAGAATTCTGACATCTCTGAAAATAAATTCAAGTTTAAAAGTTGTTCATTCAGGCTGGGCGCAGTGGCTCGTGCGTTTAATCCCAGCACTTTGGAATGCTGAGGCTGGAGGATCATTTGAGGTCAGAAGTTCGAGACCAGCCTGGGCAACATGTCGAAACCCCATCTGTACTAAAACTATAAAAATTAGCCAGGCATGGTGGCGGGTGCCTGTAATTCCGGCAACCTGGGAGGCTGAGGCTGGAGAATCTCTAGAACTTGGGAGGTGGAGGCTGCAGTGAGCTGAGATCGCGCCACTGCACTCTAGCCTGGGCAACAAGAGCAAAACTCCGTCTCAAAAATAAATAAAATAAAGCCTAGCGGCCGTGGGCCGAGGAGTCGGTGAAGAGGAGAAAATTACAGCTTGCTGCCCTGAGACTTAGGCCACTGTTTCTGGAACACTCGGATCATGGAGTCTTGTCACGCATCCTGTCGTCCCCTAAGCACGTGCCAGGAAGGAAGCCTGTGGGTGCTGCGGGGTTACTTGGCCAAGAGCAGGTGACGCCGGTGCAGGAAGCCCAGTCCTGATTCCACCAGGGTTTGGACGCTGCACCCTTAGCTTCTGTCAGCAGGCCACTGAGGCTCCCTGCTTCCCTCCCGTCTTCCCCCTCAGTGCCTGGGCCATGTTCCTGGACCGGCCCCAGCAGTGGCTCCAGCTCGTCCTCCTCCCCCCAGCCCTGTTTATCCCGAGCACAGAGAATGAGGAGCAGCGGCTCGCCTCCGCCAGAGCGGTCCCCAGGAACGTCCAGCCGTATGTGGTGTATGAGGAGGTCACGAATGTCTGGATCAATGTAAGCGGGGCACGCGCCAGCTGTGCCAGTGGCAGGGGTTTGCCCTTGCATGGAGCAGGGAGCTCGGGACTTGGCCATCCCTGGCTAGTGGGGAAGAGGGTCTGGGGGGTTTGTGAGACCTGCCGCCGTTGGAGCTTGTCCCTCGTACATTTTTTTTTTGAGACAGTTTTGCTCTTGCTGCCCAGGCTGGAGTGCAGTGGCGCGATCTCAGCTCACTGCAACCTCTGCCTCCTGGGTGCAAGCGATCCTCCTGCCTCAGCCTCCTGAGTAGCTGGGATTACAGGCATGCACCACCATGCCCCCAGCTAATTGTATTTTTAGTAGAGACGGGTTTCTCCATGTTGGTCAGGCTGGTCTCAAGCTCCCGACCTCAGGTGTTCCGCCCGCCTCAGCCTCCCCAAGTGCTGGGATTACAGGCGTGAGCCACCGCACCTGGCTTTTTTTAAAAATTAGGGCCAGGGTTGCTCTGTTGCCCAGACTGCAGTACAGTGCAGTGGTTCAGGCATGGCTCACCGCAGCCTCGACCCCTGGGGCTTACACGGTCCTCCCACCTCAGCATCCTGAGCAGCTGCGACTACAAGCCTACACCACCGTGCTTGGCTAACTTACTTTTTTATTTTTAGAGGTAGGGTCTTACTATGTTGTCCAGGCCGGTCTCTCAGACTCCTGGGCTCAAGCGAGTTTCCTGCCCCACCCTCCCAAACTGCCGGGATTACAGGGGTGAGCCACCATGCCCGGCGGCCCCCGCCTTCTGATGCGTCTTCTGTCTCCTTTCTGGACAGGTTCATGACATCTTCTATCCCTTCCCCCAGTCAGAGGGAGAGGACGAGCTCTGCTTCCTCCGCGCCAATGAGTGCAAGACCGGCTTCTGCCATTTGTACAAAGTCACCGCCGTTTTAAAATCCCAGGGCTATGACTGGAGTGAGCCCTTCAGCCCCAGGGAAGGTGAGCAGAGCCTGGCGAATGCTGTTGACTCATTACGTTAGTCACGTGTGGTTCAATATGTTGTTTGTTCATTGACCGGCTCCCCACTCAGCTGGCACGCCCTGCAGGAGAGGGGACAAGGATGGGCAGGAAACCAGCCTTCCCCAGTGACTGGTCACAGTCTCGCAGGGCTCAGAGCAGGCAGCTGTTGGCTTCTTCAGGCAGCAGATTTACTGAGCACCTCCCCTGTGCCAGGCCTTAGCACAACCAGGGGTTGGCCACCTATGGTCAACAGGTCAAATTCGGCCCGCCAGCTGTGTTCATCAATAAAGTTTTATTGGCACTGGGCCACAGCCACTTGTTTACAGACTGTCTGTGGCCACTTCTGTGCTGCAGCAGCAGAACTGAGTAGTCACAGCAGAAACTGTCATGCAAGGCCAAGATTTACTGTCCAGCCCTTTGTAGAAACCCTTGCTGGTGCCTGCTGTAGGTAGTAGAGACAGAATTATTCATTGTAAACAAAAAAAAAAGGAAAAAGAAAACGCTCTTGGGGTGTTCTAGTGGAGGAGGTAATATTCCACCAACAGAGGTTCTGCCTCTGGCATCATGAGCGTAGTGAAAGGAAATGCAGTCGGGCAAGAGGCTTGAGTGCAAGCGGCCTTCTTTCTAGAACGGGAGAGCGTGAGGACGTCTCTGGATAGCATGCTGCGGAGTGGGAGCCTGGAGGAGGTAAGGGCTCCACACAGCAGCTCCGGGAAGAGCCACAGCCCGTGCAAAGGCCCTGGGGCAGGACTGTGCCTGGCATGTTGGAGGAATAGGGAGGAGGCCCCGTGGCTGGAGCAGAGGGAGAACAGGGAGGAGAGGGTGGGGAGGGAAAGAGCAGATAGCGCAGGTCCTGCTGGGCCTCCAGGAGGCCTTGGCTTTGACCCCAAGGGAAACAGGAAGTTGTCACCCTCACCTCGGTTTAAGATGACTCCTCGTCTAGTCACAGTGGCTCACACCTGTAATCCCAGCACTTTGGGAGGCCGAGGTGGACGGATCACGAGGTCAGGAGATGGAGACCATCCCAGCCAACATGGTGAAACCCCATCTCTACTAAAAATACAAAAATAAGCTGGGCATGGTGGCACGCACCTGTAATCCCAGCTACTCAAGAAGCTGAGGCAGGAGAATCACTTGAACCTGGAAGGCAGAGGTTGCCTTAAGCTGAGATTGTGCCACTACATTCCAGCCTGGTAACAGAGTGAGACTCTGTCTCAAAAAAAACAAGATGACTCCTCTGGTTGCTGCTTGCACAGGCCTAGGGGCTGGGGGAGGCGACAGGCTTGCTGCCATGGCAGTGGCTGAGCTGTCCTGGTAGGTCTGATTCTGGACGTGCTCTGGCAGCTGAGCCCACAGCGTTTGCAGTGGAACGGGTTGGGGATCAGAGAGGAGGGAGGCAGCGTGGATGCCTGGAGGTGTCTGCAGGTCCAGCCTGAGACAGACTCCGAGAGAGAGAGGGACTGTTTGAGGAGAGAAAAATCCAGAGTCGGGTTTGGACGTGTTCAAGTTGAGGTGCTCCGTAGTGGAGATGCTGTGTGGGCCATTTCCTGTACCTGGAGCTTGGGGAACCAAGCCAGATTCCTGGCAGGAGCGTGGGTGTCCTTGCATGCTGATGGTGTCAGTCATGGGATGGGACAGAGCCCTCAAGGGTCGAATCTGAAGAGAGAGGCAGGGTGGTCAGGGAGCCCAGCCCAGGCTCTTTAACATTAAAGCAGGGACACCATGGGCGCTGGAAGTGGCTGGTTCTCTGTGGCACGGCCATCTGTGCACTGAGCAGCATCCCTAGCCTCCAGCCATGACAACCAAAGATGTCCCTAGATGTGGCCCGTGCCCTTTGGGGGCAGAGGCCACACAGCAGCCAAGGTAGGTCCCAACACAGGGGACAGAGACTCCAGGGATGGAGGCGACCAGGAGTGCAGGAGCCGAGGGGAGAATGAGCCAGGGACGGGCGATGCCATGGGCTGCCTCGGAACTGAGTACGAACTGGGGGGGGCATGGTGACAGCTGCCTCAGGCCAGTATCGGGGTCCTCCTGGGTGGGGATCTGTCTTCAGCTCATCGGTGTTTTGCTTTCTGGCTGGCTGGCTCAGCCACCACTGCCTGGCATTGGGATTTCATGTAGATGCTTGTTTTGCCCCCTATGGGAAAATGGGCCAGCCTGAGGGTTCATCTTTCAAAATGTAGTCGCAAGTGGAGCCGGCAGCAGCTACCACCCTCCAGGGGCAAGGACCCTCCGAGCTGCTGCATTGCCCCTAGGAACCCCCCAGTCTATGAGGTGGGCACACCAGGTTTCCTAGCACCCTGCTCAGCCCCCAGCACACCACACACATCTCCTAGACAGCAGCTGCACGGCAAGGAGGTGACCCTCAGTGATATCCCATCAGAAGGAGCACGTCGGGACTCGGGCAGGACCCTGGGTCCCGGGGCTGGCTAGGAACCCCTCTCCTCCCCAGACCCCAGTACCACAAGTAACCCCACCCAGACCTCCACACCAGGAAAACCAAGTCTCCCCTCTCGTGCTGTTCATCCCTCCCAACAGACAGGTTTGCAGCGGCTTGTTTAGACCCAAAAGGTTAAGAAAGGATAGTGAGTCCTCATTTACAGACTCGGTGTGTTTCTGCTGCGTGCCGTGACGTGTCCCACACTGTCATTCTTTACAGGTAAAAATTCAAAAGTGAGGTCAACCCTCCCAGCCCTCAGAAAAACAGTCATAAAACCAGCAGAGCCTTGTTCTGCAGCCCCAGCGCTTTCACGAATGTCTTGTTCCATTCAGGCACGTGGCTCACATCTGGGTTTCCAGCACTTTGGGAGGCCAAGGCAGGAGGATTGCTTGAGCCCAGGAGTTTAAGACCAGCCTGGGCAACATAATACCCTGTTTCTAAGCACCCCCACCCCCCCCAAAAAAAAAAAGCTGGCCAGGCGTGGTGGCTCATGCCTGTAATCTCTGCACTTTGGGAGGCTGAGGCGGATGGATCATCTGAGCTCAGGAGTTCGAGACCAGCCTGGCCAACATGGAGAAGCCCCGTCTTTACTAAAAGTACAAAAAGCAGCCTGCGTGGTAGTGGGCGCCTATAATCCCAGCTACTTGGGAGGCTGAGGCAGGAGAACAGCCTGAACCCGGGGGGCGGAGGTTGCGGTGAGCCGAAAACATGCCATTGCACCTGGGCGACGAGCAAAACTCCATCTTAAAAACAAACAAACAAAAACTCTTGTTTTACAAAATCCTGAAGTGTCCTAAGAGGTGATGGGCCCGGTTGGCTCCACTCTCCCTGTGCCACGCACAGATGTCACGTGACCTTTGGAGGGTTCTAAAATTGGGGAATCCCAATACAAATCCAGATTCCTAGTTTCTTTTCCTCTTTTTTTTTTTTTTTAAAGACAAGTTCTCGGCCGGTCACGGTGGCTCACGCCTGTAATCCAAGCACTTTGGAGGCCAAGACAGGCAGATCACCTGAGGTCAGGAGTTCAAGACCAGCCTGACCAACATGGTGAAACCCTGTCTTTATTTAAAAAAAAAAAAAAAAGAGGATGACAGGTTCTTGCTCTGTCACCCAGGCTAGAGTGCGGGGGTTCGCTCAGCTCACCACAGCCTCAACCTCCTGGGCTCAGGCAGTCCTCTCAGCTCAGTCTCCCAAGTAGCTTGGACCACAGGCACACACCACCATGTCTGGCTACCTTTTTTTTTAGAGACTGGATCTCACTATGTTGCCTAGGCTGGTCTCAAACTCCTAGCCTCAAGCGACCCTCCTGCTTGGCTTCCTAAAGTGCTGGGATTACAGCTGTGAGCCAGGCGCCTGCTGGTTTCTCGTGGGAAACACTGGGCCTGCCATCCACATGGCAGGAATAGGGCCCACAGGCCTCCTTGCCCGTCTGGCCCGTCTGACGCAGTGGCCTGTGCTGGCGTGTGAGTTAATAGCAAGCTGGGCTTCAGTGACTTCGTGGCAAGTTGGCTCGGGTGGAGTTTGGCCTGGGTGCCTTTGTGTGCGTGCACTGCCTCCCAGACCCCTTCACCTCCCTCCTCTCTTTCCTTCCAGATGAATTTAAGTGCCCCATTAAAGAAGAGATTGCTCTGACCAGCGGTGAATGGGAGGTTTTGGCAAGGCACGGTTCCAAGGTACCAGAGTCTCTTTGCCGTCCTCCCCTGCTCCACACACGGGTGTTTTACACACACACGAACATACATACATATGCACACACACACGCATACATGCACGCGGACCTGTGGGGACTCTGCTTTTAAGCAGTTTGCAGGCCTCAGCACGACATCTGCCATTACACACAAGCCAGTCATTTCGTCACATCCCGGTCTCATCTTGAACGCTGTGCCATTTGGGTGTTTTCTCCTCTTACCCTGAAGTTAAGAAAAATGTTGGAAGCTTTTTAGAAATCAGGAGAGAGGAAGCGTGTCCTCTGCAGGGCTGTGCATCCAGCTGCCTTGTCGTGGGATGAGACGCTCCCCGATCTGGAGGCCTGTGCCCCACTGTCCCAGGAGACCACTTATCCTCAGTTTCTTCGCATCTTGGGGTCCCCGTTCACCCCAGGCTCCAGCTGCCTCCACTGGCCTCTCAGGCCCTGGGCACAGGGGCAGCGTCCTCTCATCTCTTGGGGCTCTGTGGTCTCCTGGCTCCTTTCCAGGCATCAGCCAAAGCCTGCTCACTCCCAGCAGCAGCAGCAGTGGTTTTGAGACCGATAGTGTCGGAGTGTGGGGGAAGGAGCTGCTTCTGCCTTCGGGCCGAAGGGCCCTGGTGCTTACACAGTGCAGGCTGCCCTCCCACTCCTCCAGGGGACTGCACTTCGGTGCCTACTGGGACTTCCCCAGGAAGGTAGGGCTCTGCCACTTCTGAACCCAAGCACCTGGGTCGAAGGAATGGCTGACCAGGCTGGAGACTGCCAGGTTCCCCTGAGCCTCTGTCTCGGGCGTGGTGCCCTCCCTGGCCCTCCCAATTCAAGCCCGGAAAGAGCTATCGGGATGGAGTGCAGGCTCCTTGTCCCACCTGAGGCCGCGCAGTTCCCAGCTCCACCAAGGGCTGCTCTCGGCCCCCAGGGCCACATAGGCCCATCTCTCAGGGATGGTTCATCTTCAGCCGGCAGCCAAAGCCAGATTTGGGAGAGAACAGAATGTACCCCCGAGTCCGAGGAGGAGCACGGGGCCCACTCCCATGGGGCGTGGGGAGGAGCGTGGGCTTAGAGGCATCTGGGATGTGTCACGAGGATCCCCTGTCCCCCTGCAGATCTGGGTCAACGAGGAGACCAAGCTGGTATACTTCCAGGGCACCAAGGACACGCCACTGGAGCACCACCTCTACGTGGTCAGTTACGAGGCAGCTGGGGAGATTGTGCGCCTCACCACACCTGGCTTTTCCCACAGCTGCTCCATGAGCCAGGTGAGCACCGCCCAGCCTCACAGCACCACCCCATGCCCATCCAGCAGCTCCCAGCCAGAGCAGTCTCTGATGGCCAGGCACAGTACTTAGGGTCATTCCCAGGCTGTCGCATGCTCATAGCTGCCTTGGGGAGGGCACCGCCTGCCGCAAGGAGTGAATTGCCCACCACTCCCCGCAGGGTAGTAAATGGTGGAGCCCCTCAGTGCCTGTCTGATGAGCCTGGGCCCTGCCGCTCTGTGTGCAGTAGGATATGGCCCTTAGCCTCTCAGAACATTCTAGAATGTCAGGCGGTAGCCATGCGGGGCTACCCCTAGTCCAGGACACGAGTTGGCTGCCGTTTGCCAGCTGTGGAACCAGCAAGTGTGCAGGCCTGGGCAGCGGCAGAGCCTTCAGCAGATCCCAGGGCGTTAGTGACTGCCCGTGGGCCCCTGGCTGGGGGACAGGTGCCTCCTGGCCTCAGCTTCCTGCTCTGCAGAAGGGGGCGATGGCAGTGGTGCCCACCTTGCAGCAGTGTTTGGAGCTTTGAGGTTTTCTGACAGGCAGGGGCACAGGGATGGGCGTGTGGGAGGGAAGCTGTCCCAAAGCTGCGGTGGGCACTCAGTGGAGGGGCGCAGCGGCGTCCCATGCAGCTCATTGCGCCGTTCCACCCCCAGAACTTCGACATGTTCGTCAGCCACTACAGCAGTGTCAGCACGCCGCCCTGTGTGCACGTCTACAAGCTGAGCGGTCCTGACGACGACCCCCTGCACAAGCAGCCCCGCTTCTGGGCCAGCATGATGGAGGCAGCCAGTGAGTAGCCCCGCCCCACACTGCCCCGCCCGGCCCCATAGAAGCCTCAGTTCTCCAGGCTGTAAAAGGGACAAAGGCCCCATGCTGGGATGAGAGGCAGAGGCCTGGGGGTGGCCTGCTTGGCTTCCCCCAGCACCCAGGCCCCTCCCAGGAGCCTGGGAACTCATCATAGGACATGACCGACAGCCGTCCCTGCCGCCCCAGACGGTCCTGGGTCTCGGCTGCAGTCAAGGGCTAGACTGCACGGAACCCAGCAGGGATGTCGCTCCGTGCCAACTGCCTGCCCGACGGCAACCAGCGAGACAGACCCTGTCACTGGGGGGCTCCCAGGGTAGTGGGCAGGTGGTGAGTAAACATTTTCATCAGCCAGGCACAGTGGCTCATACCTGCAATCCCAGTGCTTCGGGAGGCTGAGGCAGGAGGATTGCTTGACCCTAGGAGTTTGAGGCCAGCCTGAGCACATAGCAAGACCCCACTCTACAACCAGGTTTAAAATTAGCTGGGCATAGTGTTGTGCACCTGTAGTCCCAGCTGCTCAGGAGACAGAGGTGAAAGGATGGTTTGAGCCCAGGAGGTGGAGGCTGCAGTGAGCTGTAATTGCACCACTGCACTCCAGCCTGGGCAACAGAGCAAGACCCTGACTCTAAAAAAAGGTAAAACTTAGAAATATTTTGATCAGTGGTGGTCCGTGCAGGGGTGGCCGGGACCCCAGAGTCCACCCACGCTGGCTTGAAACCCACTGGTTCTCAAGCTTTCCGCTTCACCTTCTCCAGGATCCTAGAGTCCTGGCCACAGTGGCATGTAGAGGGTCCTTTATGGTGTCCCATGCCCAGAGGCTGCCACCCACAACAGCACTGTCATTCCAAGGCCTTTGTCAAGAAAAGGAGCAAGGGGTCCGTCACACGAAGAGCCTCAGGAAATGAGGCAGCCCGACACCTTGCCCCAGAGCCTGGAGGTTGGCCAGAACCCTGCCCTGGGGACCCCGGGTTCCAGCGCTGGCCCCATCACACACGTCAGCTTATCACTGTGAAGCATCCCTGATCAACGCAACTGTATACACAGAGTGCAAGGTGAAAGCCAGCAGCCCGGCACACTGCCAGGCTCCCAGGCGTCACTCAGTACAAACGCAGCCACCCTGGCCCTGGCTCCGCTGTATTGGTGGGCTTCCGGAACATTCTAGCCACAACACATTTCTGGCATATGCGGGGGGTGTGTGGGCTGGAAAGCATCTGTGATGTCCTTACCACCCCCCCCCCGAGCAGAATCAGATCCCAGGCCTCCCTCCGGTGCTCCGTTCCCCCGTCTCCCATCTGGGCCGACACAGGCAGGAGCTGGGGTGTGGGCTTCAGATGAGATGGGCCAGGGAGGGCAAGGAGCTCAGGAGGGCACGCGGCCCAGCAGTGCAGCAGGCACCGGAACCGCAGCGCCTTGGGGAACGAGGGCCCTGTTTCCCGAAACTCAATCTGTGCCACGTTTGAAGACTGCCTGCATTACGAGTCGGCCGACTGCCGCCAAATCCAGCCACGAGCCATCTCAGACACAGCACAGTGTGTGCCCTGCCGCACCAGTCCCCTAAGCCCAGTAGATTTGCCGTCTGGCTCTCCACAGTAAACTGCTGCCCCCAGACCTTAGTGCCCTTTACTCATCTTCCTAGAAATTGCCTCACCAGATGTACCTACATACATTTCTTTAAAGAAAAAACTTGGCCAGGCGCGGTGGCCCATGCCTGTAATCCCAGCACTTTGGGAGGCCGAGGCGGGTGGATCATGAGGTCAAGAGATCGAGACCATCCCGGTCAACAAGGTGAAATCAAGGTGAAATCACGTCTCTACTAAAAATACAAAAAATTAGCTGGGCATGGTGAATGCGTGCCTGTAATCCCAGCTACTCAGGAGGCTGAGGCAGGAGAATTGCCTGAACCCAGGAGGCGGAGGTTGCGGTGAGCTGAGATCGCGCCATGGCACTCCAGCCTGGGTAACAAGAGCGAAACTCCGTCTCAAAAAAAAAAAAAAAGAAAAAGAAAAACTTTGGGCCAGGTGCGGTGGCTCACACCTGTAATCCCAGCACTTTCGGAGGCCAAGGTGGGCGGACACCTGAGATCAGGAATTCCATGACTGGCTGAGGTGACTCCCGCCTGTAATCCCAGCCCTTTGGGGAGACCAAGGCAGGTGGATCACCTGAGGTCAGGAGTTTGAGACCAGCCTGACCAATAAGGTGAAACCGTCTCTACTAAAAATACAGAAATTAGCCAAATGTGGTGCTCAGCACCACCCGCGCTGGCTTGGAACCTGCTGTGCTTCTCAGCTACTCGGGAAGCTGAGGCAGGAGAATCGCTTGAACCCAGCAGCTGCAGGTTGTAGTGAGCCGAGATCACACCACTGCACTCCAGCCTGAGTGACAGAGCGAGATTCCATCTCAAAAAAACAAGCAGTTAGAGACCAACCCGTGAACAGGCCAACATAGTGAAACCTGTCTCTACTAAAAATACAAAAGCATTAGCCAGGCATCGTGGCGCATGTAATCCCAGCTACGGGAGAGGCTGAGGCAGCAGAATTGCTTGAATCTGGGAGGTGGAGGTTACAGTGAGCCGATATCGAAAGACTCTCAAAAAAAAAAAAAAAAGAAAACCCCACCATCCTAACTGGACAAGCACTGTTGCTTTGCAAAAACAGCAGTGACCCTACTCAGGAGGTCGAGGTAGGAGGCTCGTTTGAGGCCAGGAAGTCAAGACCAGCCTGGGCAACAGGGAGATGAGACCCCCATCTCTATAAAAAACTGTACAGATTTTATTTTCATTAAAAAACAATTTTTTTTTAAATCATCAACCCTTAGGAAGCCTAGGAGAAGAGGGGGTGCTTCGGCCCACCCTCTGAGGCTTGGGGTGGGCAGTGGAACAAGGGTGCCAGGCAGATGTGGCTTCCGCAGCCAGCCAGACACCCAGGAGGCCATAGCCGCCCTGTCTCCCGCAGGCTGCCCCCCGGATTACGTGCCTCCAGAGATCTTCCACTTCCAGACGCGCTCGGATGTGCGGCTCTATGGCATGATCTACAAGCCCCACGCCTTGCAGCCAGGGAAGAAGCACCCCACCGTCCTCTTTGTGTATGGAGGCCCCCAGGTGGGTGCACACCTGTCCCTAGGCCCCCACCCCACCATCCACCCGAGGACTCCCCGGTCACTCACCCAGTGTCCCAGCCCACCCTGCCTGTCCTGATGACACAGCGTTCTCGGGGCCCCTCACTCCTGCCCCAGTGCCTGTCAGCACACTCCCCGTCCTTCCTGGACGCCTCCCCTCCCCTCTCCGCCTGCTGACTCTCCCCTCTTCCTCTGGAAAGTCCCCTAGTCTCCATGTTGGGATACAAGTGGCCATGGGTCCTGTGCCCAATTCCCAGAGCAGGGGTCAGGAGTAGGCATCAGATTGGCAGGTGGACCATTTAGGCACAAATTTCGACCAGAGCAGCTCTGCCCACCTGGGGGACACAGGGCGATGTCTGGGGACTTTGTGGTTCATCACAACTGGGAGTTCTGGCCTGGTGTGGCTGTTCAGCACCCTGCAACGCCCAGACTGGCCCCAGCCCAGAGAATCAGCCATCCAATGTCAGTGGTGCCAAAGTGGTTGTTCCAGGCAGGACTGGGGCAGTGGCCCAGCTGAGGAGCCTGACAGGGCCCTTCCTCTCTCCCTAGCAAGGTCTCAAGTGCAGGCCCCAGAGCACAGTGGGCCCCTCCCACCTCCTCACTCCCAGGTGTCCATTCAGAGCCTCCAGGGTTGCCGTGCCCTCATGCCGAAGCACAGGCACCTTCATTAGGCTCTAAGGCCCCAGCCTGCCAGCGTCTCCCCAGCCCGTAGGCATCACCTGCCCGCCAGCATCACCCCTGCCCGCCGGCATTGCCCCAGCCTGCTGGCATCGCCCCTGGCCGGTCCATCCTGCCTGGCGTCTCCTGCTGGACTCCGCCCTCGCTTCCCCGCAGGTGCAGCTGGTGAATAACTCCTTCAAAGGCATCAAGTACCTGCGGCTCAACACGCTGGCCTCCCTGGGCTATGCTGTGGTCGTCATCGATGGCAGGGGCTCCTGTCAGCGGGGCCTTCGGTTTGAAGGGGCCCTGAAAAACCAAATGGTAACTCCTCCCTGCTGGGTCCTTCCGGTCTTGGCAAAGGAGCCCTGGGCCGTGTGGGCGTGGGCGTGGGGGCGGCCCAAGGAAGGGCACTTCTGGCTGGGCTGATGCAGGCTCCACGAGGTGGCGTTTTAGAATGAAAGGGGACATATGCTTGCTGGTCAGCCCTGGGCTGCGCCCTGCAGGGACACAGGCATCCATCTAATCTGGCTGGCGCCTGAGCACACAGAACCCGAGAGGCTGCAGCCCAGATGCAGCCAGATACCACGGGACGGGCCAGTCCACAGGAAGTCTCAAGGGGGGACTGGACAGGGCTGGTGGTGAGGACACTGGCGTTGACGGTGGTGATGGCGATCATTCAGCCCCTTTGTGCTGCTGGGACAAAACCCCACAGCCTGAGGAATTTCTAAAGAATGGAAATCTCTGATGGTTCTGGAGGCTGGGAGGTCCAAGGCCAAGGCAGGGCTGAGTCGGGGAGGGCTGCTCTCTGTCCCCCTTCAGGATGCCTGGTTGCCACGCCCTCCAGAAGGGCCCAGTGCTGCCTGCTACATGGCAGAGGGGTTGGGAGGGACGGAAAAGGAGTGACCTCCCTCCTTCAGGCCCTTTTATAAGGGTCCCTCATCCCATTCACAAGGGTGGGCCCCATGGCTCCGTTGCGTGAAGGCTGCAGTGGTGATCTCAGCACGGACTTCAGAGGGGACACCAGCATTGAAACCGTGGCAGTGGCAATGGTGGGGATGTGGCTGGTAGTGATGACAGTGGCAGTGACAATGACAGCACCAGCCATCAAAGTGTCCTAGCACATGCCTGGGCACCCCTGTCTTTTTTTTTTTTTTTTTTTAAAGAAAAAGAGACGGGGTTTCACCATCTTGGTCAGGCTGGTCTTGAACTCCTGACCTCAGGTGATCTGCCTGCCTAGACTTCCCAAAATGCTGGGATTCCAGGCGTGAGCCACCATGCCTGACCAACCCTGTCTGTTTCTTCCTCACACCTTCTGGAAAATGGGTCCTCTTCCAGTTAACATTCTATTAGGGATGGGCAAACTGAGGCCCAGAAAGGGGACATGGCTCCCAGAGCCACTCGCCTGGGAGGTGGCAGAGCAGGGTAGCTGCAGGGTTGGCAGGCCTGGAGGGACGGTGGGCTTCCAGCGAGAGACGCCCCGAAAGGAGCAGAGGTGTCACTGCCCGGGAGGGGCACGCCGGGAGGAGGCCACTGAGGTGCCCGGCTTCATCCCCCAGGGCCAGGTGGAGATCGAGGACCAGGTGGAGGGCCTGCAGTTCGTGGCCGAGAAGTATGGCTTCATCGACCTGAGCCGAGTCGCCATCCATGGCTGGTCCTACGGGGGCTTCCTCTCCCTCATGGGGCTAATCCACAAGCCCCAGGTGTTTAAGGTGGGTCCCGCCCCGGGCCAGCTTCAGCCACACCCCTCCCCACCCACTTCCCCCGTCTACGCCGCGTTTGCCCACCGCCCGCGCCACCCGGAGCCCACCCCCCGGGGAGGCACCTCGGCAGGGGCCTTGCCACGTGGCTGTTTCTCCCCGCAGCAGCCCCACGGGGCCGAGCCCCCCTCCTCATTGCCCGCCACCGCCGACCACAGGATGGCATCCGGCTGCACAAAACCCTGCCAGCAGCTCTCTGTGGGAGGCTGAGCCCGGGACCCCGGCCTCGGATGGGCAGAGGTGGGGCATGGTGTGCAGAGCGGCGGGGGGGCCCCAGGCCGGCGGCAGTCAGGGCACTGCGGGGCGGCGGCGATGAGGAGGAGGAGGAGGCAGACGGGCAGTGGGACCCGGCCCTCTGCGGCGGCGGGGAGGGGCCGCACCTGTCTGCCCGTGGCGCCCTGCCCGCACTCGAGCCACACATCGTCCACGGGGGCCACGAGGTCTGAGGGCCCCTCCCTTGCCGGCCCGTGTGCATGAGTGTTCCTCACAGGCTCCAGGGCAGCCCTGGGACAGTGGCTGATGCTGGCTCTAGGACCCGACACCTCTCTCTCTCTCTCTCTCTCTCTCTCTCTGCCCCTATCCGTCTGCTGGGTCCCTCAGGTAGCTATCGCGGGTGCCCCAGTCACCGTCTGGATGGCCTACGACACCGGGTACACTGAGCGTTACATGGATGTCCCCGAAAACAACCAGCATGGCTATGAGGCAGGTTCCGTGGCCCTGCACGTGGAGAAGCTGCCCAACGAGTAAGGCCACCCTGCCCTATGCTCCTCCCCGGGGCTTCTGCACCTCACCCCTGCTGTCTCCATTGGGGTGCCCTCCCGCCCCAGCCGACCACGTCCAAAGAGGCTCAAGCCATGCTCCCACCTCCCCAGCCTGCACTCCTTTGTGGTGTCTGCCTGCAATGTGCCTCCCAGTTCCCTCCTGCCCACCCTCCTGCCTCCCTGCCCCTCGCAGGAAGGGGCACCTGGAGATGCTGGTCTGGGGAAGGAGGCTCCCAGCCCTGCCCTGGGAAGGATGAGGGAATTCGAGTCACTGCTTTTCACAGGCAGGCCTCTCCTACTCCCCAAAAGCACTCCCCTGCCCTGCACCCCACCACAGCCCTTCACAGCCTCTGTCTTGTGCTCCAGACATAGATGTCCACTGGGCCAGGGGCCAGCTCTGATGTCCCATTTTCTGCTTTTGACATGGGTCTTGTTCTCTGATGGAGAGAAAACAGTATTTTCATTTTCTGGCACATCTCCAGAAAATGTTCCCCGGAGTCCCATGCAGTCACCTGGGGGCTTAACAATCTGCCTGGGCACTTCGGGAGGCCAAGGCAGGAGGGTCGCTTGAGGCAGGAGTTCAGAGCAGCCTGGCCAACATGGTGAAACCCCGTCTCTACAAAAAAAAAATACAAAAGTTAGCCAGGCATGGTGGTGCACACCTGTAATCCCAGCTACTCGGAAGGCTGAGGCAGAGAGTCACTTGAACCCAGGAGGTGGAGTTGTAGTGAGCTGACATCACGCCACACTCCAGCCTGGGCGACAGAGAGAAACTGTCTCAACAATACTAATAATTGGCCGGGCACAGTGGCTCACGTCTGTAATCCCAGCACTTTGGGAGGCCAAGGTGGGAGAATCAGTTGAAGTCAGGAGTTCAAGACCAGCCCAACCAACAGGGTGAAACCTCCATCTCTACTAAAATATAAAATGAGCCAGGTGTGGTGACACATGCCTGTAATCCCAGCTACTCAGGAGGCCGAAGCAGGAGAATCACTTAAACCTGGGAGGGTGTGGTCGAAGTGAGCTGAGATCGCGCCACTGCACTCCAGCCTGAGTGACAGAGCAAGACTCCATCTCAAATAATGATAACGATAACTAACTTACTGTGGTGAAATCACATAACCTAAAAGTCTCCTTAAAGCAGTCCTCGGAGCGGCCCTTCCCTGGTTCCAGAACATTCCCAGCACTCCAGCGTCAGGCCCTGTTCCCTGTATCAGCACTCACTCCGTCCCGGGGCAGCCTCCGGTCTGCGCTCTGTGTCAGTGGGTGTGTGAGTTCAGTTAATTTGGATGGATGTAACCCAGACTTTGAGTGGCCGTGTGTGGCCCCCGGCTCCGGTATCGGACAGGAAGGGCTTCAGCAGCCGGTCCTGTTGAGTGGCCTCACAGTGGTGCAGGCCACGCTCCAGACCATAGAGGGCTCCTGGTGCGTTTTATTGTCGTCACCCAGGCTGGAGTGCAGTGGCTTGATCTTGGCTCACTGTAACCTCTGCCTCTCAGGTTCAAGCCATTCTCTGCCTCAGCCTTGTGACTAGCTGGGATTACAGGGCCTGCCCACTATCACGCCCGATAATTTTTGTATTCTTAGTAGAGATGGGATGTCACCATCTTGACCAAGCTGTTCTTGAACTCCTGACCTTGTGATCCAGCTGCCTCAGCCTCCCAAAGTGCTGGGGTTACAGGCAGGAGTCATTGAGCCCAGGCTTTTTTTTTTTTTAATCATAGGTCACTTGGCGGGTTGTGGTGGCTCACGCCTGTAATCCAAGCACTTTGGAGGCCAAGGCGGCGGATCACCTGAGGTTGAGAGTTCAAGACCAGCCTGACCAATATGATGAAACCCTGTCTTAAATTAAAAAAAAAAAAAAATATATATATATATATATATATATATATATATATATATATATATATATAGTTCACTGCAGCCTCCCAGGGCTCAGGTGATCCTCCTACCTCAGGCTCAGCTGGGACCACAGGTGTGCACCACCGCATCTGGCCAACTTTTTCATATTTTTGTAGAGATGAGGTTTTGCCATGTTGCCCAGGCTGACCTCAAACACCTGGACTCAAGCAATCCACCCAGTTTGGCCTCCAAAGTACTGAGATTATCAACCTGAACCACTGTGCCAGACCTGGGTTTTTTTGTTTGTTTGTTTGTTTAATTTAGAGATGGGGTCTTGCTCTGTCACCCAGGCTGGAGTACAGTGGTATGATCATAGCTCACTGTAGCCTCCACTTCCTGGGCTCAAGTGATCCTCCTGCCTCAGCCTCCCCAGTAGCTGGGCTACAGGTATACCACTAAACTCAGCTGATTTTTTTTTGAGATGCAGTCTTGCTCTGTTGCTGAGGCTGGAGTGCAGTGGTGCAGTCTCGGCTCACTGCAGCCTCCGCCTCCCAGGCTAAAGCAGTTTTCCCACCTCAGTCTCCCAAGTAGCTGGAATTTCAGGTACCCGCCACCATGCCTGGCTGGCTGTGTGTGTATGTGTGCATGTGTGTGTGTGCGTGTGTGTATGTGTGTGTGGTGTGTGTATGTGGGTGTGTGCGTGTGTGTATGTGCGTGTGTGTGGTGTGTGTATGTGGGTATGTGTGTGCGTGTGTGTATGTGTGTGTGGTGTGTGTGTATGTGTGTGGTGTATGTGTGTGTGGTGTGTGTGTATGTATGTGTGTGTATGTGTGTATGTGTATGTATGTGTGTATGTGTGTGTGTGGTGTGTATGTGTGTGTGTATGTGTGTGTGTATGTGTATGTGTGTATGTATGTGTGTATGTGTGTGTATGTGTGTGTG